>CM060958.1:144247743-144847743 GCA_030765055.1 Mantis religiosa | reverse complement strand
AGAAAGACAAAACACTATCAAAATTCGCATTGCACAAGCCACCTCCGAAGATTAAACATCTGTTGAGACCAGTGAAAGACAAACTGGACTTCCAAGTTCCGGGAGTGTACCGCATTCCCTGTGAATGTGGGACATCGTATTGTTGTGTGTATAGGCTGAGCAAGATTTAAAAATGTCTGTAATCACTTATTTTCGATGCCTTGAGTCTGGGCACAGCTGTGTGTAAAAGTTGTATGATTAAGCGTAAATTCTGCTGACTGGAAAAACATGTACGTTGGACTGGTGAATCATACATCCTGCTGGCTTAGGGAAATAAGTTGTCATCTCTTTTGTTGCCTAAAAATCCATGAACATTAAAGTCTGTTTAGTTAACTGGTGTGCACGTCGGCTGCTGCCTTTGACGAACCCTCATAATCGTTTTACAACCCCTGACCCTCCTTCTCCCAGATCTTTCTACAAGGTTGCCACCTTTCTCGATACGTCATGGGTATCGTACGAGGTTTTGTCTAAATAAATTATATTATGCCCTTTACTGCAAAACTTCTTTTTTTGACAAATATATATCGCCAAGCTACAATGCTACTGGATTCCATAATAAGCCTTAACTTATTCAAAGTGCGGTATTTGAAGCCCAGCTCCTTTAGAAGACCGCGCAAAGTGAAGTGTCCATAAGAAAAATCACAAATTTGTTGCAAATGTGCAACCAATTCGTCTAAGGTGGGCGCTCTCCCTTTTGCATAGAATCTATAAATTTCTCGACGAATTAAATCGCATGTGAAATTATCTAATTTAGAGAAACGTTTCCTTGTGTTTTCACATTTGATCGGCGTCTTTGGTATTCCTTTCGTCACAATATTTCTTACTGTATTTCTGTGAATACCCAGAATTTATCATCAGGTTCACTGCACGATCCCTTACCTAGATTATTTGTCAGCACATATTTATATGTGTTCAAAACAAGCGCTTGAATTTGCTTAGAAACAGTTCCCGTTATAACTTTTGTTTTAGGTTTTTCCAATAATGTAACTCGGTCCAGTTATTCACACTACTGTCATCACTTTTATTTTCACTTGACTGAAAGTTATCTACTACTTCATTTACCAATGCATTTCCCTCCCACGGTCTCCACATCGTGACACACAACGAATTTCTGCACGTAATGAAACAGATCAACTGGAATTTTGAACTTTGGCAACTGAGACTCCACGTGGAGTAGACATGCGACTGTCACTTCGAGAAAATCAGGGTTGCTATTAGTCCTCAACGACAGTGTTCCATTTCTGAAGTGTGGATATAGATTTATGACGGTCATTAGTGGGCGGGAGAGTAGTCTCCTTTGAGCGGCAAACTGCACTCGCGTTCACTAGGCAGACTTTACCCTTGAAGTGTTCCCAAGCTTCCTTTTCTTTACCCTCCAAAATTTGGTCAAATGCAGGATCAACAAAAGTTTATTTCAAAGTGCTACCACGAGTAGGTCGCCAGCAGGGCGTACCAGATCACAAGGTTCAAGCCATACAAACAACACATCGCTTAAGGTAAAGTTGCATTATGTTATGTACTTAAATGTTACCAAAGCGCCCCTGATCTCTTCCAGATCCAGGGAGTGCCCTGTAGAAATATTAGGCATCTTTGAAAATAGTTTTTCAGTTCAGTTTGACTTAGATGTTTCTTTCGATCCACCCTTTCAGTAGCTACACCCCCAGTTGCAGATTAGGTTTGTAAGTCTTTCATCCCCCTTACAATCCTGGTCCACAACAGTATACAGGACAAAGCGGAAGGACCATCGCTACTAGAATAATCGAACATAAACGGAGCATTCGTTTAATACAACCGGAGAAGTCTGGGCTGACAGAGCATTGTTTTAATAACGACCATAGAGCCAACTTTGGGGAGACGACCATCTTGGAAATATACAACAGTTACTGGGAGTGGATAATAAAGGAGGCTTTGGCGATTTCCTCTGAAAGAAGCACGCTTAATCGTGATGCTGGATTTCAGTTCAGCTCCTCTTGGAAACCAGCCTTAAAAATGGAAATCCATCGAATTGAGAATCAAAGATGAATGCAGCTTGATACACTGGGGGACAAAAAAAAATTATTTTGTTATACCCGAAACAAAATAGGCAAATTCTGATTTAAATTGATCTGCTGATTCCAAAAATGCCCCTCAAAATGCTGTATCACGTAACGTTTTTAGGTATTCATAACTTTTTATGAAAACTTACAGAAATGCGATGTGATAACTCATATTTGATTAATTGAAAATAATAGGTACTTTATTGCCAAATAACATTGAAAATAATAATTATTATTAATTATTATTAAAATAAATAAACACAAGATAATGATGAAAACCACATACCTGAATTATCTCAGAAGTGTTTCACTGTTGATTTTTTTTTTTTTTTTTTTTTGTATTGACATGTACTCTCCCGTTTGAGGAACTGAGGAACCAACAATAGTCTCCGAACATGGCTGAATCCCAATGATACCCTGATAACTCCTTTACATCTCAGAAATGCCCTGGTGAAAACGCTCACCTTGCTCATCACTTACAGCTCCTAGGTGCAAAAGGTGAGAGTGCAAGAAGTGGATTTTAAGTGACATACGGCAACCCATTTCTTTGTAGCTCCTTAATAGTTCTCATAATTTTCTTCTTTGTTAGTGCCCAGGAAGCCTTCCATCACTCATTTAAATGATTTCCATGCTGCCAGTTCAACACGTTTAAGCTTTGATTTTAAAAATCTGTCTTTAAAAAGCAGTCTTATTTGAGGACCGATAAATATACCTTCCTTCAATCTAGATTCACTTATTTTGGGAAATATACTTCTTAAATACTCGAATGCAATTCCCTTTTTGTCCAAACCTTTAAAAAAATTCTTCATTAACCCGAGCTTTATGTGAAGTGGGGGGAGAAGAACTTTGTTTGGGTCTACTAGAGGCACTTACTTAACATTGCTTGCTCCAGGTGTATAGTCTTCCCTTTCCCACCACTCTTTCACTATAAAATGCTTCTCAACTTAATTTATTTTGAGTTGGGCACACCTATGTAAATACGGCTTTTATAATAGACCCTAAAATTAATTTTACTGATAAATCTTACGTGACGGAAAATTTGTTCTAGTTATTTCGAACAGTATTCATATTCTTTACAGGTAAAAAAATATTATTTAATAATAAAATGGCTATTATTTTTAATTAAGTCAATATGAGTTGGTATCATACCTCATTTCTATAATTTTATATAAAGGAATACAAATATCTCAAAAACGTTACGTGATACAGCATTTTCAGAGGCATTTTTGGAATCAGCGAGTAATTTTGCATAAGAATTAGCCTATTTTGTTTCGGGTACAAAAAACGTGTTCCCTAGTGTAATCAAGTTAAGTAGTTACTTTGTTTGACACAATTTTCTATACTTACGCCATCTCTTTACCTGGCATTTAATTTACTGAAAACAGTCTTTTGTTCAGTAATGCGAATTTTGATAGTGTTTTGTCTTTGTTTATGGTTGTGTTATATCCAGTATTTCATTTGTGGTTATAACATTTTATAAATATCCTGATGATGGGAGAGATGTACACTCCCGAAACGTTGATATCTAATCACCTTTTCACCTGGCTGGCTGCCCCAGAAGAAAGTGAGCGTAGAGTTAATAACATTTTTTCATTGTCATACTTGTTTTTCTCAACCCATTATTAGGAATTACCTCATGAAATGCTCGAAACATTCTAACATTATTTTTTTGCTGCTCAGTGTAATCAGAATGAGTGGATAAATTATACTTTCCAGAAAAAGAACAGGACCAACCATTAGAGTTATTTAACGGCAAAGGATGGAAGGATGTATATCAGAAAAATGAACTTGCAAAACTTTAGTTTTTGGCGCAGAGTGAATTTGATGAACTTGCTACCAAAGCACTTGAGCATATGGAGCCCCTCCCAACCACCTAGCAGTGTGAGCGACCATTTTCATTGTTGTGCAACATCAAGCCATTGAAGACAATGCCGATGTAGAAACTGACTTAAGAGGAAAAATCAGCAACATTAAGCCCAGCTTAACTGAGCTAATTCAATCAAAAATACAGTTGCATTGTTTACTTTAATACATTCCAATGAACAAAATTTCAAGGTTTTACCACATGAACTGATAGTTTAAGTAATCCAATACTAACTTTGTTGAAATTGTCAAATGGTGGATTCAGAACATTAGGAATAAGCTTTGAAATGTTCAAAAATGGCTTCTTTCCTTTTTTTTTTTTTTTTTTTTTTTGTAATTTACGTCCTCCAAAGTTAAGTAATATCAGACGATGAATGAAATGATGTGCAAAAAAGTACAGGGTACATAGAGCTTAGAGTTATCAGACATTCATCTTTCAGGATAAGAGAAAACCTCCAACGTTAAGTCATATCAGACGATTAATGAAATGATGTTCAAATGGGTACAGTGTACATAGAGCTTAGAGTTATCAGACATTCATCTTTCAGGATAAGAGAAAACCTCCAACGTTAAGTCCTATCGGACGATGAATGAAATGATGTTCAAATAAGTACAGGGTACATAGACCTTAGAGTTACCAGACATTCATCTTTCAGGATAAGAGAAAACCTCCAACGTTAAGTCATATCGGACGATGAATGAAATGATGTTCAAATAAGTACAGGGTACATAGACCTTAGAGTTACCAGACATTTATCTTTCAGGATAAGAGAAAACCTCCAACGTTAAGTCCTATCGGACGATGAATGAAATGATGTACAAATAAGTACAGGGTACATAGAGCTTAAAGCTACCAGACATTCATCTTTCAGGATGAGAGAAAACCTCCAACGTTAAGTCCTATCGGACGATGAATGAAATGATGTTCAAATGAGTCCAGGGTACATAAAGCTTAGACTTTCCCGACATTCGTCTATGAGGATAAGAGAAAACCTCCAACGTTAAGTCCTATCGGACGATGAATGAAATGATGTTCAAATGAGTCCAGGGTACATAAAGCTTAGACTTTCCCGACATTCGTCTATGAGGATAAGAGAAAACCCCGGTAAAAACCGTATCCAGGTAAGTAAAGATAGAGTTAGACCGAAAAATTCAATGCCATAGCCGGGATTTGAACCTCGGATATTCTGGTTGCCCTCCAGCCGGCAACTAGAGGATCCGTTGTTCAAATCCCGGCTATGGCATTTAATTTTTTAAGTCTGGCTCTACCATTCATGGTGCGTCCTACACACGGCCAGTGTAAACGTTCATTTGGACGTTAGGCAGACACGCTTCCGTCTACACTAGCGAGGCGGGCAGTTTCTTTACATAGAAAATAAAACCATTTTTATAACATGTGACTAATGTTTATAATCCTTGGGTAATTCAAAGAGAGTGGTATTTCAAATTTTTACTGAGCAAGGCTAATGTTAAGTAAAAACCTAGTTAGGCAAACTTGTATAAAATTTATTTCAAAGTGAAAAACATTAATAAATACAATTTTAAAATATATATGTTTTATTTTAAATACGTTTTATACCCAAGTTTATTTTATATTTCTTAACTTTATCTTTTTAATTAGTTATTCATTAAGTTTAAAACTAAATTTACAGGAAGATATCTTAAAGTATACATACAGTAATTATTTATATTGCAATTATAAAATTAACCAATAGTCGACTCGTTCATATAAACGGAGTTTTCAAAATATGGGGTCTCCGAACTAGTTGTGCTTGAGGCAGAAGGGTTTGAGAAACACTTGTCTATTTGGACTGCATGTTAAAAGTTTGTATGAAGAAAATAGAGCAACAGATATGAGCTTATGAGTTCGCTATCATTTGTTGTCGTCACTCCCAGAATCTCAAGCTAGTCTGCCATATCTAATCCAATCTGGGATAACAATCTCCCTCTTTCACCGTCCGAACTACTTCTATGAATTTTCCTGAAAACCAGCCTTGAGTAATTATCGTAATTAATTTCATTCTTACCTCTAGCCAATTTAACACAACTTCATTAAATATTCGTACTTAACTTTTACTATAGGTTGTTTAATTGGGCCATAATTTCTAAGTAATAGATTGTGAGTTCTAACGCTATGTACATTTTTGTGTAAAGATTTTGTCTGTCTCTTTTGTTTACCAATTATGCAAAAGTATTTCAGAATGTAGAGGAGTGCATTCTAGATCCCACAACATATTGTCTACTCACTAAACTTTTGGAAACATTTATTCCTCACATCACCTAATTCTTGTCCTCATATCTCGCAATCATTTCTAATTTCTAATCAAGAATTTCTAATCTATCTTCTATCATCAGCTTTACAAAATGTTAGCACGTAGTAAAGCCTGTATTTATCAGCTAACAATTGTAAATACTAGTTTTTCCATTTCCTTGATCATCAGTTATCATTAAGGCTAGAAAGTGTAGAAAAATCCTTTCCCACCTAGTGTCTGAAGATCAGGCCCAAAGTAATATATGCTAATTATGTGTAATGAGAAAACTGACGTCTAAAATCACTGTCAGATGGTTTTGGTATTCCGCTACGTATATGGGCAATTCGTAAATGAGAGACCTTCGGCTTTTATAAACCATGAAGGAAGAGATACGGAATCTTTGACAAAGTGTATAAGGAATGAAAGCAACCCGCTTCTTGGAAATACCAAAGAAAAGCTCATTGCTCAAACCTCTGACGGGGCCAGCGATTAACCCCCCCCCCCATGGTCTTGAACCATCGTTCAGGAGGTTTATTATCCCACGATGGCACCAGTCTCTGGATTTTGATGTGACATCCACTTGTACTGCTTCAATTATCTCAACATTTCTTCGATGAAGTAAATCGGCTCTGGATCGAAAAAGATGGTGGGTGCGAGATTAGGGCTGTATGCAAGGTGCGGTAGCACTTCGATTCCTCCCAAATTCAGAATTTTTTCTATGCTTGTTCATGCAGTATGACGTGTTAAAAAAGTTGTTCAATAAAGAATGATAACAATCCTTTTTTGACAACGTACCTTTACTCATCCTCATAATTTTGATGGTTTTTCTCAAATTAGTCTTCCCTGAATGCGATATACTTGTCCTTGTGTTTCTGTCAATCTTCAAAGACATGTTGGATACCATTTTTGAGAGATCCTTCAAAATCGCCTCAGCAGCCTTCACCACTACTTCTGATGGTGGATAATACCTACCACGAAGGCATTTCTTCAAGTTAGGGGATAGAAAAAGTCACATGGGGCTAAATCCGGACTATATGGAGGGTGAGGGATGTACTTCACGTTGATTTTTGCAAGATATTCAGCAACAACATTGGCAATATGCGGCCGCGCATTATCGTGGTACAGCATCCAGCCTGCTTCACGGAAATGTGGTCTTTTGCGCCTGATATGGACTTGCAATGTTTTCAGGACATCCCTGTAGTATTGTCCAGTTACTGATGTGTGTGCAGGTACAACATGCTGATAAACCATTCCATGAATATCAAAGAATGAGATGACCATAACTTTCCCAGCAGAAGCAACCACTTTTGCTTTTTGGGGGTTGGTGATGCAGGATATTTCCACACTGAGCTTTGCTGTTTGCTCTCAGGATCAAAATGATGTAGCCAAGTTTCATCAGCAGTGACAAAATGGAACATTAAATGAATAAGAACATTACATTACAGCTCCTTCGATATTTTGTGCCTCTCTCTCCCTTATTCCTCTAACTATCGATCGTTCACTGTATTACGTAAGAAACGCTGCAGTTTAGGAATTCTGCTGCATTTCTAATTTGTTTCCAGAGAGGTACTAAGAGTGCCACTTCTTACAACAAATACCAAAGTGTACGTACTTACACCTTATACAGCAGACCTAAACGATTATTGTTACATTTCTGTTATGACGGGTCCACAGTGTTTTGTCCTAATAAGGAAGCGGCTTGCATTTGTTCCCGAGGCGGCAGTATTGTTGCACAAAACGTTCTAATTAAGTGATATCTACGCAACAGAACACGAAGCTTTGTGCTGCAAATGACTAACAAACACATGGACGTCTAGATGTCTCTGAGGGCTAAATGGACACTAATAGTGTGGTAAATTGAGATCGCTATGGTTGGCTAAACTGGTTGCGCGGTTCTGCCAAGACATCTACCATATACACTAAACTGTCGTCGCATTTAAGGGGTTTTAAGTAAAGCGGAACCAACTCTAAACACGTCATTTACTTACAATCTGACGTATTTCCTTGTAACTACAATAAGATAATGTTTATCTTGAAGTAGATAGAGTAATAAGTGTGTGTACAAAAGTAGAGAAAGTCATGTATACATCACATAACGACCAAAACATTTGACTATCACTTAAAGTCTACTGTATTCCCTTGTAACTACAATAAGATAATGTTTATCTTGAAGTAGATAGAGCAATAAGTGTTTGTACAAAAGTAGAGAAAGTCATGTATACATCACATAACGACCAAAACATTTGACTATCACTTAAAGTCTACTGTATTCCCTTGTAACTACAATAAGATAATGTTTATCTTGAAGTAGATAGAACAATAAGTGTGTGTACAAAAGTAGAGAAAGTCATGTATACATCACATAACGACCAAAACATTTGACTATCACTTAAAGTCTGCTGTATTCCCTTGTAACTACAATAAGATAATGTTTATCTTGAAGTAGATAGAACAATAAGTGTGTGTACAAAAGTAGAGAAAGTCATGTATACATCACATAACGACCAAAACATTTGACTATCACTTAAAGTCTACTGTATTCCCTTGTAACTACAATAAGATAATGTTTATCTTGAAGTAGATAGAACAATAAGTATGTGTACAAAAGTAGAGAAAGTCATGTATACATTACATAACGACCAAAACATTTGACTATCACTTAAAGTCTACTGTATTCCCTTGTAACTACAATAAGACAATGTTTATCTTGAAGTAGATAGAGCAATAAGTGTTTGTACAAGGGTAGAGAAAGTCATGTATACGTCACATTACGACCAAAACATTTGACTATCATATAAAGTCTACTGTATTCCCTTGTAACTACAATAACATAATGTTTATCTTGAAGTAGATAGAGCAATAAATGTTTGTACAAGAGTAGAGAAAGTCATGTATACATCACATAACTAACAAAACATTTGACTATCACTTAAAGTCTACTGTATTCCCTTGTAACTACATTAAGATAATGTTTATCTTGAAGTAGATAGAGCAATAAGTGTTTGTACAAGAGTAGAGAAAGTCATGTATACATCACATAACAACCAAAACATTTGCCTATCACTTAAAGTCTACTATATTCCCTTGTAACTACAATAAGATAATGTTTATCTTGAAGTAGATAGAGCAATAAGTGTTTGTACAATGTTAGAGAGGGTCATGTATACACCACATAACAACCAAAACATTTGACTATCACTTAAAGTGTACTTTATTCCCTTGTAAGTACAATAAGATAATGTTTATCTTGAAGTAGATAGAGCAATAAGTGTTTGTACAAGAGTAGAGAAAGTCACACATACACCACATAACAACCAAACATTTGACTATCACTTAAAGTGTACTTTATTCCCTTGTAAGTACAATAAGATAATGTTTATCTTGAAGTAGATAGAGCAATAAGTGTTTGTACAATGTTAGAGAGGGTCATGTATACATCACATAACGACCAAAACATTTGACTATCACTTAAAGTCTACTGTATTCCCTTGTAACTACAATAAGATAATGTTTATCTTGAAGTATATAGAGTAATAAGTGTTTGTACAAGAGTAGGGAAAGTCAAGTTAGTGCAATACATGACACTTTTTATTGCGTGGTAATAATATCAGGTAGTTTTCGGAAACTGTTTGTAGTGTTTTATGAAATTCAGTTAGGTGTTAGCCGCATTCATATGCTTGATTGAGAATTGGTATTTTCAGTGGTAAAAAGATTATCAAAATCGGTTGGCATACGAGTATTACTACAGTATGCACTAAAAGTAGTAAGTTGAGTTCCAACAATGTAACAATAACGACTGGAGATTCGTTAAAATGGAAACTGTGCATCTCATATTGTTAGTGACGTCATTAGCTTCTATCTCCTGACCATAATGTAACGCATGGAATGACTGAAATATGAGGACCCACCATAAGCTTCAGAGAAAAACTGTGACCCGAGAATGAAGGTGATGACTTTCTGAAGGCTTGGGAAGTCAGAAACAAGACCCACGAGATTGTGACTGTCGTCACTTGGGAAAGGAGTTCTGTATTGCAGAAAGTATTCTCAAGAATTGTCGAAGTTAAGTTTTTTACGTCAGTGAAAATATCAACGTAGCTAGGTTTAGGAAGTAAATGGCCGAAAATTCAAGTTTCCAATATTCCGATCAGGTTTTGCTTTCTTCAAAGGAAACAAGACTGGATAGACTAACTTGTCTCAACTATGTACCGGAAGTGAAAGTAACTGCTTAAACGGAAATGTACTTTTGCCATCGAAACTGTGATGTGTTACAGTCACACCGCTTTTTCTACCCATTCTACAAGAAATTATTTTCGTTATCAAAATGTGAAGTTAGAACGTCGTCACTTTAGAACTGTTTGTCATAATGAGCCGTGTACAGAGAGCGATGGTCAAAACAAACCGTCACACTTACTCGGCACACCAATTGTGGTGACTTTGTGCGTTCGTGAAATCAAAAGTCCAGGTTACAAACACTAAAAATTGCCCTTTATTTCCGTAGAAACACAATTACGTCACATGCACATACAACTTGCAAAGACCCGGAAGCTGTAGACCTAAAGTTATTGTGACTTTGTGGGTTCGTGAAATGAAAAGTCCAATTACACCACTCAAAAATGTTCTTTATTTCCAGCGACTTACAGTTAAACTCTTGCCAATTACACAGAATTACGTAATGCACACAATTACGATTCACCAGTTCGTCCGTCACAATTTCACTTGCACTCGTAATTACGTACAATCTTCCGATGCTCTTACGCAGTCTTCTCGTCGTACACTAGCACTGCATTCTTACACCAAGAACTGACTCCTAACTCACTCCTCTTGCACGACGTGTAGCTTATATAGGGTACGCTTGCCGATCTGGAAGGTTCTCCAGTAGATGAAATATCCCGTAATTTCGAGAACACAGGTGGAACAGAAACAGACGGCACAATGATGTTTTTTCTCCCAGCCACCGCCTGTCACCACTATAAGACAAACGAGGGGGGGCGTGACTACCACGGACCTCCCCTGCTTTCCGCTCTCAGCTGCTTCTATAGGGTGTTCCAACGCTCGGGTGACATTATCTAAAAATGAGTTATAAAATGTTCTTAAAATATAAAAAATACACAAAGTGTAAAAAAATGACCTAACAAAAATGGACAATTTCTTTCATAATAATGAATTAATAACTGTCACAGACAAATAATGAGTATATGGTTGGAATAATCACATTTTAAAATTAACTTTCTTAGTAAGCAATGCAATTATTGCTACTAAATAATACGAGGGTGGGTCAAAAGGTAATGCCTACTAGTTTTTTCCTTAAATAAGTAAGTTAGGTGAAAACTTTGAATTTGGTGCCATTCCTCCAATCCCCTGCAGTAGTAACCTCCTAAGTCAACAGGTGGCAGCACTGCATCCTCTTGCAAAATGGCTGACATCGACATTCGTATTAGACAGCGTTCTGTGATTGAATATTTGACTGCGGAAGGTAAAACGCCAATTCACATTCACGAAAGGCTAAAAAATGTGTATGGTGATGCAACGGTGGATGTCAGCACTGTTAGACGATGGGTTCGTCGCTGTAACGAAGCTGAAGGGCAAACACCTTTGGCAGATGAAAAGCGAAGCGGCAGGTCGGTGACTGCAGTGACTCCATGCAACATTCTGCGAGTCGATGACATCATTCGTGGTGATAGCCGTGTAATAACAGGTGAATCGTGTCGCATTACCTCCCTCTGTAAAGGCAGTGTGATGACGAGTATTCAACAACTGGGTTACTCAAAAGTTTGTTCACGTTGGGTACCAAGAATGTTAACCGCCCAAAATAAAGAAACAAGAAACACAATAGCTTCCGAACACTTGCAGCGCTTCAATTTGGAGGGAGAGGAGCTTCTGGAAAAATTATTAATGGAGAGGAAACGTGGGTTCATCTTTTTTACCCTGTATCAAAGAGGCAGTCAATGGAATGGCATCACACAACGTCACCGAAGAAAAAAAAATTCAAAACTCAGCGTTCGGCAGGAAAAGTTATGGCGACAGTGTTTTGGGATGCAGAGGGTGTGCTTATGATTGATATTTTGGAGCAGGAATGCACAATAAATTCTGTCCATTACGTCAGAACTCTCAAAAAGCTGAAAGCACGTCTTCGCCGAGTTCGCCCAACAAAAACTATGGCGGATGTTCTTCTTTTGCATGAGAATGCAAGACCACACACCAGCCGTTACACCACTGCAGAAATTGAGATATTGGAATGGCCAGTCTTACCTCACTGACCATGTACCATCAGACTTCCATCTGTTCGGGCCACAAAAGGAAGTTCGTCGTGGGATTCAGTTTGAAGATGAGGAGGCTGTGAAAACGTCCGTACGTCAATGGCTTAGGAAGCAAGACCGTGGGTTTTACCACACTGGAATACATGCCCTAGTTAAAAGGTGGACCAAAACTGTGGAAAAGGACGGAGATTATATTGAATAGTAACAAATTAATCGTCAATGTTGTAGTTTTCAAACTATGTAACTTGGATTAATTTCCTTGGCAATTCTTCTTCTTCTTTCTCTAACTCCTTTGTATTGTTAAGCGTGGAGTACAAGCCTCTTCTACCCATTTCCTCCACTTTTCTCGGTCCATTATCATTCTCTTCATTTCTGTCATGGTTTTCCCTCTATGCTTCCCCAACTTCTCAATGTATTCCTGATACAACACGCTTGGCCTTCCCCTAATTCTTTTACCTTCTGGTCTTGCTTCTAAATATTGTTTGGGTTTTCTTTCTTCTGACATGCGGAGTACATGTCCATACCATTTAAGTTGTCTTTTTCCCAATATTTCTTTAACGGAGTGTGTACCCAACTCTTCCCTTATTGTTACATTTCTAATCATATCTCTTCTTGTCTTCCCCACAGCTCGTCTTAAATATCTCATTTCTGTAGCTGTTATTTTGCTTTCTTGTTTCTGTAGGAGAGTCCAGCTCTCTGCTCCATATAATAGAATTGGTAGTATTATTGTTTTAAATACTATAATTTTTGTATCTTTTGTTATTTCCTTTTTCCCCACGATAGTATTATTAATCTGATAGCAGACCGAATTGGCCTTTCTTATTCTGTATAAAATTTCCTGCTCTATTTTTCCATCCTTATTTATAATTGTACCCAGGTATTCATAACTGTCTACCTGTTCTAAAATTTCATCATTACATTTAATTTTAATGTCTTCTTCTTTCCTTCCTATATACATTGTTTTACTTTAGGGTATGTTTAATTCTAAACCTTTTCTAGTTAATTTTTCTTTCCATTCATTTAGCGCTAATTGTAAATTATTATTACTATTTGCTATTAATATGATGTCATCAGCATATATGAACGATTGTGCCCAAACTGGTCTTAAATTTCTATATCCTATCATAGTTCTTGCTGTTCTACTTTTGAAAATTTTCCATATTTCATCCAACACAATAATAAATAAGAGTGGGCTAAGGCTATCTCCTTGTTTAACTCCTCTTTTCATCAGAAATGGTTCTGATTCTTGTCCATCTAATCTTATTATCCTTTTTGGTTCTTGATAAACTGATTGTATTGCTTCAATAAAATTCATATGTACTTTTTTGTTCTTTAGAGCTCTCCAAATTTGTTCCCTAGGTATTGAATCAAATGCTGCTTTCAAATCAAAGAATCCTAAATAAATACCCTTTCCTCTATCTATAGCTTTCTCTATTATCATTCTCAATGAGAAAATTTGGTCTTAGGTTTGTCTACCAATTCGGAAAGCAGCTTGTTCCTCTTCTAAATGTTGTTCTACTATTTTCCTCATTTTGTGTTCCAGGATTCTGGTGTACACTTTATATACAACCGGGGAGAGACATATAAGTCTATAGTGAGCAATCACTTTGGTTGCCTTTCTTATGTATTGGAACAATTACATTAAATTCCCAATCTCTTTGTATTTTTTTTCTGTCCATATCTTCTGAAATAAACTTTTCAGTATTTTTATTAATTCTTTACCTCCATATTTAATCAGTTCTGGTGCTATTCCATCCCTACCAGCTGCTTTACCTAGCTTGATTTCTTGTATTGCCATTTCAACTTCAATTCTGTCAATTTCCTTTTCTTCTTCCTCTCCTTCTTCCCCATAATTATTAATTACTCTTCTCCTTCTTATACCTGTATTCTCTGCATCTTCATTTATGTATGGATCTAGAGGGGTATTCATAAACTTTTCTTCATAATATTCTCTCCATGTATTCAGAATTTCTTTGTGTTCGGTTACTAACTTTCCATGTTTATTTTTGACATTCCTTACATGTTTTCCCCTTCTTCCACGTAGGGCCTTAAGAATTTGCCAAAATCTTCTGTTATTTTCTTTATAATTCTCTTGCATTGATTTTCCAAATTCTTCCCACGATTTGCTCTTTGCTTCCTTTATACATCGTTTAGCTTGACTTCTGGAATTTACATATTCTTCCCAGTATTTGGGGTCTTTAGTTTTAAGATATTTCTTCCATTGCAATTTCTTGGCAATTAAAAAAGAAAAAAAAATAATAGGCATTACTCTTTGACCCACCCTCGTAAATAATTTCAAAATTCATCAGGTTATTTTCAGATTTATAAAATATGAAAAAGTAAGTTACTGTACCCATTAGCCAAAACATAGCTTACTTAGCGTTGGTCGTCTTCAAGTTATCAAAAGTAAAGGAACGGCGTATGTCAGCTAAAACTGTTTTGTACTTTGAGAAACTTCTCTCCACTTCCACAGATGTAATAGCTGCATATTTGAAAAGCTGTACGTCACTGCCTGTTAAATCCTGTTCAAAAATATCAGTTCTGAAGTTTTCTCCTGACAAGATATCGGCAATCTGACAAACTCTTTGGTATTCTTCGTTTATGTCCAATACAGACTTTACTATCTGTCTAACTTCTTCCCCAATCTCACCTTTTACATATTGTATGCTCCCTTCCGCAATCCTCACTAACTTAATGGACTTATCCAATGTCATGACACTTTCTTTAAGGCGGGTTATGTTATCCGTCAAAAATGAAAAATTTGATGTAATCGGCGATTCCTCGATTTCATGCGTCATAAACTCACCAGCACTGCCAGGACACTGACCTGTGTCAACTACATGTTTACCGCGCTTACAGAGTTACTACTTCATAAAAGGTTATGAAATAAATGAAAATTTTAATCACAGATTATATAAAAACAAAAACAAAAAAAGAACCCATGGGTAGGGTCAGGTCGGCCACGGGAATCGAACCCGGGCCTTCGCGAGTGCGGGCTACAGCTGAAAATGCCCAATAAATTCGTGGAAAAGAAAGAAAATGACGGGAAAATGCATCTAAATGTTAAAAAATGTGTAAAAAATGCATTTTGATGACCAATGAAAAGCATATAGTATATCTAACGTATTTGTTCCAGAATACAGTTAATTTCCGATAAGCATCGTCTCTGACTTCTCAGAAAAAAGATGTCTTTTCATCAAAATCCGGGCCTTGGTCATCAATCACAATCAGAAGGCGTAATAATAGGAGTAATTTCCAGGTGTAGAGCCAATAGCTCCCGGTCTATTTTGTCCAATTTATATCGTGCAAAATGCAGTCGTTCTCTTACCAGTATCATGCTGATGCGTCGCAGAATCCTCTCCACCGTTTTGTTGTGGACTGGGTATCGTAGAGTGGCGAATCGAGGAACAACGTTCCAGTCTCTGCATCTCATCAGAAAGGCCATGTGCGCAAGATGTTTGGCCTTTCTCAGACGTAGGTCTTCAAACTGAAGAATTCTGTGGTAGACTGCCTCCCCGTAGAGGTGCGTGAATCAAGATTTAAAGCTTTCCTGGCGGCGGTATGTCAATAATTCTTCTCGGGATGTCAGCCAGGTGAATTCTGGAGAAATTTCCAAGGCACAACTACCCCCTGAAACCGCGAAGACTTTAATCTCCCATGCAGCTATCCCCCCTAGACTGTATGGCCCACCCAAAGTACACAAGGAAGGGGTACCGCTTCGACCCATCGTCAGTGCCATTGGGAGCCCCACATACAACCTGGCAAAGTACCTCACGAAGCTCGTGCAACCACTGGTGGGAACCTGCCCTCATCATGTTGTTAACTCAGCGGAGTTCATGAAGACAATCAAAACCTTAAAAGTAAAACCAGGCGATCTACTAGTCAGTTTCGACGTTGTATCGTTGCTCACAAGGGTCCCACTACAAGACTCGCTCCAGCTTCTAGAACTTAACTTCACCCAGCAGATCATTGCATTATTTAAGCACACACTTACATCTACCTTCTCCTGTTACCGCGGACAGTACTTCGAGCAAACTGAAGGAGTGGCCATGGGCTCTCCCCTCTCACCAGCCATAGCCAATCTCTACATGGAAGCCTTTGAACACAAAGCCTTGGACTCAGCCATTCTTAAACCCTCGGCCTTCTTCAGATATGTGGACGACACTTTGGTCATCTGGCCCCACGGGAAAGACACACTTCCGGATTTTCTGAAACACCTGAACAGCCAGCACCCCAACATTAAGTTCACTATGGAAATAGAGCAGGACGGCATTTTACCATTCCTGGACATACTGATTCGCCGGAAGCCGGATGGGTCATTAGGTCACAGTGTGTACCGGAAGCCCACGCATACCGACCAGTACTTAAACGCGGACAGCTGCCACCACCCAGCTCAAAAGAACACAGTCATATCCACACTTATACACAAAGCAATAGCCATATCAGACGCAGAAAACCTAACACAAGAAATCCAACACCTCAGGACCACGCTAGAGAAGAACGGATACAGTAAGAGCAGCTTCTACAAGACTCTGAAAAACGCATCGGCTAACCCTCACCATACACAACATACCTCCGAGCCTGATGGATCACAAACCAAGAAACAACGTAAGGCCTACATTCCATATACGGGTAACGTGTCCGGAAAAATAAGCAGAATTCTAAACAAATATGACATCAAGACCATCCACAAACCGCCTAGCAAAATTAGGGACATGTTATGGCAAACCAAAGATCCTCTCGGCCTAAGAACCCCCGGGGATTACCGCATCCCATGTGAATGCGGCAGAGCCTATATCGGACAGACAGGAAGAACTGTAGAACAACGCTGCAAAGAGCATGAAAGTTCCATCCGCCTGATGTACCCAGAAAAATCCGACCTTGCTGAACACTGCACTGAAGAAGGGCACAAGCCAAAACTAACCGACACAACCATTATCTTCAAATCTGCAAACTACTGGGACCGCTTAATAAAGGAAGCCATAGCCATCAAACAGGAGCAACACAACATCAATAGAGACAATGGCCTGCAATTGAACAACATCTGGAGCACAGTTCTCCATAAACATTCAGTGAACTCTGCCAAACGTCCGAAGACCAGGACTGGTTTTGATACCAACACACATCCCGCAACGGGCAAATCACGGAGCCTCAGCCCAGCAGAGGCACGCCCAGCGATCTGGACACGGGCCAATCCCGTGGCGACAACAGGCCCGCCCCTCCTACCGGACTGACTATAAATACAGTGACACAACAGTCTCCACATCAAGACCCCGCAACCCGCATGGTGACAGCCATGGAGGGGCTTGCCCTTCTGACCTCCTTTACCGCCCCGGCCCAGAATGGCAGCACGAACTAGGTCAAGCACCTCGTTCAGGTTCACGTTCTGGAACGCGGCTGGAGTGGCGGTTCAGCGGGACGAGCTCCTACATTTTGCAAGATCCAAGGTCTTGGACCTCATCTTGGTGTCGGAAACCCATCTCCGCCCCCAGATCCCCTTCCATCTCTCGGGGTACCACTGTCTCCGAACGGATCGCGCTGGTCGCCGTGGAGGTGGCACAGCGATCCTGGTGAGGAGAAGTGTGGTCCATCGAGCTGTCCAGCTTCCACAACTCCAGACACTAGAAGCCACGGCAGCCTGCGTGAACCTTGGCGGTTCTGAAGTCCTGGTAGTATCAGCCTACCATCCTCCCCGCTCACAGTTCATAGCCAATGACTACCAATCCATCCTTTCTTTACATCCCAATGTCATTATGGCCGGGGACTTCAATGCCAAACATCAGCGTTGGCATCATGGTCCCCGAGCGGATAGGAGAGGCAGTGACATTATCCGCATGGTAGATGCGGACCCTCACCTTCGAGTTGAGGGCCCATGGCAACCCACTCATTACCCGCGTGGTCGGGGTCGCCCATCAGATATCGACTTCGCTATCATCAAATGCTTTCCATTTCACCTCTCACTCACTTCACTTAACGCATTACATTCAGATCACAACCCAGTACTTGCTGAGGTTAATACACGGATTGCCAACCATGACGTCTCGGTTCAAAACCGGGATGTGGACTGGGATTGCGTCAAAGTCTGCCTGAATGACTCCATTCCTCCCAACCCCAACATAACCGACATTCCCTCCCTCGAGGCTGCGGTCTCGTCCTTCACCTCAGTCGTGAAGCGAACGGTCCGCAACCTTACAGTTATCACCCCAGCCCCCCTTCATCCGGATGTTCTTCCCCTAGACATCCTACTTCTCATTCGCCGTTCTTGGGCAGCAAGGCGGCTCTACCAAAGACACCGCACGCCTCATAATCGAGGGCTTCATCGGCGACTGTGCCGAGAGGTTCGTGCCCGGCTCCGTGAGCACAGAGTGCGCGCGTGGGAGGACACGATGTCTCGTATGAACCTCGAGGATGGAGACGTGTGGAGGGTCATTAAAAGACTTCGGAACCGCCAAGGGACACCAAACTCCCCACTCCAGGGCATCCAATGCCTCTCCTACGAACCACAGGCCAAGGCTACGGTGTTCGCCGACTACCTTGAGAGGACCATGAGGCCTAGAGAAGACCCCCAGGACCCTGCCTTCTCTGACCGCGTTAGGCAGGAGGTACGTCGATACTTTCGGCGACCCCCGGCTGAGGCGGACAGACTCCCAGTCATAAGGCCCAGTGAGCTTCAGGGCGTACTCCGGCGCCTCAAACCAAAAAAGGCAGCGGGACCTGATGGCATAACGCAACTCATGCTCCGCCACCTTCCCTCCAGGGCCGTGTTATTTCTAACCAAAGTCTTCAATATGTGTCTCTCCCTGAGTCACTTTCCACGTAGTTGGAGAGAGACTAGGGTGATATGCATCTTGAAGCCAGGGAAAGACCCGGTTAATCCTGCCAACTACCGCTCCATCAGCCTCCTTTCTGTTCTCTCGAAAGTTTTCGAGAGACTTTTCTTAGCCCGCATGTCCCCCCTTCTGGGTGACATACAAGCTATCCCTCCTCACCAGTTTGGCTTTCGTCCTGGGCATTCCACGTCACAGCAGTTGCTGCGCGTGGTGGAGGCTGCAGCCCTGGGTTTCCAGGACAAGGCATTCACCTCGGCGGTTTCTCTGGACGTGGAAAAGGCTTTCTCTACGACCTGGCACGCGGGTCTTCTGTACAAACTCATCCAACTGGAGCTACCCACTCAAGTCATACACCTTCTTCACTCTTTCCTAAAACATAGATTCTTCACTGTCACAGTGGCGGGAAAAACATCTACAGGAAGGTCTATCCGCGGCGGAGTCCCCGAAGGTTCTGTGTTATCCCCGACGCTGTACAGCGTCTACGTGGCTGACCTTCCCACTGAACAGCACGTCAACATAGCACAGTATGCTGACGACGTGCTGCTATTCTCAACAAACAGACACCCACGCAGAACCTTCAACCCCATCCAAAGATATCTAATCCTCCTCCAGGAATGGTGCACGCTTTGGCGATTGTCCATTAATACGGAGAAAAGCCAAGCGATATTGTTCACCAAGCGCCGCTTTCCCGCCAACTTCCCCCAATTTACCTACTTCGGGCAAGGGATCAGGTGGGAGAATTCAATCAAGTACTTGGGAGTCAAGCTGGACAAGGGCCTAACTTTTCGGGAGCACATCCAGGAGCAAGCTCATCGGTCGTGTGGTGCCGTGGCATCACTATACCCTGTGCTTCGGTCTGCGATGTCTGCTCCCCTAAAGTTGCGCCTCTTTATGGCTCTGGTCCTCCCTATCATGCTCTATGCGTGCGAAGTCTGGGGTATGGCCGCAGGCTCACATCTAGTTCTGCTCCAACGTGCACAGAATAAATGTCTTCGGATTATTTATTCTGTTTGTACAAGGTTCCCCGTGAGATTACTTCATGAGGCTTCATCCCTCCGATATGTGGAGGATGAAATTACACGCCGGGCGACAAAATTCTTCGAGGGTTTGTCCCAACATCACAGCGCCCTAGTCAGATCCCTTGGGGATTATGTTCCTCGTGAGCGTCGCTATAAGCGATACCGGTTACCCCGCATGTCTTGCGGTCACTACCGGTAACCACATGATCTCCATTCCAGCCTAAATTAAATTTCAGCTACTCCAAAATTGTTATTATGGAATATTCAAAATTATACATACCTTCTTCCTAGTTTATTAACTAACCCACCAGCGGTGCTCGCTGTCCGTAGCACCCGGTTCATCATTCCCTGAGGAGTAAAAAGCTACCTCCCTACACTAACCCCACTTAAATTACACCCGTCATTCTGCAACATCCACATCCCGCCACTACGTGGTTAAGCTCTTCCCAGAGCAGGTACACGATTTGACCACCCTTCGGGCTGTTCCAAACAGCCTGCCAGATTTGTGCTGCTGCTGCTGCTCCACATCATTCCCTGAAGATGAGAGCGACGTTAGCTCTTGAAAGCTTGGAAATTTCTCCAGAATTCACCTGGCTGACATCCCGAGAAGAATTATTTACATACCGCCGCCAGGAAAGCTTCAAATCTTGGTTCAAACATTTGAATATCACTTAAAGTCTACTGCATTCCCATATTTTCTTGCACCTTCATTTTTTATCTCTTGGACATACAAAGAGAACGGAATTTCAAAGACGTCACCTAGACAACTAGTTTTAAAACATTTGACTATCACTTAAAGTCTACTGTATTCCCATATTCCCTTGTACCTTCGTCTTTTATCTCTTGGACATACAAAGAGAACGGAATTTCAAAGACGCCACCTGGACAATCAGTTTTAAAATATTTGACAATCACTTAAAGTCTACTGTATTGCCATATTCCCTTGTACCTTCATTATTTATCTCTTGAACATACAAAGCGAACGGAATTTCAAAGACGTCACCTAGACAACCACTTTTAAAACATCTGACTATCACTTAAAGTCTACTGTATTGCCATATTCCCTTGTACCTTCATTTTTTATCTCTCGGACATACAAAGAGAACGGAATTTCAAAGACGTCACCTAGACAACCACTTTTAAAACATTTGACTATCACTTAAAGTCTACTGTAATCCCTTGTACCTGGAATAAGATAATGTTTATTTTGAAGTAGTTAGAGGAATAGCAAGAGCAGAGAGAGTTATTGGTTCGATGCTATAAGTCACATAGTGCAGTCATGACTACGCGTGTTAGATAACAAACGCCTACTGGACGAACTATTTTGCATGTTACGTAAGCCGATGCTTCACCGCTAGAGGTCTAAGGGCCCCGCCGAAAGAAGTTCTGTGTTGCGTAATCAGAAATGAGTAGGACTTCAAATGTTTTCTATAGAAAGGCTGTTGACTCATACGACATTCACTTGAAAGTAGAGCACTTCGGTCACATGTTCCTCCCAGAGCTTCTCTGACAAATCACACGGTTTTACTTTCTCTACAATGAAAATAGACCATATACCTACACCCGAAGAATCCACACCGAGATTTTGTGGAATTACTCATTCTTTGGTGTGGTAAATTAATAATAATAATAATAATAATAATAATAATAATAATAATAATAATAATAATAATAATAATAATAATAATAATAATAATAATAATAATAATAATAATAATAATAATAATAATAATAATAATAATAATAATAATAATAATAATAATAATAATAATAATAATAATAATAATAATAATAATAATAATAATAATAATAATAATAATAATAATAATAATAATAATAATAATAATAATAATAATAATAATAATAATAATAATAATAATAATAATAATAATAATAATAATAATAATAATAATAATAATAATAATAATAATAATAATAATAATAATAATAATAATAATAATAATAATAATAATAATAATAATAATAATAATAATAATAATAATAATAATAATAATAATAATAATAATAATAATAATAATAATAATAATAATAATAATAATAATAATAATAATAATAATAATAATAATAATAATAATAATAATAATAATAATAATAATAATAATAATAATAATAATAATAATAATAATAATAATAATAATAATAATAATTCGTGGACGTCAAACAGGCTTGTGATTCGGTTGATCGGGAGTGACTATTTGTAATATTGAGAGAACATTTGCACTCGTTAGACAATAACAGATAGAAGGTCTAAAGTTAAATATTTTGGGGACATTTCTGAATCTTTCGAAGTTAAGGCTGGAGTGAAACAAAGAGACATTACTCTTTACTCGTGTTCCTTAAAAAGTAATAGAAGAATGGCGTAATTCTCAAAATGAATCAACCAGTCATATCAAGAAGAGGGAAGTTCACGTCAGACAGCCTGGCTTATGTAAATGATCCTGCGATCTTAGCACGTGACTTTATGACAGCTCAAAAACTGATTGAATTATTAAAAGAATCTACAGAGAATGTTGGTATAAAGAGATCCTTCGAAAAAAACTAGACATATTTCGCACAATAAAGAAGCAGCAAAATACATGGAAGTGGAATTAAAGGAGTTTCACAATTATGAAAAATGGAATCGAAATTACAAGGAAACAAAAGAAGGTGCCGAAAAAATGAAAGCAGCATATCGGCTTACTCTAAATGTATAACAAATGACTGGCTAAATATACAAAATTAAGTCAGTATAACACTGTAATTAAACCAGAGCGTGCCTCTATTTTGCAGAAACATTAATTTTGAACAGGACAGCAGAAATCGAAAATATAGAAAAATAATAACGTAAAGTTATTAGAAAAAGTTTAGGTCTACAAGTTGTAGGTGAAAAATACAGACTTAGAAGTCATACTTAGACATCCTTAGTGATATCAAGATAGGCAGGTTAATATTTTATGGATCAATAAATGTTTAACTTTAAATAGGCTCACAAAACAAATTATAGAGTTTTACGAAAATAGAAGTTAAGTACAAGTAGACACTATGAAATGGATTGGTCAAGTAAAAAATGATTTAAAATTGGCAGAAATCACTCAAGATGATATCCTAGAGAGGGACGTCTTTACGAGGTGCGAGGTGCGTCCTCTTTTTTCAGGACGGACATCACATAGGAACTTTTTTCTTTAATATATTTATTAGATCGATCAGCAATAATGCTTTGCAGATCTGAGAGAACAGATACAAAATAATCATAGAGTAATAACATTGTAGAGGTAGGGCAATGTGCCTCCTCTGAACTAATACAAATGTGACACTGAAATAATAAAATTGTATACATACTTCAATAGTGAGAATTTATTCAGCAGAACAATAGAAAAGCAAATGTGGAACAGTAGATCATTCAGAAGTGGAAGTGTCGGCACTGTAAAGCAGGACCTGTGCTACTGGTGCGGCGACTTCGGACGCCGATGTTATACGTCACAGCTCCTGGTACGCGGCGTAGATTGTAGAAGAAGCGTCGAGCAATCTGTCGGATGAAATGGTGGAGAGGAAGAAGTCCCAGCTCGTGATGCAGCTGCTGGTTCCGGACAAACCACGGAGCATTTGTGGCGATTCGCAGGAATCGACTCTGGACGACCTGTAGACGCCTCAGGTGACAAGTACTGGCGGCTCCCCAGACCTGGCAGGCATAAGTAATAAGAGATCGAACCAGAGATTTGTACAGCAGCAGTGAAAATTCTAAACAAAGTGAAGCACGTATAAACTTCTGTTTTTTTAGAATGCACGTATAGTCTTTGTGAATGCCGACAGAGATGGCAGCACTGTACCTTGCATAGAACCCAGGAACGAATATAAATGGTTGCAGCATTACATAGATTATAAAAATAAAAGCCGGTTTTCCTCTATCACAGGGAATATACATAGATGGCCATGATGTAGCAAACAGAAGGCAATCGGCCATGTGTTAGTTTAAAGTACCAAAACATCTGACTAAGCTTTATACTAATTCTGTAGATGTAAAAGTGTCAAAACCTTCTAATATCGCCCCTCTAAGAGAGTTTAGCTTCGTTTTCTTTGTATTAATGTTGTAATCAAGCGCATTAGCAGGATGTATCAAGTAATTGTATAAAGAAAGATGGCTGACAACATTAAAACTCAATTTACTGGTATGTTATGTTAACTGAAAACATATCTTCCTGAGTGTTAGCAAAATAAGTTCGACTGGCATGTTATTTCGTTGGTTAAATACGTAATATTTATGTCATTGAATGATTAGCGGACCAAAATGAAGGGACGTAGATTATCTAACAAATACTGACCCATTTCAACCGAAGAGCTTTCCACCACCAAACGCTACACAGCATTTCCAGAACTTGGAAGATTGTCGGGAGCAGGTTAAGGACTGTTTCACACTCTTTTGTATGAATATAGGGTGAACCTGTTTCGACTAATTGGGACTGTAGTTAATTACATTTTACAGCTAAAGGGGAAGATTCATAATAAAAATTCTTTAGATCATATACAGCAATTAATTAAATCATCACTTGAATTTAAATATGAATATAAATACAAGGGGCGTCCAAAAAGTAAGTTCTATTTCAATTTATCTCCGCCGCAGCGCTGCGATCGCAGTTGCGCACATGCGTGTGCCATTATGAGATCGCTGTCAGCCACGTTATACTTTCTTATGCTTTGTTATGCTTGTTTACATGTCGGTGTTGATTGATAATCCCACCGCTTGTGAAATCAGATCTGTGATTCGTTTTCTGAATGCTAGGGCATTGAAACCAATTGAAATTTATCGGCAATTTTCGATGTTGTGTTTCTTCACGACAACGCACGACCACACACTGCAAATGCGACGAAAAACATCCTACAGGGATTTGGCTGGGACGTGTTTGACCACCCCCCGTACAGCCCTGACCTCGCTCCTAGCGACTTTCATCTGTTTTTGCATCTCAAATCTTTCCTTGGCGGTCAACACTTCAACAATGACGAAGAGAAATGTTTCCAACAGGTTGAAGACACAGGCGGCAAACTTCTATGAAGAAGGTATACAAAAACTTGTGCCTCGCTATGACAAATTCCTGCAACATTTCCGCACTTATGTGGAAAAGTAGTTTAAGAGTTGTAGAATTTTGTGCAATATATATTTTTCTGTATCTGTACACAATTTAATTTTATTACCAAACAGAACTTACTTTCTGGACATACCTCGTATATATAAGCAACTTTGGGGTAGAGGTAGAACAGTTTTCGCATTTTCAGAACTTCATGCAGGATTTTGTGTAGAGATCCCACGGAAATGCCAGTTTTGAAGGCAATGTCTGCAGCTATCTTGGTGTGTTGTCATACTTTAAGTAGTTTGCGTAATCCTGCATGGGCTACTTCCTAAATTGAAAGAAATTGTTAATTCCTCCAAAAAGTTCTCCTGAGTGTTTATGTGTTCGTAACATAAGAAAGTTTTTTTAAATGTTTTGAAAATTTAGATTTTTACAAAAAAGTAGGTTATAGAATTTTAATTAAAATATATTTCAGACTTTTCCGAAGTGCTGTTCATTCCTACGTTTAGCTTAGGTTACATTAAACTCTTACTGAGAAAATTCGGCACTGGGATGAGTGTTCATCTATTTAACCTATGCCCCGGGTAGAGCATCCCTGCATTACATGATCAAGTAAATAGAGAAGATCATGTGACTGCACATATCGCATCGTCTTACCTTTTGTTTGGCAATGCAAGTTTCCACGGTTGACTGAACTCCTTACCTTGAGATTCAGAGGCTAATACAGTAGTACCAACCGGTACCTCCCTCATTCCCTTCTGTTGCATCCTTTTTTCACTTTTCTTCTTGTTTTTGCCATAACCTTCACCTTGGTCAGGTAGGTGCGGTTTTGGATGAGTAGGCAGACGGTGTCCAAGGAAACCTAATGTAAAAGTTAAAATGCTATTGCTCTAATGTATTCTGAAGGAACCAAACACTTAAATAATAAACGTAATACAATATTTACAACCGTTCTGTACAAACTTTTCTTACAAACATTATCGCTCTATCTAATTCGTGATAAACATTATCTTGTTGTAGTTACAAGGGAATACAGCAGCTTTAAGTGACAGTCAAATGTTTTGGTCGTTATGTGATGTATACATGACTTTCTCTACCCTTGTACAAACACTTATTGCTCTACCTACTTCAAGATAAACATTATCTTATTGTAGTTACAAGAGAATACAGTAGACTTTCAGTGATAGTCAAATGTTCTAGTCGTTATGTGATGTATACATGACTTTCTCTACTCTTGTACAAACACTTGTTGCTCTACCTACTTCAAGATAAACATTATCTTATTGCAGTTACAAGGGAATACAGCAGCTTTAAGTGATAGTCATATGTTTTGGTCGTTATGTGATGTATACATGACTTTCTTTACTCTTGTACAAACACTTGTTGCTCTACCTACTTCCAGATAAACATTATCTTATTGTAGTTACAAGGGAATACAGCAGCTTTAAGTGATAGTCAAATGTTTTGGTCGTTATGTGATGTATACATGACTTTCTTTACTCTTGTACAAACACTTGTTGCTCTACCTACTTCCAGATAAACATTATCTTATTGTAGTTACAAGGGAATACAGTAGACTTTCAGTGATAGTCAAATGTTCTAGTCGTTATGTGATGTATACATGACTTTCTCTACTCTTGTACAAACACTTGTTGCTCTACCTACTTCAAGATAAACATTATCTTATTGCAGTTACAAGGGGATACAGTAGACTTTCAGTGATAGTCAAATGTTCTAGTCGTTATGTGATGTATACATGACTTTCTCTACTCTTGTACAAACACTTGTTGCTCTACCTACTTCAAGATAAACATTATCTTATTGCAGTTACAAGGGAATACAGCAGCTTTAAGTGATAGTCATATGTTTTGGTCGTTATGTGATGTATACATGACTTTCTCTACTCTTGTACAAACACTTGTTGCTCTACCTACTTCCAGATAAACATTATCTTATTGTAGTTACAAGGGAATACAGTAGACTTTAAGTGATAGTCAAATGTTTTGCTCGTTATGCGATGTATACATGACCTTCTCTACTCTTGTACAAACACTTATTGCTCTATCTACTTCAAGATAAACATTATCTTGTTGTAGTTACAAGGGAATACAGCAGACTTTAAGTGATAGTCAAATGTTTTGCTCGTTATGCGATGTGTACATGACCTTCTCTACTCTTGTACAAACAATTATTGCTCTATCTACTTCAAGATAAACATTATCTTGTTGTAGTTACAAGGGAATACAGCAGACTTTAAGTGATAGTCAAATGTTTTGGTCGTTATGTGATGTACACATGACTTTCTCTACTCTTGTACAAACATTTATTGCTCTATATATTTCAAAATAAACATTATCTTGTTGTAGATACAAGAGAATACAGTAAACTTTAAGTGGTGATCAAATATTTTAAAACTGTATTTAACAATGTATTTATATATTATCATTTTTACTTAATTAGGAACTTACAATGGTAGAAATAAAATTGAACAAGGTGCACCTTATTTAAATACTGCCACTGCCACCATCGCAGAGCTGCCATAAGAGTGGCGTGTGGCCATGTATCGCCATTGCTCCGCCTCTGAGGTGTACTGGCTGCAAGAGTACGGACGCAAGAGGTTTGGGCATTAGCTGGCTTCACGGAACGAGTTATATTATTAAAGGCTACATACAGTTTTGGAATGTAATTCGAGGGCTTCGGACTACTAGAAAGACCGCCCGAGCCCATATGAGGCTTGTGTGCGAAGCAGTGTCTAAAGTTTTGTGTATTTTCGAGTGCAAGAACGGCTCACTTGGGTGGTAGGTATAATCGACCAAGTATGGAATCAACTTCCGCGCCGAATCAACTTCCTAGCATAGTCCAGCCCAGTCCATATGTATGATGAACGGTTGATGTCTTGTTAGCATGAGATCAAATAAAACTGTAAAAATACGGTTTAGAAGAACGAGTAGGGAATGCAAGACTGCCAACCCTCTCCATTCTCTATCTAGCCCACGGCAGTAATGTAACAGGTTGCTCTGCTACTATGTCAACCTGGTAACAAAAACCTGACACAAAAACTGCGCTGTTTACGGTGTAACATTTGACCGCCTTGATTTGTTTACGACAACGAAAATTGCATTGCCCTAGTTTTGATCGCAGCTATTGGATAGTGCACTGGAATACTCTAGCGTTTAATTATCTGCCCTTTGTGGCTAACAAAAGACATGCTGTCACATGACTTTCTCAAATGGGAAGTCGTTATTCATTTTTTACCTCTTGGATATACAAAGAGAACGGAATTACAAACACGTCACCTAGACAACCAGTTTTAAAATATTTGACTATCACTTAAAGCCTACTGTATTCCCATATTCCCTTGTACCTTCATTTTTTATCTCTTAGACATACAAAGGGAACGGAATTACATAGACGTTGCCTAGAAAAAGTTTTAAAACATTTGACTATCACTTAAAGCCTACTGTATTCCCATATTCCCTTGTACCTTCATTTTTTATCTCTTGGACATACAAAGGGAACGGAATTACATAGACGTTGCCTAGAAAAAGTTTTAAAACATTTGACTATCACTTAAAGCCTACTGTATTCCCATATTCCCTTGTACCTTCATTTTTTATCTCTTGGACATACAAAGGGAACGGAATTACATAGACGTTACCTAGAAAAAGTTTTAAAACATTTGACTATCACTTAAAGCCTATTGTATTCCCATGTGCCCTTGTACCTTCATTTTTAGCTCTTGGACATACAAAGGGAACGGAATTACATAGACGTAACCTAGAAGAAGTTTTAAAACATTTGACTATCACTTAAAGCCTACTGTATTCCCATGTGCCCTTGTACCTTCATTCTTTATCTCTTGGACATACAAAGAGAACGGAATTTCAAATACCGTCGCCTAGACAACCAGTTTTAAAACATTTGACTATCACTTAAAGTCTACTGTATTCCCGTATTCCCTTGTACGTTCATTTTTATCTCTTGGACATACAAAGAGAATGGAATTTCAAAGACGTCACCTAGACAACCCGTTTTAAAACATTTGTCTATCACTTAAAGTCTACTGTATTCCCATATTCCCTTGTACCTTCATTTTTTATCTCTTGGACATACAAACGGAACGGAATTACATAGACGTTACCTAGAAAAAGTTTTAAAACATTTGACTATCACTTAAAGCCTATTGTATTCCCATGTGCCCTTGTACCTTCATTTGTAGCTCTTGGACATACAAAGGGAACGGAATTACATAGACGTAACCTAGAAGAAGTTTTAAAACATTTGACTATCACTTAAATCCTACTGTATTCCCATGTACCCTTGTACCTTCATTTTTAGCTCTTGGACATACAAAGAGAACGGAATTATATAGACGTAACCTAGAAAAAGTTTTAAAAAATTTGACTATCACTCAAAGTCTACTGTATTCCCATATTCCCTTTTACCTTCATTCTTTATCTCTTGGACATACAAAGAGAACGGAATTTCAAATACCGTCGCCTAGACAACCAGTTTTAGAACATTTGACTATCACCTAAAGTCTACTGTATTCCCGCATTCCCTTGTACGTTCATTTTTATCTCTTGGACATACAAAGAGAATGGAATTTCAAAGACGTCACCTAGACAACCCGTTTTAAAACATTTGTCTATCTCTTAAAGTCTACTGTATTCCCATATTCCCTTGTACCTTCATTCTTTATCTCTTGGACATACAAAGAGAACGGAATTTCAAAGACGTAACCTAGACAACCAGTTTTGAAACATTTGACGGTTATTTAAAATCAGTAATATATGTTTATCAAGAGTTTAACAGAGAAAAAAGTGTTTGTACAAGTGCAGAGAAAATCATGCGAATAAAACTTAAAAAGCTAAGGGCAGTGAACGACTGCGTATCAATTATCAGATAATAGATTTGAAAGAAAAAGTAGAAAGAAATTGTGAGTTAGTTTTTTTCGCGTCGTTAGTGAGTGACCTTTAGAGCGGTGCTGTTACATAATTAACAGGACATGTTCCGCTACCACAAGCTCGATCGACCTTTTCGATATCTCGCTGCTCCACATCTTGTTATTGACAAGTGACAGTAACTTGCTACACACGACTGGGTTAATTTATACAGCAGCTTGGCTACTAATAAACACCTGGAACGAGGTTGGAACATTCTCCACACTTTCTTGTCCAAATTTTGATCTCGCGTCACAGTAACCAAATTAAATCACCTTTAAGTGTTTTTTGTGCTGTTTCCGGCAGGTTATCTTTCACAGCTTTCAACCCTGAATGTTGTAGGTGCCATATGACTTTTAAGATGGGAAGTTTGACATTGTTGTTCATAATCTAGAGGGGGTGTCGTAAAGTTTTAATTATCACCCTTTTAAAAATGTGATCGAGAGTTTCTGTTGATATGTGCTTGTTAGATTTTCTCTACGTAGCCACCATTCCGATTTACACATTTTTCTCAGCGTTTCTTGAATTTCCGGACACCCTGATTGTAGATGTCTGCAGAATTCGCCTTAAACAACTCTTCCGCTTCATTAATGACGTCATTTGTGTTGCCAAATCGGCGACCACGCAACAGATTCTTCATTTCCAGGGATAAGAAAAAGCCACTTGGTACGAGATCGGGCGAATAAAGCGGATGCTGTAAGGTCTTAAAGCCACATTCCCTTGGTTTGTCAACTGCAATTTGAGATGAATGAGATGGTGCATTGTCAGATAGAAGACGAACAACTTTGGAAAGCATACCACGTCGTTTCTTAATCAGAGTTGCTCGTAACTTGTCCAGGAGATTGCAATAATATCATCTTCATCCTGTTCCAACAGCATCAACATCTGTCCAGAAAAGGTCACGCCGTGTTTGCTTTTGGAAAGGGGTTAGCAAACGTGGAACCCCCCGTGCAGACACCTTAGACATGTGCAGTTCGTCCACACACTACCACAACTAAAATTTGTCTCATTCATGATCATTTGGATGGTTGCTCGTCTGTCTTCCAGTATTAAACACTCCACTTTCTTCACTGTGACAGCTGACGGTCTACCAGCTCTTGGCTCATCTGTCAGGGACATGTGACCAGTTTGAAAATTCCTTTTCCACCTCACAATAGTGGCATACGATGGGCAATCATTTCCATAAACAGCTGTCATATCATCATGGGTTTCCCGGGCAGTTTTGTCCTTCAAATGCAGGAACTTGATCACACTACGAGCCTCAATTTTGCCCGCCTCGGTACTGTGGTGGTAACGTGTCTGCCTCACGTTCAAGAGGTCCCGAGTTCGAATCTTGGTCAGGGTGAGTTACCTGGATAAGGTTTTTCCGGGGTTTTCCCTTATCCTAAAAGACGAATGTTGGGTAACTCTAAGCTCTATGGACCCTGGGCTCATTTGAGCATCATTTCACCCATTCCATTCATCGTCCGATATGACTAAACGTTGGAGGACGTAAATTACACAAAAAAGCCTCAACTCTCTCCAACTTACACCTAAGTCACTTCTGGCACTCAATGTAAAAACAGAAGGACACAAATCACTGAAGCTACCAACATTATGTTCTGAGTGATCAATGATGACACTGTAAAACTTCACGACATCCCCTCGTATGATGACTTCCGACGTGGATTACCAAGACATGAGTTTATCGATCAACTAACTTCCACATTTGGTTATGAAGCTGCATCCTTTGCCACTGTGAAACGCTTTGGCCGCCGTTCGCTCAATTGTGAAGTTCGTCCAAAATCAGTTCTTGTGCCAGAAAACATTGATGCTGTCCCAAAAATAATCATGCAAGATCATCATGCAACATATTGTGAGAGTAAGGCAACCCTAAGCATTATTTCGACCAGCATTTATAACATATTGTATGATTATTTAGCCGTGAAAAAGGTTTGCTCTCGTTGGATCGCACGTAATTTAACGCAATCTCCAAAATATGATATTCCAGTATCTTCTATTGAAACTTCCCTATGAAACAATTGGCATTAGACAGTCCTTCAACTGTTTGAAACACTACGGAAACTATTTCCAGCGTATCATAATTCATTTGTCTGTAGTGAAATGTGTAAGGCGATTGACAAATGAAGGCAACTTTATGTTATTCTGTGTTATTTTATTACTTATGTCGGATTTTATAAATTTTAGGGCTACAAACTCGGTAAAATCCTCTACCTAGTAATAAGTTTTGGGTGGTGAAGAACTTTTGAGGTCATCAGCATCACCTTCTGGCTGTATATTTAATTACTGCTGACCGGAACAAAAATAACTTGGCGAATTAACAACTGAAATTGGACAACCGTTAACGTGGTACACATTTCGAAATGTTGTATTTTCTCAAAAATGCTCTAAATATTTTAGCTAAAATGCTTATGTGTAAGATAATTTATAACAAATGAAATGTATATATTCAATTTTCTGTGAATGTTCTCAGAATTTCTCTTCATTCTCAATAACTTTTGTATAACTGGTAAATTATAAGAGATGAAAAAATATTAGTATAAAACAGAGTATATTTTGTTAAAACATACAATTAATATGAAATACCTAAACAGATATATTCCTGCTTATTCGTTTTTGTGTAATTTATTTATGTAAAACGGCTTTCGAGGTCTAACTTAACAAATTAGTTCATAGAAGGCTGCGATTCATTCTCAGAAGGTGTGATTCATGGTATCCCATATAGATGGCGATGTGTTGCTATTTACATTTGTCATTTGTGTAGCTAAAAGCAGCTATTACCGTGTTTAACGTTTCAATCTGTGTACAGTGAGACATGGCAGTGCAAGCGATCTAGATCCAACAGCCTCTGTGCTGACAACGTTAACAAAATAGATTAATGTATCATTTTGTATTTTAAAACGTCGAAAGCGAAGGCGTTTTGAAACCATGAACCTTCCTGAGCTATGTAAACGTATTTTTGTATAATTCTGTATATGGAACAGGAAGCTAACAACTAAAACTTGCATAAAAATCATTAATGCAATGCAAATGAAGTACTTTAGGAGACGTGATGTTGAAATTTATTACAAAACACGTAAAAATGGAAATTTATTTTCCAAATATGTTTTTAAAAATGCTTACGGAATATAAATCTAAAATGAAATTTGATGTTTAGCATTATAAATACTTATACTTGCATTACTGTGTATTAAAATTCCAGAACAAAATGTTTGTAATTTTAAAATATAAGTTTTCAAAATAATTCACAAGATGGGGTTCTTTATTCATTTCTTCACTTAAATTGTCAAAACTAAAGCAATTAATTCTCTCAGGTAAACCTTATTTTTACTAAGAATGGTTTCCGGTAATTATTTTGCTAAAAAGTTGCTTAAAAAAGTATAACTCAAAAGCTGGTAGTTCTTTAACTCCACTGATGCAGTGCCAGTTCGAAAAGTGCTACGATTATTTGTAAGGAAGTTGCTTTAGGTTACTTTTCAGAGAAATCACACATACTAAAATTATCTGGTCTGTGCTCGAAGTGTTGTCGATTAAAGAGGAGTGGATATGCGTAAATATATACGAAGTTGAAAGTCTTGTTAAAAAAATTTAAATAGGCACAGGGCAAATAAGGCAAATGGTTTACAACGCAAGAGATGAAACTAAAGAAAAACTGAACATCGACCTAAACATCTACGACGTAATCGACAGTCAAAAAGATTATAATGTATTTGACTCTATATTAGATTAAGCAACTCTGGAGAAGAATGTGTTATCCTACAAATACATGTAATCGACCCCGTTGCCATGGAGACAAGAATACTTACACCTTAAATTAAAGTAATAGTTATTAGGGCGAATGGGTTAAAGTAAACAAAATTCACTCTTGCTCCTCTAACATGTAGCATAAAGTAAATAAATAAATGCTTGAAAACACATGCTCTATAACTTTTTAACGTAAACTTAATTAATTTGACTACCTTACGGAAACTAGCAACGATGAAAACCAATTTAGTATTCATACATAGCCTACCATACTATAAGTACGAGTGTGATCTCAAAAGTCTCCGACCTAATAAAGATACAAGACATTTTTTCAGATTTATTTTTCAACATAGTCTCCTTGTAACTCTACACACTTCTCCCAGCGATGTTCCCATCTCTGTAACCCGTCCAAATAGTACTCGTCGTATTTCAACATAGTCTCTTTGTAACTCTACACACCTCTCCCAGCGATGTTCCCATCTCTATAACCCGTCCAAATAGTACTCGTCGTATTTCAACATAGTCTCCTTGTAACTATACACACTTCTCCCAGCGATGCTCTCATCTCTGTAACCCGTCCAAATAGTACTCATGGTATTTCAACATAGTCTCCTTGTAACTCTACACACTTCTCCCAGCGATGCTCTCATCTCTGCAACCCGTCCAAATAGTACTCGGTGTTTTTCAACATAGTCTCTTTGTAACTCTACACACTTCTCCCAGCGATGTTCCCATCTCTATAACCCGTCCAAATAGTACTCGTCGTATTTCAACATAGTCTCTTTGTAACTCTACACACCTCTCCCAGCGATGTTCCCATCTCTATAACCCGTCCAAATAGTACTCGTCGTATTTCAACATAGTCTCCTTGTAACTATACACACTTCTCCCAGCGATGCTCTCATCTCTGTAACCCGTCCAAATAGTACTCATCGTATTTCAACATAGTCTCCTTGTAACTCTACACACTTCTCCCAGCGATGTTCTCATCTCTGTAACCGTCCAAATAGTACTCGTCGTATTTCAACATAGTCTCCTTGTAACTATACACACTTCTCCCAGCGATGTTCCCATCTCTATAATCCGTCCAAATAGTACTCGTCGTATTTCAACATAGTCTCCTTGTAACTCTAAACACTTCTCCCAGCGATGTTCCCATCTCTATAACCCGTCCAAATAGTACTCGTCGTATTTCAACATAGTCTCCTTGTAACTCTAAACACTTCTCCCAGCGATGTTCCCATCTCTATAACCCGTCCAAATAGTACTCGGTGTTTTTCAACATAGTCTCCTTGTAACTCTACACACTTCTCCCAGCGATGCTCTCATCTCTGCAACCCGTCCAAATAGTACTCGGTGTTTTTCAACATAGTCTCTTTGTAACTCTACACACTTCTCCCAGCGATGTTCCCATCTCTATAACCCGTCCAAATAGTACTCGTCGTATTTCAACATAGTCTCTTTGTAACTCTACACACCTCTCCCAGCGATGTTCCCATCTCTATAACCCGTCCAAATAGTACTCGTCGTATTTCAACATAGTCTCCTTGTAACTATACACACTTCTCCCAGCGATGCTCTCATCTCTGTAACCCGTCCAAATAGTACTCATCGTATTTCAACATAGTCTCCTTGTAACTCTACACACTTCTCCCAGCGATGTTCTCATATCTGTAACCGTCCAAATAGTACTCGTCGTATTTCAACATAGTCTCCTTGTAACTATACACACTTCTCCCAGCGATGTTCCCATCTCTATAACCCGTCCAAATAGTACTCGTCGTATTTCAACATAGTCTCCTTGTAACTCTAAACACTTCTCCCAGCGATGTTCCCATCTCTATAACCCGTCCAAATAGTACTCGTCGTATTTCAACATAGTCTCCTTGTAACTATACACACTTCTCCCAGCGATGCTCTCATCTCTGTAACCCGTCCAAATAGTACTCATCGTATTTCAACATAGTCTCATTCTAACTCTACACACTTCTCCCAGCGATGTTCCCATCTCTATAACCCGTCCAAATAGTACTCGTCGTATTTCAACATAGTCTCCTTGTAACTCTACACACTTCTCCCAGCGATGTTCCCATCTCTATAACCCGTCCAAATAGTACTCGTCGTATTTCAACATAGTCTCCTTGTAACTATACACACTTCTCCCAGCGATGCTCTCATCTCTGTAACCCGTCCAAATAGTACTCATCGTATTTCAGCATAGTCTCCTTGTAACTCTACACACTTCTCCCAGCGATGCTCTCATCTCTGTAACCGTCCAAATAGTACTTGACGTTTTTCAACATAGTCTCCTTGTAACTCTACACACTTCTCCCAGCGATGCTCTCATCTCTATAACCCGTCCAAATAGTACTCGGCCTTTTTCAAAATAGTCTACTTGTAACTCTACACACTTCCCCCAGCGATGCTCTCATCTCTATAAGCCGTCCAAATAGTACTTGACGTTTTTCAACATAGTCTCCTTGTAACTCTACACACTTCTCCCAGCGATGCTCTCATCTCTACAACCCGTCCAAATAGTACTCGGCGTTTTTCAACATAGTTTCCTTGTAACTCTACACACTTCTCCCAGCGATGCTCTCATCTCTGCAATCCGTCCAAATAGTACTCGGCGTTTTTCAACATAGTCTCCTTGTAACTCTACACACTTCTCCCAGCGATGCTCTCATCTCTATAACCCGTCCAAATAGTACTCGGTGTTTTTCAACATAGTCTCCTTGTAACTCTACACACTTCTCCCAGCGATGCTCTCATCTCTGCAACCCGTCCAAATAGTACTCGGTGTTTTTCAACATAGTCTCTTTGTAACTCTACACACTTCTCCCAGCGATGCTCTCATCTCTATAACCCGTCCAAATAGTACTCGGCGATTTTCAACATAGTTTCCTTGTAACTCTACACACTTCTCCCAGCGATGCTCTCATCTCTGCAACCCGTCCAAATAGTACTCGGTGTCTTTCAGCATAGTTTCCTTGTAACTCTACACACTTCTCCCAGCGATGTTCCCATCTCTGCAACTTGTCCAAATAGTACTCGACGTTTTTCAACATAGTCTCCTTGTAACTCTACCACTTCCCCCAGCGATGCTCTCATCTCTGTAACACGTCCAAATAGTACTCGACGTTTTTCAACATAGTCTTCTTGTAACTCTACACACTTCTCCCAGCGATGTTCCTATCTCTGTAACCCGTCGATATGGTACCCGACGTTTTTCAACATAGTCTCCTTGTAACTCTACACACTTCTCCCAGCAATGTTCCCATCTCTATAACCCGTCCAAATAGTACTCGGCCTTTTTCAACATAGTCTCCTTGTAACTCTACACACTTCTCCCCGCGATGTTCTCATCTCTGTAACCGATCCAAATAGCACTCGGCGTTTTTCAACATAGTCTCCTTGTAACTCTACACACTTCTCTCAGCGATGTTCCCATCTCTATAACCCGTCCAAATAGTACTCGGCGTTTTTCAACATAGTTTCCTTCTAACTCTACACACTTCTCCCAGCGATGTTCTCATCTCTGTAACCCGTCCGAATAGTACTCGGCGTTTTTCAACATAGTCTTCTTGTAACTCTACACACTTCTCCCAGCAATGTTCCCATCTCTATAACCCGTCCAAATATTACTCGGCGTTTTTCAACATAGTCTCCTTGTAACTATACACACTTCTCCCAGCGATGTTCTCATCTCTGTAACCCGTCCAAATAGTACTCGGCGTTTTTCAAAATAGTCTCCTTGTAATTCTAAACACTTTTGCTAGCGATGCTCCCATCTCTGTAACCCGTCCAAATAGCACTCGACGTTTTTCAACATAGCCTCCTTGTAACTCTACACACTTCTACCAGCAATGCTCCCATCTCTGTAACTCGTCCAAATAGTACTCGGCGTTTTTCAAAATAGTCTCCTTGTAATTCTAAACACTTCTCCTAGCGATGCTCCCATCTCTGTAACCCGTCCAAATAGCACTCGACGTTTTTCAACATAGCCTTCTGGTAACTCTACACACTTCTACCAGCAATGCTCCCATCTCTGTAACCCGTCCAAATAGCACTCGACGTCTTTCAACATAGCCTCCTTGTAACTCTACACACTTCTACCAGCAATGCTCCCATCTCTGTAACTCGTCCAAATAGTACTCGACGTTTTTCAACATAGTCTCCTTGTAACTCTTCACACTTCTCCCAGCGATGCTCCCATCTCTGTAACACGTCCAAATCTCACTCGACTATTTTCAACATAGTCTCCTTGTAACTCTACACACTTCTCCCAGCGATGCTCTCATCTCTGCAACACGCCCAAATACTACTCGACGTTTTTCAACATAGTCTCCTTGTAACTCTACACACTTCTCCCAGCGATGCTATCATCTCTGTAACCCGTCAAAATAGCACTCGACGTTTTTCAACATAGTCTCCTTGTAACTCTACACACTTCTCCCAGCGATGCTCCCATCTCTGTAACCCGTCCAAATAGCACTCGACATTTTTCAACATAGTCTCCTTGTACTCTACACACTTCTCTCAGCGATGCTTCCATCTCTGTAACTTGTCCAAATAGTACTCGGTGTTTTTCAACATAGTCTCCTTGTAAATCTACACACTTCTCCCAGCGATGTTCCCATCTCTATAACCCGTCCAAATAGTACTCGACGTTTTTCAACATAGTCCCCTTGTAACTCTACACACTTCTCCCAGCGATGCTCTCATCTCTGTAACACGTCCAAATAGCACTCGACGTTTTTCAACATAGTCCCCTTGTAATTCTACACACTTCTCCCAGCGATGCTATCATCTCTGTAACCCGTCCAAATAGCACTCGACGTTTTTCAACATAGTCTCCTTGTAACTCTACACACTTCTCCCAGCGATGCTCCCATCTCTGTAACACGTCCAAATAGCACTCGACGTTTTTCAACATAGTCTCCTTGTAACTCTACACACTTCTCCCGGCGATGCTCTCATCTCTGTAACACGTCCAAATACGACTCGACGTTTTTCAACATAGTCTCCTTGTAACTCTACACACTTCTCACAGCGAAGCTCTCATCTCTGTAACACGTCCAAATAGCACTCGACGTTATTCAACATAGTCCCCTTGTAACTCTACACACTTCTCCCAGCAATGCTCTCATCTCTGTAAGCCGTCCAATTAGCACTCGACGTTTTTCAACATAGTCCCCTTGTAACTCTACACACTTCTCCCAGCGATGCTCTCTTCTCTGTAACACGTCCAAATAGCACTCGACGTTTTTCAACATAGTCTCCTTGTAACTCTACACACTTCTCCCAGCGATGCTCTCATCTCTGTAACACGTCAAAATAGTACTCGACGTTTTTCAACATAGTCTCCTTGTAACTCTACACACTTCTCCCAGCGATGCTCTCCTCTCTGTAACACGTCCAAATAGCACTCGACGTTTTTCAACATAGTCTCCTTGTAACTCTACACACTTCTCACAGCGATGCTCTCATCTCTGTAACACGTCCAAAGAGCACTCGACGTTTTTCAACATAGTCTCCTTGTAACTATACACACTTCTCCCAGCGATGTTCTCATCTCTGTAACCCGTCCAAATAGCACTCGACGTTTTTTAACATAGTCTCCTTCAACCTTACACACCGCTCCCAGCGATGCTCTCATCTCTGTAACCGTCCAAATAGCACTCGACGTTTTTCAACATAGTCTCCTTGTAACTCTACACACCTCTCCCAGCGTTGCTCTCATCTCTGTAACCCGTCCAAATAGTACTCGGCGTTTTTCAACATAGTCTCCTTGTAACTCTGCACACTTCTCCCAGCGATGCTCTCATCTCTGTAACCGTCCAAATAGCACTCGACGTTTTTTAACATAGTCTCCTTCAGCTTTACACACCTCTCCCAGCGATGCTCTCATCTCTGTAACCCGTCCAAATAGTACTCGACGTTTTTTAACATAGTCTCCTTCAACTCTACACACCTCTCCCAGCGATGTTCCCATCTCTGTAACCGTCCAAATAGTACTCGACCTTTTCCAACATAGTCTCCTTGTAACTCTACACACCTCTCCCAGCGATGCTTTCATCTCTGTAACCCGTCCAAATAGTACTCGAAGTTTTTCAACGTAGTCTCCTTGTAACTCTACACAATTCTCCCAGCGATGCTCTCCTCTCTGTAACACGTCCAAATGGCACTCTACGTTTTTTAACATAGTCTCCTTCAACCTTACACACCTCTCCCAGCGATGCTCTCATCTCTGGAACCATCCAAATAGCACTCGACGTTTTTCAACATAGTCTCCTTCAACTCTGCACACCTCTCACAGCGATGCTCTCATCCCTGTAACCGTCCAAATAGCACTCGACGTTTTTCAACATAGTCTCCTTCAACTCTACACACCTCTCCCAGCGATGCTCTCATCTCTGCAACCGTCCAAATAGCACTCGACGTTTTTCAACATAGTCTCCTTGTAACTATACACACTTCTCCCAGCGATGCTCTCATCTCTGCAATCCGTCCAAATAGTACTCGGCGTTTTTCAACATAGTCTCCTTGTAACTCTACACACTTCTCCCAGCGATGCTCTCATCTCTATAACCCGTCCAAATAGTACTCGGTGTTTTTCAACATAGTCTCCTTGTAACTCTACACACTTCTCCCAGCGATGCTCTCATCTCTGCAACCCGTCCAAATAGTACTCGGTGTTTTTCAACATAGTCTCTTTGTAACTCTACACACTTCTCCCAGCGATGCTCTCATCTCTATAACCCGTCCAAATAGTACTCGGCGATTTTCAACATAGTTTCCTTGTAACTCTACACACTTCTCCCAGCGATGCTCTCATCTCTGCAACCCGTCCAAATAGTACTCGGTGTCTTTCAGCATAGTTTCCCTGTAACTCTACACACTTCTCCCAGCGATGTTCCCATCTCTGCAACTTGTCCAAATAGTACTCGACGTTTTTCAACATAGTCTCCTTGTAACTCTACCACTTCCCCCAGCGATGCTCTCATCTCTGTAACACGTCCAAATAGTACTCGACGTTTTTCAACATAGTCTTCTTGTAACTCTACACACTTCTCCCAGCGATGTTCTCATCTCTGTAACACGTCCAAATAGTGCTCGACGTTTTTCAACATAGTCTTCTTGTAACTCTACGCACTTCTCCCAGCGATGTTCCTATCTCTGTAACCCGTCGATATGGTACCCGACGTTTTTCAACATAGTCTCCTTGTAACTCTACACACTTCTCCCAGCAATGTTCCCATCCCTATAACCCGTCCAAATAGTACTCGGCCTTTTTCAACATAGTCTCCTTGTAACTCTACACACTTCTCCCCGCGATGTTCTCATCTCTGTAACCCATCCAAATAGCACTCGGCGTTTTTCAACATAGTCTCCTTGTAACTCTACACACTTCTCTCAGCGATGTTCCCATCTCTATAACCCGTCCAAATAGTACTCGGCGTTTTTCAACATAGTTTCCTTCTAACTCTACACACTTCTCCCAGCGATGTTCTCATCTCTGTAACCCGTCCAAATAGTACTCGGCGTTTTTCAACATAGTCTTCTTGTAACTCTACACACTTCTCCCAGCAATGTTCCCATCTCTATAACCCGTCCAAATATTACTCGGCGTTTTTCAACATAGTCTCCTTGTAACTATACACACTTCTCCCAGCGATGTTCTCATCTCTGTAACCCGTCCAAATAGTACTCGGCGTTTTTCAAAATAGTCTCCTTGTAATTCTAAACACTTTTGCTAGCGATGCTCCCATCTCTGTAACCCGTCCAAATAGCACTCGACGTTTTTCAACATAGCCTCCTTGTAACTCTACACACTTCTACCAGCAATGCTCCCATCTCTGTAACTCGTCCAAATAGTACTCGGCGTTTTTCAAAATAGTCTCCTTGTAATTCTAAACACTTCTCCTAGCGATGCTCCCATCTCTGTAACCCGTCCAAATAGCACTCGACGTTTTTCAACATAGCCTTCTTGTAACTCTACACACTTCTACCAGCAATGCTCCCATCTCTGTAACCCGTCCAAATAGCACTCGACGTCTTTCAACATAGCCTCCTTGTAACTCTACACACTTCTACCAGCAATGCTCCCATCTCTGTAACTCGTCCAAATAGTACTCGACGTTTTTCAACATAGTCTCCTTGTACTCTACACACTTCTCTCAGCGATGCTTCCATCTCTGTAACCTGTCCAAATAGTACTCGGTGTTTTTCAACATAGTCTCCTTGTAACTCTACACACTTCTCCCAGCGATGTTCCCATCTCTATAACCCGTCCAAATAGTACTCGACGTTTTTCAACATAGTCCCCTTGTAACTCTACACACTTCTCCCAGCGATGCTCTCATCTCTGTAACACGTCCAAATAGCACTCTACGTTTTTCAACATAGTCCCCTTGTAACTCTACACACTTCTCCCAGCGATGCTATCATCTCTGTAACCCGTCCAAATAGCACTCGACGTTTTTCAACATAGTCTCCTTGTACTCTACACACTTCTCTCAGCGATGCTTCCATCTCTGTAACCTGTCCAAATAGTACTCGGTGTTTTTCAACATAGTCTCCTTGTAACTCTACACACTTCTCCCAGCGATGTTCCCATCTCTATAACCCGTCCAAATAGTACTCGACGTTTTTCAACATAGTCCCCTTGTAACTCTACACACTTCTCCCAGCGATGCTCTCATCTCTGTAACACGTCCAAATAGCACTCGACGTTATTCAACATAGTCCCCTTGTAACTCTACACACTTCTCCCAGCAATGCTCTCATCTCTGTAAGCCGTCCAATTAGCACTCGACGTTTTTCAACATAGCCTCCTTGTAACTCTACACACTTCTACCAGCAATGCTCCCATCTCTGTAACTCGTCCAAATAGTACTCGGCGTTTTTCAAAATAGTCTCCTTGTAACTCTTCACACTTCTCCCAGCGATGCTCCCATCTCTGTAACACGTCCAAATCTCACTCGACTATTTTCAACATAGTCTCCTTGTAACTCTACACTCTTCTCCCAGCGATGCTCTCATCTCTGCAACACGCCCAAATACTACTCGACGTTTTTCAACATAGTCTCCTTGTAACTCTACACACTTCTCCCAGCGATGCTATCATCTCTGTAACCCGTCAAAATAGCACTCGACGTTTTTCAACATAGTCTCCTTGTAACTCTACACACTTCTCCCAGCGATGCTCCCATCTCTGTAACCCGTCCAAATAGCACTCGACATTTTTCAACATAGTCTCCTTGTACTCTACACACTTCTCTCAGCGATGCTTCCATCTCTGTAACTTGTCCAAATAGTACTCGGTGTTTTTCAACATAGTCTCCTTGTAAATCTACACACTTCTCCCAGCGATGTTCCCATCTCTATAACCCGTCCAAATAGTACTCGACGTTTTTCAACATAGTCCCCTTGTAACTCTACACACTTCTCCCAGCGATGCTCTCATCTCTGTAACACGTCCAAATAGCACTCGACGTTTTTCAACATAGTCCCCTTGTAATTCTACACACTTCTCCCAGCGATGCTATCATCTCTGTAACCCGTCCAAATAGCACTCGACGTTTTTCAACATAGTCTCCTTGTAACTCTACACACTTCTCCCAGCGATGCTCTCATCTCTGTAACACGTCCAAATAGCACTCGACGTTTTTCAACATAGTCTCCTTGTAACTCTACACACTTCTCCCGGCGAAGCTCTCATCTCTGTAACACGTCCAAATACGACTCGACGTTTTTCAACATAGTCTCCTTGTAACTCTACACACTTCTCACAGCGATGCTCTCATCTCTGTAACACGTCCAAATAGCACTCGACGTTATTCAACATAGTCCCCTTGTAACTCTACACACTTCTCCCAGCAATGCTCTCATCTCTGTAAGCCGTCCAATTAGCACTCGACGTTTTTCAACATAGTCCCCTTGTAACTCTACACACTTCTCCCAGCGATGCTCTCTTCTCTGTAACACGTCCAAATAGCACTCGACGTTTTTCAACATAGTCTCCTTGTAACTCTACACACTTCTCCCAGCGATGCTCTCATCTCTGTAACACGTCAAAATAGTACTCGACGTTTTTCAACATAGTCTCCTTGTAACTCTACACACTTCTCCCAGCGATGCTCTCCTCTCTGTAACACGTCCAAATAGCACTCGACGTTTTTCAACATAGTCTCCTTGTAACTCTACACACTTCTCACAGCGATGCTCTCATCTCTGTAACCGTCCAAATAGCACTCGACGTTTTTCAACATAGTCTCCTTGTAACTCAACACACCTCTCCCAGCGTTGCTCTCATCTCTGTAACCCGTCCAAATAGTACTCGACGTTTTTCAACATAGTCTCCTTGTAACTCTGCACACTTCTCCCAGCGATGCTCTCATCTCTGTAACCGTCCAAATAGCACTCGACGTTTTTTAACATAGTCTCCTTCAGCTTTACACACCTCTCCCAGCGATGCTCTCATCTCTGTAACCCGTCCAAATAGTACTCGACGTTTTTTAACATAGTCTCCTTCAACTCTACACACCTCTCCCAGCGATGTTCCCATCTCTGTAACCGTCCAAATAGTACTCGACCTTTTCCAACATAGTCTCCTTGTAACTCTACACACCTCTCCCAGCGATGCTTTCATCTCTGTAACCCGTCCAAATAGTACTCGAAGTTTTTCAACGTAGTCTCCTTGTAACTCTACACAATTCTCCCAGCGATGCTCTCCTCTCTGTAACACGTCCAAATAGCACTCTACGTTTTTTAACATAGTCTCCTTCAACCTTACACACCTCTCCCAGCGATGCTCTCATCTCTGGAACCGTCCAAATAGCACTCGACGTTTTTCAACATAGTCTCCTTCAACTCTGCACACCTCTCACAGCGATGCTCTCATCTCTGTAACCGTCCAAATAGCACTCGACGTTTTTCAACATAGTCTCCTTCAACTCTACACACCTCTCCCAGCGATGCTCTCATCTCTGCAACCGTCCAAATAGCACTCGACGTTTTTCAACATAGTCTCCTTGTAACTATACACACTTCTCCCAGCGACGCTCCCTACTCTGTAACCCGTTCAAATAGTGCTCGACGTTTTTTAACATAGTCTCCTTCAACTTTACACACATCTCCCAGCGATGCTCTCATCTCTGTAACCCGTCCAAAAAGTACTCGACGTTTTTCAACATTGTCTCCTTCAACTCTACACACCTCTCCAAGCGATGTTCCCATCTCTATAACCGTCCAAATAGTACTCGGTGCTTTTCAACATAGTCTACTTGTAACTCTACACACTTCTCCCAGCGACGCTCCCATCTCTGTAACCCGTTCAAATAGTACTCGACGTTTTTCAGCATAGTCTCCTTGTATCTCTACACATTTCTCCCAGCGATTTTCCCATCTCTGTAACCCGTCCAACTAGTACTCGGCTTTTTTCAACCTAGTCTCATTGTAACTTTATACAATTCTCCCAGCGATGCTCTCATCCCTGTAACCCGTCCAAATAGTACTCGACGTTTTTCAACATAGTCTCATTGTAACTCTATACAATTCGCCCAGCGATGCTCTCTTCTCTGTAACCCGTCCAAATAGTACTCGGCGTTTTTCAACATAGTCTCCTTGTAGCTCTACACACTTCTCCCAGCGATGTTCCCATCTCTGCAACCCGTCCAACTAGTACTCGGCGTTTTTCAACATAGTCTACTTGTAGCTCTACACACTTCTCCCAGCGATGTTCCCATCTCTGTAACCGTCCAAATAGTACTCGGCGTTTTTCAGCATAGTCTTCTTGTAACTCTACACACTTCTCCCAGCAATGTTCCCATCTCTATAACCCGTCCAAATAGTACTCGGCGTTTTTCAACATAGTCTCCTTGTAACACTACACACTTCTCCCAGCGATGTTCTCATCTCTGTAACCCGTCCAAATAGTACTCGGCGTTTTTCAAAATAGTCTCCTTGTAATTCTAAACACTTCTCCTAGCGATGATCCCATCTCTGTAACCCGTCCAAATAGCACTCGACGTTTTTCAACATAGCCTCCTTGTAACTCTACACACTTCTACCAGCAATGCTCCCATCTCTGTAACTCGTCCAAATAGTACTCGGCGTTTTTCAAAATAGTCTCCTTGTAATTCTAAACACTTCTCCTAGCGATGCTCCCATCTCTGTAACCCGTCCAAATAGCACTCGACGTATTTCAACATAGCCTCCTTGTAACTCTACACACTTCTACCAGCAATGCTCCCATCTCTGTAACCCGTCCAAATAGCACTCGACGTCTTTCAACATAGCCTCCTTGTAACTCTACACACTTCTACCAGCAATGCTCCCATCTCTGTAACTCGTCCAAATAGTACTCGACGTTTTTCAACATAGTCTCCTTGTACTCTACACACTTCTCTCAGCGATGCTTCCATCTCTGTAACCTGTACAAATAGTACTCGGTGTTTTTCAACGTAGTCTCCTTGTAACTCTACACACTTCTCCCAGCGATGTTCCCATCTCTATAACCCGTCCAAATAGTACTCGACGTTTTTCAACATAGTCCCCTTGTAACTCTACACACTTCTCCCAGCGATGCTCTCATCTCTGTAACACGTCCAACTAGCACTCGACGTTTTTCAACATAGTCCCCTTGTAACTCTACACACTTCTCCCAGCGATGCTATCATCTCTGTAACCCGTCCAAATAGCACTCGACGTTTTTCAACATAATCTCCTTGTAAATCTACACACTTCTCACAGCGATGCTCCCATCTCTGTAACACGTCCAAATAGCACTCGACGTTTTTCAACATAATCTCCTTGTAACACTACACACTTCTCCCAGCGATGTTCCCATCTCTGTAACACGTCCAAATATCACTCGACGTTTTTCAACATAGTCTCCTTGTAACTCTACACACTTCTCCCAGCGATGCTCTCATCTCTGTAACACGTCCAAATACTACTCGACGTTTTTCAACATAGTCTCCTTGTAACTCTACACACTTCTCCCAGCGATGTTCCCATCTCTATAACCCGTCCAAATAGTACTCGACGTTTTTCAACATAGTCCCCTTGTAACTCTACACACTTCTCCCAGCGATGTTCTCATCTCTGTAACCCGTCCAAATAGTACTCGGCGTTTTTCAACATAGTCTCCTTGTAACTCTACACACTTCTCCCAGCAATGCTCCCATCTCTGTAACAAGTCCAAATAGCACTCGACGTTTTTCAACATAGTCCCCTTGTAATTCTACACACTTCTCCCAGCGATGCTATCATCTCTGTAACCCGTCCAAATAGCACTCGACTTTTTTCAACATAGTCTCCTTGTAACTCTACACACTTCTCCCAGCAATGCTCCCATCTCTGTAACACGTCCAACTAGCACTCGGCGTTTTTCAACATAGTCTCCTTGTAACTCTACACACTTCTCCCAGCGATGTTCCCATCTCTGTAACCGTCCAAATAGTACTCGGTGTTTTTCAACAAAGTCTCCTTGTAACTCTACACACTACTCCCAGCGATGTTCCCATCTCTGTAACCGGCCAAATAGTACTCGACGTTTTCAAACAGAGTCTCCTTTTAACTCTACACATCTCTCCCAGCGATGGTCTCATCTCTGTAACCCGTCCAAATAGTACTCGACGTTTTTCAACATAGTCTCCTTGTAACTCTACACACCTCTCCCAGCGATGCTCTCATCTCTGTAACCGTCCAAATAGTACTCGACGTTTTCCAACATAGTCTCCTTGTAACTCTACACACTTCTCCCAGCGATGCTCTCATCTCTGTAACCCGTCCAAATAGTACTCGACGTTTTTCAACATAGTCTCCTTCAACTCTACACACCTCTCCCAGCGATGCTCTCATCTCTGTTACCCGTCCAAAAAGTACTCGACGTTTTTCAACATAGTCTCCTTCAACTCTACACACCTCTCCCAGCGATGTTCCCATCTCTGTAACCGTCCAAATAGTACTCGGTGTTTTTCATCACAGTCTCCTTGTAACTCTACACGCAACTCCCAGCGATGTTCCCATCTCTGTAACCGTCCAAATAGTACTCGACGTTTTCAAACATAGTCTCCTTGTAACTCTACACACCTCTCCCAGCGATGCTCTCATCTCTGTAACCCGTCCAAATAGTACTCGACGTTTTTCAACATAGTCTCCTTGTAACTCTACACAATTCTCCCAGCGATGCTCTCATCTCTGTAACACGTCCAAATAGCACTCGATGATTTTTAACATAGTCTCCTTCAACCTTACACACCTCTCCCAGCGATGCTCTCATCTCTGGAACCGTCCAAATAGCACTCGACGTTTTTCAACATAGTCTCCTTCAACTCTGCACACCTCTCACAGCGATGCTCTCATCTCTGTAACCGTCCAAATAGCACTCGACGTTTTTCAACATAGTCTCCTTGTAACTCTACACACTTCTCCCAGCGACGCTCCCATCTCTGTAACCCGTTCAAATAGTACTCGACGTTTTTCAACATAATCTCCTTGTAACTCTACACACTTCTCCCAGTGATGCTCTCATCTCTGTAACCGTCCAAATAGCACTCGACGTTTTTTAACATAGTCTCCTTCAACTTTACACACCTCTCCCAGCGATGCTCTCATCTCTGTAACCCGTCCAAACAGTACTCGACGTTTTTCAACATAGTCTCCTTCAACTCTACACACCTCTCCCAGCGATGTTCCCATCTCTGTAACCGTCCAAATAGTACTCGGTGCTTTTCAACATAGTCTCCTTGTAACTCTACACACTTCTCCCAGCGACGCTCCCATCTCTGTAACCCGTTCAAATAGTACTCGACGTTTTTCAGCATAGTCTCCTTGTATCTCTACACATTTCTCCCAGCGATTTCCCCATCTCTGTAACCCGTCCAACTAGTACTAGGCGTTTTTCAACCTAGTCTCATTGTAACTCTATACAATTCTCCCAGCGATGCTCTCATCCCTGTAACCCGTCCAAATAGTACTCGACGTTTTTCAACATAGTCTCATTGTAACTCTATACAATTCGCCCAGCGATGCTCTCATCTCTGTAACCCGTCCAAATAGTACTCGGCGTCTTTCAACATAGTCTCCTTGTACCTCTACACACTTCTCCCAGCGATGTTCCCATCTCTGCAACCCGTCCAACTAGTACTCGACGTTTTTCAACATAGTCTACTTGTAGCTCTGCACACTTCTCCCAGCGATGTTCCCATCTCTGTAACCGTCCAAATAGTACTCGGCGTTTTTCAGCATAGTCTCCTTTTATCTCTACACACTTCTCCCAGCGACGCTCCCATCTCTGTAACCCGCCCAAATAGTACTCGGTGTTCTTCAACATAGTCTCCTTGTAACTCTTCACACTTCTCCCAGCGATGCTCCCAGCTATGTAACCCGTCCAAATAGTACTCGGCGTTTTTCAGCATAGTCTCCTTGTAACTCTACACACTTCTCCCAGCGATGTTCCCATCTCTGTAACCGTCCAAATAGTACTCGGCATTTTTCAGCATAGTCTCCTTTTATCTCTACACACTTCTCCCAGCGACGCTCCCATCTCTGTAACCCGTTCAAATAGTACTCGAAGTTTTTCAGCATAGTCTCCTTGAATCTCTACACACTTCTCCCAGCGACGCTCCCATCTCTGTAACCCGTCCAAATAGCACTCGGTGTTTTTCAACATAGTCTCTTTCTAACTCTGCACACTTCTCCCAGCAATGCTCTCATCTCTAACCCGTCCAAATAGTACTCGACGTTTTTCAACGTAGTCTCCTTGTAACTCTACACACTTCTCCCAGCGACGCTCCCATCTCTGTAACACATCCAAATAGTACTCGGCGTTTTTCAGCATAGTCTCCTTGTATCTCTACACACTTCTCCCAGCGATGTTCCCATGTCTGTAACCAGTCCAAGTAGTACTCGGTGCTTTTCAACATTTTCTCTTGTAACTCTACACACTGCTCTCAGCGATGCTCCCATCTCTGTAACCCGTTCAAATAGTACTCGGCGTTTTTCAACATAGTCCCCTTGTAACTCTACACACTTCTCCCAGCAATGTTCCCATGTCTGTAACCAGTCCAAGTAGTACTCGATGTTTTTCAACATAGTCTCCTTGTAATTCTACACACTGCTCTCAGCGATGCTTCCATCTCTGTAACACGTTCAAATAGTACCCGGCGTTTTTCAACATAGTCTCCGTGTAACTTTACACACTTCTCCCCGCGATACTCCCATCTCTGTAACCCGTCCAAATAGTACTCGGCATTTTTCGGCATACTCTCTTTGTAGCACTACGCACTTCTTCCAGCGATGCTCCCATCTCTGTAAGCCGTCCAAATAGTACTCGACGTTTTTCTCTGCAAAATAATTTTTCACGAAGGTGATTGCCTCTTCATTTGACGAAAATCTCTGTCCTTCGAGCGCAATATTCAGATGAGGGAACAAAAGGAGGTCACTTTTGGCTAGACCTGGTGAGTCAAGCTATTCAAACCGTAATTCTTCGATTTTCGCCATTGCAACTGCTGAGGTATGAGACGTTGTGTTGTCTTGGTATAACAGGATTTTCGTTTTCTACAAATGTGGCCGTTTTTCCGCAAGTCCTACCTTCAACTTCTGAAGTAACGATGCGTAGTATGCTCCTGTAATGTTTTTTCTTTTTGAGGATAATCGATTAAAATGACTACATGACTATGCCGGAAAACAGTCGCAATCATTTTCCCAGCCGAAAACACAGTTTATCCTCTTTATGGAGCCGGTTACCCGTTCGCAGTCCACGGTTGGGACTGTATCTTTGTTTCAGGCGTATAACGGTGTATCCAAGTTTCATTTACAGTAATTAGTCGGCAACAAAACTCGGATTTAATGCGCCTTAACTGCGCCAACAGAGCGTTGGAAATGTTCATTCGAACAATTTCTTGGTCTAACGTGAGCAAACGCGGCACCCAACGCACGAACACCTTTCTCATATCTAAATATTGATTTAATATGTGACAGAAACGTTCTTTTGACATGCTCATAGCCTCTGCTATCTCTCTCACTTTAATTCGGTGGTCGTCTTGCAGCATTTGGTGAACTTTGGTGATGTTTTCGTTGTTAGTTGCAGTTTCTGGACGTCCTGAACTTTCATCGTTTTCCAAGCTCTTACAGCCACGTTTAAATTCAGCTGCCCAAAATATCGCAGTGGTAAATGATGGTACAGAGTCCCCATACACAGAATCCAACTCATCTTTGATTTGTGTAGGCGTATTGCCTTTCAAAAACAAATATTTAATGACAGCTCGATACTTGATTTTGTCAATTTTCATGAAAACACTGACATCAACTCACTCAAACTACTGTTACATAACAACTGAACTTCGGAAATGGCTGAAACTTTGGTGAGTAACTGTCAACTGATTTGCAACGAAATTCACTAGCTTTTATTTGCCATCTTCATGTTGAGGTCAAAAACGTTTCAGATCACCCTTGTACGCCACAATTCAAGCATTATTCCTTATTTATTACTAATCTGCTGAAAAATTATTAACTGAATATTTGTCATATATTGATTAATTGTATCTATAAAATAAAATAATGCATTACACAAGAGAACTAACCTCCCTTTTGTGTTGCATTTTAAATTGTTCTACTCATGAATAATCTATCCGTTTATCCACTTGTATAACAAATTTCTATTAAAAGTATAAAGTTTACAAGTCAAAAACTCCGATATAAATGCGAAATGTTAATTGAAATGTTGGCAGCGAAAGCTGTAAGACAAGATACAGCAATAGCAGAGAATATAGCGTTCAAAAAGTGTTTGTTGAGAGTAGAATTAATGGTTCAACAAGAGAGACAGAGAAAGCGCATTAGACGCAAGCCGTCAGTGACAGATGAAGATCTCCGCCGCTACTGCAAGTAACAGAAAATGTTAAGTGCAGAGACAAAGCAATTACAGAAGCGTATGCTCCATGAATCACAACTCTAAGACATCTTTCTCTGTATCAGCAACAACTCAAGCATCGGACGTATAAAACTGCATTTCGTAAACTACTAACGTTAGAAAGCACTTACAACGCAGTTTATAAGCACATTAGAGGTATAGATACGTACAGAAGGCCTTGATATTTCCTTGTTGTCACTACATAGAATATGTACTAAAGTAAAACAAATGCTAGCGTTATTTTCCTCCGAAGAACATAACTAAATTGATGCTCTCAATTTTGTAACTGGCGAAACAAAAGCCGCAGCGAAACAAACGAAAAGCGAAAATGTTTATAACTTCTGTGTATTTGTTCCTCTATGTTGAATTGTAAGCTTTGTATATTGTATGGATATATTTTCAACCTTACTGGAGTGGAATATAGCAATGTTATAGTGTCCGCTCTAACATTCATAGTTTGTGAGTGTCTTTTTGTAGCTTAAGGGTCTATTATGATGTTAACCTTAGTACTGCAATTAATATTTGTCTGAGAATACATACCCGAGGAAGTTTGCAATATCTACATCACTCTCCTTACGTCAGCAGTGAAACTGTTTCGTATAATAATAAAACAGTCAAACACTTAACACAATAAAGTGTACAATAAACGATATATTACAAAATACTATTGGTTTACTACTGGGAAATCGATATTAACTCATCAATGATTCATTAATGCGCCAGTTTATTTTTGTCTAATCACCATGTACACCAAAACGTATTACTCGCCAAGGCTTATGTCATTATAGACATAACTAACGTCCGTTTAACAACAACTCATAACAGATTCAATAATAATTACAAACCAATGTGAGGATATCAACATATTCAAGACAGAAACTCATATTAATTATTTATTTAACATTCTCCAACATTGTTATACAGGACGATGGTGTTTAAATGAGTCCAGGGTCCATATAGCTTAAAGTTTTACCAGATATTCATCTTTTAGGTTAAGGAAAAACTTATCACCCTGACCGAGATTGGAACTAGTGTCTCTTGACACACTACCACCACACTACAGAGTTGGACGCCAAATTATTTTAATAGCCCACTGTAAGAAGATTTTGCTTCATTTCCTTTATACTATTGTTGTAACCAAATTCGCTAGAGAATCTACACTAACGTAATGAAGAGAACAAATTTATTTGTGTATGTACAAAGGTAACCTCAAAAATTATTCAACTAAATTTGATAATTCTCTCAACTTTGAAAACTCCAATTGGTTCTGACGGATGTGGAATCATAAAATCAGTTCTAATTTCATTTAATAAATTGCTGAAATACTAAAAGGATTTGAAAAGCCCTTTACGAACAATTTGGAGCTATGAAAGACATATACAGAAAGCTTTGACAGTTTAGAATGTTATGGTATAGAGTTGCTGCACTTATAGCAGTATAAAAACAAAAGATGGTTACATTTTATTGCAAGGAATATACACAAAAGGAGTGATGAACAAAAGAACACATCGATTGTGACTGTGGATTCTGTGATTGTCATTCATCAAATATTACAGATGTGTATGTGCTAAAGTAGAAGCCAAACATATCAGTAAGGTTTGTTCTTGTTCTGTAGATGAATGTAGTGAAATTTCCGATGTCAGAACTTTCTAATAACTCTCAGGTAAGAGTTAGTTTATCCTGTAAATCTAGTTGGTAGCAGGACATTCCAAACAACTGTATAAACAGAGATAACCTCACGTTAGAAAGCACTGACGTGATTTTTATATTAATTGATGGATTTATGACAGGAACCGAACTAATGATGTTACAGATTCAGCCATCAGAACAGTTGTGGAAAGGCTACTAAGGTAGCTATAAAACAGAAATGAACAGTTTATAAAGATTGTACATAAGCAGGCTACAAATATTCTTGTTAATGTGCATTTGACAATTAAAGACATTTTCGAAAGTACAAATTTCTCTCATAGTCGAGAATTAATGTTACGAGCTTGTCACGTGACTGCTCATTCTGTGACGAACATTGTTAAAGAAGGCAAACATTTTACCAAATTAGAAGTTTTCATATTTAGTTCTCCAGGGAAACATCGGGCATTATGTTCCGGGCTTTACAGACGGTTCTCAGTTAGGTAGCGCTACGGGTTGCGCATTCGTCATTAACGGTGAGGCTCATAAATTTCGCCTTCTGGACTTCACCTCTGTTTTTTCTGCAGAACTGTATGCCATCCTCTATCTGCTCCTTTTTATTTGTAAGTTAGTTCCTGGCAATTTTATCGTTTGCACTGACTCTCTAAGCGCTCTTCAGGCCTTGCAACAGCACATTGCAGCTCACACGCTCGTTTTAAAAATTCAGGCCTTGATCTCGCAAATGCTTAGTCGCGGATACCATTTTGTTTTTACTTGGACCCCAGGCCATGTGGGCATTTTCGGGAACGAGGAGGCGGACGCGGCTGCTAAGTCCGCTTGCCGTTTGCCCCGGCGTTTAACAACTACGGTGCCATACCAGGATGTGCAACGTTTCTTCCGTCGCCAACTCCTATCTGCTTGGCAGCACTCCTGGACAGCTTTGGAAGCCACACAACTCCGGGCAATAAAGGAGAGCGTACAACCCTGGCCGACTTCCTGCAGGGATATAGCGGCGAACCGAGGTGATACTCACCCGGCTGAGAATTAGGCACACACGAGCGACTCATGGTCATTTGTTAAGAGAGGAACCGGCCCCTGTGTGTACTCCGTGTGCAGTACGCCTCACTGTGCGGCATGTATTGCTCGATTGCCCGCGTTCGCCAGCCTTTGGGCTTGGGGACTAACTTGCACGGTGTTTTAGGTGACGACCCAGTGGCCGTGGTTAAGGCACTGCGGTTTGTTGCCGAAATCGGTTTTTATAAACAAGTCTGACTTGCATTTTATATTTGTTAATTATAGAGATTTTAAATTGTTAGTCTTGGGATGGGTTTTTTATGTACTTTTAATAGTTGAGTGTTTTTATTATATTTTACCTTTTTACCTTAATTTGTGTAGCTTTTAGGTTTTAGTGTTGACTTCGGACCTAAATGACCTTGTTGTCGACGGGCCCTAAAACACCACACACTCACTCACTCTAAAATACGTGTTACCAACTTGGGCAATTTTCAAAAGTGTGTTTTATGTAGAAAAATTTATGACTTATATAACAAGGTGAATATCCAACTGCCAAAAGGCTGATCAATTTAATGAGGGGAAATAGAATATACGGATTCTGTATCTTATAATATTCTGAAATTTTTTGGGTGCAAGTATAGGAGAACAAAGGATGGCCACAAATTTCAGCTTGAAAGAAGTGATTTTGTTGCTGCAAGATTAATATTTCTGCGCACAATGTATAACATTAGTACAAGAGATTCATGGTGTAAAAATGCTTCATAAATTCACATTTATATCTTCCGTATTTATTAAGTATTTTAATGAAACAAAAATTGGTTTAAAGTCCATTTCAAATATGACATTGTTAAAATAGAAACTATACTCACAAATTGTTGAAATGTCACTATTTTGTTTCACTGTAGCAAACTCCGTCTTTCGTAGAACGCATCTAATTTGAATCATTTTGTTTTGTGTGCATATGAACGATAACTACGTAAGCGAACTGTTATCCAGTTGGAGGTTATGCGATAATCATTGTATATGTTCACATGCAGAAATATTAAACCGAACTTCTCTGTCAGCATTGTGTCACTGTATATCTCAGATCACTTGCTAAGTGGATTGGGCGAAACAAAGATAGATGTATCTTCCATCTCTCTTGCGCGCTAGCAGTGGATCTGGCAACGCCAAGACAGTACGATAACATATTGGCTCAGTCCATGTTCATTCTTACTTTGAAGCTACTCCAGAGTAGGCTACATGATACAAGAATGTACAGATACTCTAAAGAGTATTCGTCTAATCTTAGCACATAGAATGTAACAAGCACAATACGAAAAATATACATAAGAAACAAACAAGAACTATTTCCTTACATTGGATGATATCTAGATTTAAAAATAAAACACAATTTGTGTTCATATATTGCTTAATTAGTGAAGACCTCTACGTTATTTAAAATCATGTCAAACAAGTATTCGTGTAGTAAACAAGATCCCAGGTATCATGCCTCGCTAACACACACCCAAAGAAATACAACTGGAGGGAAAAGGACTAAGGCAAGGGTGCAACCTAAGTCCAATTTCATTCAATTTATTTATTGATGATGTATTACAAAATATAAGTAAGAATAATAGTCTCATACCAGTAATAAACAACTTACAAGTCCCAGGTTTACTTTTTGCAGACGATTTGGTAATAATCTCCATTACTGTTAATGGGTTAAAAATATCTTTGCAAGAGGTGGAGAAATACTGTTCAGAGTGGGGCTTAAAGGTAAACAGCGAATAAACTCAAATTGTAGTATTTAAAAAAAGGAACTAAATTGAGTAAATATGAAAAGTGGAAGAAGGGAGAAGCTGAATACAAAGTAGTGCGTGACTGTACTTACTTAGGATTAAAATTAGATGCAGGAGGTAAATGGGAAAAACAAAAGAAATCAGCACTGGCAAAAGGGAAAGCAGCAATGATGGCTGTGAGAGGGTGTCTATATAAAATGCCAGAGATGGAGATGAAATGGTTGGAAAGAGTATATAGTTCTGTAGTCGAGGCCAGAATGCTATATGGCATTGAAATATGGGGGCTTGAGAATGGGTGGGAAGTTGTGGATCAGATACACAGGATGTTCTGTAAGGAAGTTTTGGGGCTGCCAATGGCAACAACAAACGAAGTTGCTCAAATTGAAATGGGGAGAGTAACAAGGAAAGGGTTAATAATGGAAAGAGCCTTGAAATACTGGCATAGGATCTTGAATTTAGATGAAGGCAGCTTATTGCAACAATGTTTAAAATATCAAGAAGCAAGTCTGCAAAGCTCGGGCTGGGCAAGCACTCTACGAAACAATTTAGAAAATAATGGCTTAGGGGATATTTGGAGAAAAAGAGGAAGAAATTATAAATGTTTCTGGAAGGGTGTTAGAAAAAAATTTGAAGATATAGAGATTCAAAAACTGTTCAGCCAGTTAGGTGAAAAGAGGTCATTGGTATATTATGTTGAGTTAAAAAGTGGCTGGGGAAGGGAGCAGTATATAGATAAAACCATTAATGAAGAAAGGAAGGGGATAGCATGGCTGAGAGCAGGAGTGTGGAGGCTAAAAGGGCAGCGGAATGGGTTTGTGCAAGACAAGTGCCCATTGTGTGGGGGTAAGGAAGATGTGGAACATATACTTTTTGAATGCAGGGAAACAGAGATCTGGCGAAAAGAATACATCTGGAGAAAAATTAAGCGAAGTCCTGATATATGTAAAATTATAGATAAAAATCTCAAGAATGTAGGTCAGTTCTTAGATAAAGTGAAAAATAAATGGAAGTTGCCTGCGAAAAAAGGAAATGAACAATAGTGTGTAAGCTATAGTAGTAATGGTAGTAGTAATAGAAATGTAAGTAGTGTACTACACATTTTGTAATTCAACGGGCTGCTCACCAATTAATGGCCTGGGCCAAATACTGGTGATCAGCTCAACAATTGTAATAGCTTAGTACACAAATAAATATTACAATATTACAACACACACCCCTTCCCTTTTCTTATGTAGTTGTGTTTCATCCTGACAGTTCCATCTGTTTTCAAAGCCTTTGACTGTTATTTAAGTAATTTGGGTCGAAAACGTCGTGAAACTATGAAAGAAGGAAGAGAATTTTGCATTTGGTTATTTAAAAAAGGAAAAAACTTTCAAGAACTCGGAGGAAGCACTGGAAGACCTACCAGTACAGTGAAGACTATTCTATACAGGTTTGATCAGAATAAAACTAACGAAAATCAATCAATAAGTGGTCATCCTGCAGTCTATCCGAGATGGAGAAACGACACTTACTTAGAAAAGTCAAGAAAAATCCTAAACTGTGCTCCAAAACTTGCTTTTGCAGTTCAAACACATTTCAGCAGAACCTATAAGGACGTGCTATATGAAGCTGAGTATGGAGGCCGAACAGCTCATAGAAAACCATACATCAGTAAAATCAACAGAAAGAAGCGAGTTGCTTTTGCAAAAGAACATAAATACGATAGGTTTGATTTCTGGAAGAAGGTTGTGTTTACAGACGAGAGTCAATTTGAGCTCTTTAAGTCAAAAGGACGAGTAATAATGTGGAGAAAAAAGAATTGTGAGCTTGAGGAGAAAGGTATAACAGCTTCAGTTAAAGATGGAGGCGGTTGAGTAATTGTCTGGGGTTGCATCAGTGCAAATGGTGTGCGGGATTTGTGTTTTATTGATGGAATTATGAACCATAAGGTTTATATAAACATCCTAAATCACATCTATCGAGAGTGTGGAATAATATGGGTCTTTCTGAGAATTATATTATCACACATGATAATGATCCAAAACACAAAGCATTAGATGTGAGGTTATGGCTGTTGTATAATACTCCACGATAGATGTCGACACCGCCGCAATCCACAGACATGAATCCAATAGAGAATTTGTAGAGTATACTGGACAAAAATATTAGGAATCATCACATATCTAATATAAAGGATCTAAAGAACGCTCTACTAGAGGAAAGGCGTAAAATTGCAGTGGAAACAACCCAATCTTTGGTGAAATCCACGTCAAGGAGAATGCAAGAGATTATAAAGAGGAATGGAGGACCTACTAAGTACCAACCATAACATTCTACACCATTTTCAGTATACAGACGAATACTTATTTTGCATCCTATACTGCATATATTTACTTTTGAAGGTTTAACTATGTTTATATGAATAGATACTATGTTTCTTTATTGTATTGTCTTTTTCACTAATCAATAAATAATACAGTGTCCCTGCTGTACTTATTCTGATGATTTTCTACTATCCATACATCCTTAAATATAAACTCATTAATTAGATGAATACTTTTTGGAGTAACTGTATCTACCATCTCTCTTGCCCGCTAGCCGTGGAACTGACAACGCCAAGACAGTACGATAACGTATTAGCTCAACCCATGTTCATTCTTACGAGGGCCGTTCAGAAAGTAACCTCCGGTTGATTGCAAAAAATTCACCAAGTTAAATAAAAATATTTTAATATATACATCTTACAACTACATGTTTGCACTATTTTTCTACATAGTCTCCATAACGATTGAGGCACTTATCGTATTTGTTCACAAGCTTTGAAATTCCTTCTGCATAAAAATCACCCGCTTGTGCCTGGAGCCAGCCTGTGACCGCATCTTTGAGCTCTTCGTCGTCAAACCGCTGGGACCCGAGCCATGTCTTCATATACATGAAGAGGTGATAATCGCTTGGCGCCAGATCTGGGCTGTAAGGTGGATGGTTCACAACGTCCCACTTGAAGGACTCAAGAAGGGCTGTTGTTCTGCGAGCAGAGTGAGGACGGGCGTTATCGTGGGAAAAAAAACGATACCAGAAGTCACGATGAATAGCTGCAGCAGAATATCCTTTGGCTGTAAGAAACCTTATAACAGCACGCACTTCACCTTTGGCGGGGTTTCCTATTGCAGCACACATTTCAAACGGCCACAAACACTAAACTAGCGCAGATACAACGTTCACTCGACCACGGCTTGATGCCGATGGACCTGCTGAGTGCGTGAATGCACAGATGGCGGCGCTACTCCCCCCACTACCCGCACTGTGACCGATCGGAGGTTACTTTCTGAACGGCCCTCGTATTTTGTAGCTACTCCAGAGTAGGCTACATGATACAAGAATATAGGTAATCGCTGTTCAGTGTCGCACTGTCAAGCGACTAGTTCCAGATCTGAGAGATCATCGAAGCATTAAATTATGCGAACACCAATAACGAGCTGATAAGAAACTAATAATCGATATTTCTATGCTCGGGAAGCAGTTTCAAAGACACGCTAATCGAACAATTTCACCACTTTGTTTAAATACCAACTTATCAGCATCTGATCCAATTAGGTTTAACACAACTGCGTTATTTTTAGCTGCAGACCATGCATTGCTTATCTCAACTAGCTTATACTAGTCACGTGTACAATCACTGATATTACTTCGATGTAACTCATTAACATCCTGTATGAAGTTACAGCCATTTATAAAAAAACTAAAACAAATTGTGTTATAGATACTTCTCGTTCCCAATTACACTGTTCACACACACACACGCACACACGCACACACGCACACACACGCACACACGCGCACACACGCGCACGCACACGCACCCACACACGCACCCACACACGCACACGCACACGCACCCACACACGCACACCCACCCACACACCCACCCACCCACCCACACACACACACAAACACACAATTTTTTTTTTCCTTTCTACTTCCTCTCCTTGCTGTAAATACTTGTCTAACAGAGAAAGTAAAAAACGTTTACAGGGAAACAAGGTTTAAACTTGGGCGTGTCTGTTTAATAATCATGCACCTTTCCAATTATAACCTGAATTCCAGTTGATTACTAGTTTAAACATGCTACAGGGTCTTAAAATTTAGAATATATACTATTTTCTTTCTCAAAAGTTAGTAATTTAACACTGAAAACCCATTTTAGAAGTGCATCGTCTTAAAATATGGTAAATTTCTTTAACCGTGGAGTATTTGTGTGTTATTAGAGCTATCAAGTTCACGCTGGTTTCCTTGGCAACGAATTCACGTATCTAAATGTGGCAAATTTATCTTCAACTTAAAATGAATATAGCTTTACATCTCTGTGGCTAAAACCGAACAGTCCTACGTTACATTCTTAATACCCATAAATCCCTAAAGCGATTTCATGCGTTTTTAATTATTAAATATATCTATGAGAGACGTAAAAAGAGTGAAGAGTAGGTAACAGTTTTAAATATCGCGTGCATATAATTAGCTTCCTATCGAACAACACCTCCCTCAAAGGTAACAATGAATGCCCGGGCTATACCGGCAGCAGGTCAATGTTTGTTGGTAAATCCATACTAAACGGATAGCTACCGCCACCCGGAAAAACCCGAACGGATGTTGTCATTCCTGGTTTCAATGTCGAGTTCGTTTTTTTTGTGGAGTGAATCATTCCATGATATTCCTTTGTCATTTTACTTAATTTTCCAATCCGTGTAGTTTTGTGAAATAGGAAGCGGTTATTCACTTTTTTATCCCTTGAATGTACAAAGAGAACGGAATTTCAAACACGTCACCTAGACAACCAGTTTTAAAACATTTGACTATCACTTAAAGTCTACTATATTCCCATTTTCACTTGTACCTTCATTTTTTATCTCTTGACATACGAAGAGAACGGAATTTCAAAGACATCTAGAGAACCAGTTTTAAAACATTTGACCGTCACTTGAAACCTACTGTATTCCTATAGTCCCTTGTACCTTCATTTCTATCTCTTGGACATACACAGAGAACAGAATTACAAAGACGTCACCTACACAGCCAGTTTTAAAACATTTGACTATCACTTAAAGTCTACTGTATTCCCATATTTTTTTTATTTATTTTCTTCATTTGTGCTACAACAGAGCAAAGCTCCAATTACAGTAGCTACATGCAATTAAGTTACACAAGTATGACTAAATGCAAAACAGAAATACAAAAAGGAATACAGACAAACTAAAAATACACTATATATTAAGCTATTATTGAAGACAAGACATTGCAAATTGTATACTAATCAAGCAAATAAGTGATACAACAGAGTAAACAATAATTGATCAAAGTTGAATATAAAAGAAAGAGAATGCAATTAATGGAATAAAATATTAAAAAAAATTAAGACTAAAAATGAAACATATTAAACTACTATATAAGACTAGAATTGCAAATGTTAAACTCATTATGCAATACAACTGAAAATCACATGCAAATAATTCCCATGTTTAATTGTTTTTTAAACTGCTCGTAGGTTAAACTAAAATCCAGCTCTATTTTAGTAGAGAGTTTATTGTATTTCGCACACAACCTAACAACGGGAGAATTTTTATGGAATACTGTTTTGGGAGTCTTAAATTGAAAGAGCTGACGATTTCTAAAATTAGAAGAACTGACATTAAAACATATTCTGTCAAGCAGTTCTTCAGTGGATACCAAGCCGTTTATGAGTTTGTACAGAAATAATTGTTCGGCTATTGTTCTACGATCAGAAAGTGAGACTGTTTTGAATTCGTTAAGCAGTTGACTATAAGGCAAGTTATGATTATAAGTAAAAACACCGTGAGTTTTGTAATGTAAGTATCTGAGGAACCTTTTTTGGATCTTCTCTATTTGATTGTTGTGACATTTATATATTGGTGACCATACAATTAAGGCATATTCCAAATTACTACGGACAAGGCTTTTGTAGAGAATTAGCATAACTTGAGTATCTTTTAAGTCCCTACAGATCCTTAATACAAAACCAAGTTTCTTAAAGGAATCATTGGTTATATTTATAATGTGTTTATTAAAAGTGAAATTCTGGGTCATGGTAACACCTAAGTCTCTGACAGAATATACTCTTACAAGTGGAGAGCTATTTAAATAATATTTAGAATTTAAGTGTTGCTTGCTTCTAGTATATATCATAAAGGAGCATTTCTTAATATTGAAGTGCAGTTTGTTTTCCAAGCTCCATTTATAGATATTATCCAGATCAGATTGTAATTTTATTATATCGTCAGTATTACTAATTGTCCTGTATAATTTTAGATCGTCAGCATACAAGAGACGTTTGGAGTGATTAATGCAATTTGGTAGGTCGTTAATGAACAGCATAAAAAATAAAGGTCCTAAATTTGATCCCTGGGGCACTCCAGAATTAACGGCAAAAGTACAAGATTTTGACTGATGAAAATTTACATACTGTTTTCTGTTAGAGAGATAGGAGGAAATTAAGTTTAACGTTTGAATTGAGAATCCAAAATTAGAAAGTTTATATAAGAGAATGTCATGATCTACCTTATCAAAGGCTTTAGAGAAATCAGTATATATGGTATCAATTTGGCAGGCTTGCTCTAAACCTGTAGAAACGTACTGTACAAAATTAAGGAGATTTGTGATGGTAGAGCGTTTGCTAATGAATCCATGCTGATACTCTGAAATGTACGGTTTGACATGCCAAAATATTCTACTGTACAAAATATTTTCGAAAACCTTCGCAGGAGCAGAAAGAAGTGCTATTGGTCTGTAATTTTCTATTTTGGTTGCATCACCGTTCTTAAATATAGGAGTTATGCTTGTGATTTTCCATTTTGAAGGGAAAAATTGTTTTTTTAAGATGAGATTGTATAAAATGTTAAGTGGAAACAAAAGCAATTCAGAACAACCTTTTAAAATGTAAGGTGGTATCCCATCAGGACCACTGATTGCTTTGGGCTTTAATTTGTTAATTGCACGTTTAATCTCCTCTTCAGAGATACAATTTATAAACAATGAATATGAAGTTTCTAAAGTTTCACATTTTGGAATATCATATGATGGAGCTGTGGCTGAATATACAGATTTAAAATAAGTAGCAAAAGCTTCAGCAACTTTTTCATCATTATCTAAACAGATATCACCCATGGTCATAGTATTCATTATGCTATTATTTTTGGCATTTCTACTTTTGACATAGTTCCAAAAATATTTGGGATTATATTTTATTTGTTCTTCAGTGTTTTTAATAAAGGTTTTATATGCTTGACTAATCATAATTTTGATTTTTTTCTCAGTTCCATGTACCTTTGTTTATTAACAGAAGAATATTTTAGTCTTTTACGGAAATATTCTTTGTGTTTCAATTTAGTAACGATATCCTTAGAGAACCAGTGAGGATATGACTTGTTTTTGTAAATAATTTTTAGTGGTACAGTGTCATGAAATACGGAGTTCCCTTGTACCTTCATTTTTTATCTCTTGGACATACAAAGAGAACGGAATTTCAAAGATGTTACCTATACAACTAGTTTTAAAACATTTGACTATCACTTAAGGTCTACTATATTCCCAATTTCCCTTGTACCTTCATTTTTTATCTCTTACACATACAAAGAGAACTGAATTACAAAGATGACATCTAGAGAACCAGTTTTAAAACAACTGACCATCACTTAAAGTCTACTGTATTCCCATATTCCCTTGTACCTACATTTTATATCTCTTGGACATACAAAGAGAACGGAATTTCAAAGACGTCACCTAGACAACCAGTTTTAAAACATTTCACTATCACTTAAAGTCTACTGTATTCCCATATTCCCTTGTACCTTCATTTTTTATCTCTGGAACATACAAAGAGAACGGAATTTCAAAGAGGACATCTAGACAACCAGTTTTAAGTCATTTGACTATCACTTATATAGTGTGTAATATTCTCGTAGTAATGGTGCTGTTGCTGCTTGGAGTGTGGACTTCCCTTTTGTGAATCCAAATTGAGATTCTGGTATGTATTGTTGCGCGAGGTCCCACAACTTATTTCTGATTATTTTCATAAATAGTTCATAGGATGCTACTCTTCTGTATTCGTTCATATCGTTTTCCTTTGTAAAGTATTTTCACGGTTGCCATTATCCATCTCTCAGGAACGCCACATGAGCTCCGGCTTTTGTTAAAGATCTCAGTCCATATTGTTCTCATAGCGTCTACTGTAGCTTTTAGATGATCATTTGCTATATATTCTGGTCCAGTTGCCTACTCCAATAAGTTAAACTTCCGGTTTCATTGATCATGCGTACAGACAGACATGCACCGATATTCATGACATGTTTGTTGACGGCAGAACACGCCCAATAAATTGGCAGTCTCTTATCTTAGATTTGCAGGGGTGCCAGTATTTCAGGGTCCCAGGAACAACGTATAACATTTGTCATTATCGAAATCAAGGTCATCAAGAAAGGCACAACAATTATGTTCGGTATGGCGCCAAATTTATAGTGCATGCCGGATAAAAAAGAATGACCGAAATGATCATGTTAAAACCACTTTTAGATATAAGGTGCCGATGTTTACAAAACAAAATAATTCACTAGTACAAGCCATTCATTCCTATAAACAATTACAACTCCTTCTACTTCAAAATAAACATTAACTTATCGTAGCTACAAGGGAATAGAGTAGACTTTAAATTATAGTCAAGTGTTTTAAAGCTGGTTGCCTAGATGACATCTTTGAAATTCCATTCTCTTTGTATGTCCAAAGGTAAGAAATGAAGGTGGGAATACAGTAGACCTTAAGTGATAGTCAAATGTTTTAAAACTGGTTGTCTAGGTGACGTCTTTGTGATTCTGTTCTCTTTTTTATGTCCAACAGATAACAAATGAAGGTACAAGAGAATATGGGAATACAGTAGACTTTAAGTGATAGTCAAATGTTTTAAAACTGGTTGTCTAGATGACGTCTTTGAAATTACGTTCTCTTTGTATGTCCAAGAGAAGTAAAAAATGACGGTTTAGAGTTTGTGAAAAGTATAAGTATTGGAAAATGACGACAAATAACAAGGAATATTTCGGAAATGGTTCAATCTACCTAAAATGTCTAGGACAGCAATTGTGTACTGGAACTATATCTACATGTTTTATGTAGTAGGACTTTATACATTTCTTACAGTTTACCAGTTATACAAAATTGATTCAGAATGAAGAGGACTTCTGAAGACATTCACAGAAAGTTTTAGAATGCAATTCATTTGTCATGAAAATATGTTAAACTTTTGGTAGTTTATTTAAAATAATTACAGCCGCTTTTCAAAATGTTTCAGCTTCAAAACCTCCCTGTAATTTTTTTCGTTCTTATTTTCCTTTTTGAGTAATGCCATTAACAGAGACACATATAGGAGCTTTGTCTGAAGATGTTTTTGTTGAGAAATACATATTAAAGTAATCACAAAGCCATGAATCTTTAAAATGTGACTATCACTTAAAGTTGCTGTATTTCCCTGTTACCATTGTAACTACAAAGAGATAGGTGGTAAAAATACTATGCTTTAAATTAGCTATAAATAGGACAATAAGGATTTAAGAGAAGTTTTTCTAAGAATAGAGAAAATCATATTAGCCTGGCCCACCTCAAGTTATTTTAAACTTGAATGCTTAAAATTGCTGTGTTGTTATGAATTAATCATGATGCAGGAAGATTTTCAATAAATAAGGCGTGAAACTGAATGAAACAAGGTGATAACAGACAATCTGATCTATACCGTGACCTAGTTACGTTTTCAAGGACACCGGGCACTTGCTGTTGGAATGAAAATTAACAACCTGCTAGCAATCAGAGTTACGTAACCTCAACAATACTGACCGACATAGCCGCAACAATCAACGTTTATTAAACAATCTTTATTTGTAATACACTTTCTGTTTTATAAACTGTTGTACGGAGGTCTACATAAGTATTCGAACGTAAACATTTGTTACATTATTTTAAAGCTACGCAGAGTAAGCATACGTAAATACAACTGGTACAAAATAAACTTGAGTCTTCCATTAAACATATAAACTCATAAATTGCAACTGAAACTAATTTGCACTACAAGGAGAAATAAAACGGTTACTTTACATCTGGACATAAGTATTAGCTAGTATTTAGTTATCATCCCTTTTCTTTGAATTACTGATGATAATCGTGTGGGCATTGTGTGACTGCAGAGTCCATATTTCTCCACTCTGTTTGAAGAAGTTCATTCAGATGGACCTTACTTCTGATGTGATGCTGCCTCACACGCTGCTCGAGTTCCTTCCAGATGTTCTCTATAAGATTTAAATCTGAAGATTGGGGGGAGGGGTGTCTTCAAAGTATGTGGAGTGTTTTACAATTTCAGCAGTATGCTTCGGTTCATTGTCCTGCTGGAAGTAATAATCATGCCCTAATCCCAGCTTCTCTGCACTCTTTTTAAGATTATTTTTTTCAAGAATCTCTTGTATTCAAATTTATCCTTGATGACATCTATGAACACCAGTTCCCCAAAGACAGATGAAGCTATACAGCCCCATACCATCACACTACTGTCACCATGTTTCACTGTAGCTACCATGTTCTTAGGTTCCCATTCTGTATTTGGCTGTACCCACACTTTAAGGCCCGGTTGCATATAGTACAATCTAATTTCTATGCAACTGGGCCTAAGACGTCCATCGTCCTTGTATAGACAGAATTTGTTTAATTATGTTAAGATAAACTATGGACTTATTCCGATTGATATTTGGAGCCAAGCCATGAGAGCAGAAAGTTTAGAAGTCTACTGATGCTTACGGAAAAGAGTATAAAAGGTTTTGTGTATGCAGGAGCGAAAAGTGCGTTAGTTTGGTTAATAAAACGACGTCGGGGAGAAGTATGTTGCGGTGGTGATAAAGTTCTTTCTGTCTTAATGCCAATGTAACTATGTAGTTCATTTTCCTGCGCAGGTGACAAAGAACGTAGCTTCGCACGATTTCTGTGGCCATAATTGATTAAAACACGTAGGAAATTCTTACATTCTGTTAAACCGGAAATAGTACACGACTATTTGGTGTTAAATGGTTTAACAGTTCTTTTACCTAGCACAAGATATTTAACTAATCCTGTGTAGGTAATAATAAAACGTTGAATATAACAGAAGGCAGGGGTATGTCCCAATGCCGTGGTATCCTATCTGTTAGAGAGGTCCATCTAAACGAGTTCTCTTATATAACAAGTCAACGACTCCCAGGACAAAGTGGTATCTTCAACAAAACATGTTGTAGCTTACGCAGGCAAATTATTCTGAGGTCATCGTTTTGAATTAATGAACTCACTTCGTCACGTCGTCACTGGTACAAGGAACTTCTTCCATTAACACAATCAATATCGAAGACCAAATGACCAGAGCACACTCTACCGTACTTAGCTTATTATTTGATGGCTTATTAATTTCTGTACTTAATCCAGGAAATTAAAAAGACTTTTCTAAGAAATGTCTATGTCTTTGTATGCACACGCACGTCGGTCTGCGAATGGCAAAACTAAAAAATGGGAGGTCTTTCAAATATAAACTTCGCAGTAAAAATAAGTTCATCTGAAACCTTCTTCGATTATGTTTTCATATATATTTTAAATTTTCTGGAAATTTCCTCAGAAATCCCCTTCATTCCTAATTATTTTTGTATAACTAGCAGACTATAAGAGGTATACAAAATATCGCCAAACAAATAAAGCGAATGGAATTTCAAACACGTCACATAGACAAACCGTTTTAAAACATTTGACTATCACTTAAACTCTACTGTATTCCCATATTCCCTTGTAGGTTCATTTTTTATCTCTTGGACATACAAAGAGAACGGAATTACAAAGACGTCACCTAGACAACCAGTTTTAAAACATTTGACTATCACTTAAATTCTACTGTATTCTCTTATAACTACAGTAAGATAATGTTTATCTTGAAGTAGATAGAGGAGTAAGTGTTAGCACAAGAGTAGAGAAAGTCATTTGACTGTAACACATCAGAGATTTATAAGAGACGTAAACAAATCGTAAACTGTGACATTCTTGACTGCTTCAAAATGAAAGTAAAACAAATTAAAGAGACGGTTGTTGCCCGGGGACAAAGAATGGAAGTGTTGCGTGTGTTCCACATTCTTGGGCTACGCAGAACGTAACACGATGTGGGATATGGGCTGGGCGAGGATTGGAGAACAGTTCAACAAAACCAGAAACGAATTTCTAACATCGCCTATGGCGATAGCGACAGAAGTGACGAAAAAGAAATCGCATAAGTGCACTCGTCCTTTACACGTTATTTGTTATATCTAGTTCAGAAGAATTGAGGTACATGCTTAAAGAAATTATTTGGCTAAAGTTTTCTTGTAGAAGTAATGGCAATAGAATACAGCAAACTTAACGATGTTCCTATGTTCTTAAGAATTCGTTTCCAAAGACGTGTATTTGAAGAGTCTTTGGAGGTGTCTGTCTTATATGAATACCCCGTTCCATTTATACCCTGCCTTTAACTTCTATGGCCATATCGGCGGCCATTCTCCTTTGGAACATACTGAAGGTGTTAACTCGTTGTCTTTGGTTTTTAATCATTAGATCACGCACACATTCACACTCTCATTCATACTTCCAGACTCTGGGGAAGATGGGGAATTATCTTGATCAGAGAAAGATCCCCACCCCCACCGCCGGGAATCAAACCCGGGACCCCTAGCATGGCAGGCAAGTGCTCTACCGACTGAGCTACGGGGCCAGACAGGTGTATATATTATTTGAGTAATTCCTGGAGCATTTTTCTACCCATATGCAGCTTCTGGAAGTTTGTCAGGAAGAGATTAAGGAAATCAGACTTTCCGCGATGTTCACATCATTTTGTATGAACATCAGAGACGTCCATCTGTTATTTGGATTTGTCATAAGTTACAGTTGAATGATCGACAGGAAAAACACGTCAAACGTCATTTGTTTTTGAGGTTTTGGCGCCATCTTTTAGAACATAGGCTGAGTTTTCAATCTATTTATTTACACTGGAAAGTAGAATTCTTCAGTTCAGGAATATTGGCCGGGAATCAATCTGTACACAAGGAAAAATACATGTAATGTCCACGAAAACAAGAAAAAAAAAACTTGAAAATTCCGTGGTAAATTAAAATAATCCATTGAGTTTTAAACGAGTGGACAGTTTGTTTTTCTATATTTATAATGATTAATTCTTTGTTTTAAGTCATCGTTGTTAATATCTTGCAGTATGTTTTCAGTTTTGGTTGTTTTGAAATGTTTTTACGATGTTTTAAACCAGGATAGGTTGAAATACAGCATTACGATAAAAGAAAACAGTTGAAAGACGCTCCTTATAAGGAACTAAACAAAAGAAGCATTGGTAGTTGAAGGAAATAAAACTGGACTAGCACCTTCTTTTTGAGATACTGGTGTCATTTTGTAAGATACAGCGTGTGTGTTCAATGTTAAGTACTTGTACTAGGAGAATACCCCTTCAATTCTAAGTTATCTAACCGAGAAGGAATATGTTACATAGGAAAACGTCATACTAACGAAAACAGAAGAAAATAGCTTGACAACTGCATGCTAAATTAAAATAACCTTGATAATTTGGTCTTAAACTAATGCACAGCCTGTTTATTTTAGTTTATAAGATTGATTGTTTTGAGTCAATGTTGTCAGTATTTTGCAGTTTTTTTCAGTGTGTGTCATTTTATAGTGATTTTACGAGTTTTAAACTAGGATAGGTTTGAATTCAGTAATGTAATGAGAAGCAAACGTTAAAAGACTCTTCTCATAAACAAAACAAAAGAAGGATTAGTAATTAAGGAATAAAAAAGGAACAGAGGTTTAAAGCTGGCAGGTTTTCTGTATTCACTTGTTTTTCTTATTTGAAAATATGTTTAATGCTGTTATTAGTAAACACAGATTCAAAATGCACGGAAATAACATATTTAAGTATTATTTAAGATGTAGAATGCGTTATATAATGTCACTAAGTGTGATGTAGAGTTAAATTAAACGTTTTGCATGGGAGTGGAGCGTATATCGTGACCAAGGTGGAATGCGGATCCACGGAGGGAAGTAAGGATACGCAATAAACTGCGTGGACATAGCTAACCCTGAGCTGTCTAGGTTACGTAAAACGGACCGGGCTACACATTGTGTCTCGTTATTAATAACACCTCATTCTCGCTCCAATTACCGTCCGGCAACTTTCAATATTTGGGCGGTTATGTGCCGTTCACTTTCACACATGCTCCACAAACCGAGCGGCGGCCAGTCCATACCTAATGACATATCATGCGTAAGATTACTACCTTTGGGGATAAACTTTCACTTAACTAACCCGTAAATTATACAAACTGATTGTATACATCAACCGTAACAATCTCCAGAGCAGGGCGGCGACGTCTGTCCGGCAGGTCGTCGGTTCTAATCTCATGGACGACATTCCTGGACCGTGAGTTTCCCTGTGTTGGCGGGAGTTTGTGTTCTCTTGGAAACCTCGTCCACATCGGAAAACGTTTCTGGATCCCTGCCCCTCCCCAAGCGACGTGTAAGCCCGCAGGAGGGGAGTCCATTGTATCCTTCCCTTCTCATGTTCAGAAAGCCTTAGAATCCCCTAATCTCACCGCTCCCTCCATGGAAAGGTGGAAAGGTGCCCCGCAAAAGGTAATAGTCACAAACAGCAAATTTAATGAAAAATGTCCCCTTTTGTGATGTTTGAACATTGATAATTTCCTTCCAGCTGCTACAGCATCAAACCATATGATCTTTCTCTCAGGATATATGTACGCGAAACAATAAACACAAAATCATTTGAAAGGGTAGAGCCAGACTGAAAAATTCAATGCCATAGCCGGGATTTGAGACACGGATCTTCTGGTCTCCGTCCAGCCGCTCTAAACCATTATGCTACTATGGCCAACATGCCAACATGACACTAAATTGTCCAACTGACTCGTGTTCATCCCGGTAAACAATTAGGAGTTCTCATAAATACATGAGACAACTACAACTGCGACCTTAATGACCCGGGCCTTAAAGTACTTACAGCATAGTAAATCGTCATTAAGGTAGTTGTTTCATGTATTTATGAGAACTCCTAGTGGTTTAACGGAAAAAATATGAGTCAGCTGGAGAATTTAATGTCTTTTGACACTTTGGCTCAATGGTTTAGAGCGGCTGGACGGAGACCAGAAGATCCGTGGTTCAAATCCCGGCTATGGCATTTAATTTTTCAGTCTGACTCTATCCTTTTATAGTGCGCCCTACACACGGCTAGTCTGAAAGAACAATTAATTTCCACAAGTTCATTTCACAAACAAGTGAGCTATCAGAGGTGAGTTGTCAACTGTTTAGCAATGTAGAATTTAAATGTTTCTGAATCTAATTACTTAGGCACGATAATCCAAAAGCGAGAAGGATAATTTCTCTAAACCACCTTAACGCCGTCATATTAGATATTTATAGATAAAATCTCGATGGGTAGAAATAATAGCAGCCTAAGTAGCGTCCATAAAACCTCATTTATTCTCGGTAGCACACGTGCACAAGAAAACATAAGAATATCAAAATAAATGAAAGATCAAACTCGCTGTGCGTTTGTTATTTTGTAAGGAGGGGAAAGCTTATAAGGATACAGATGGCCTTGCCAGCTTTTGCAGACACTTCATACAGCTAAATTACTAATTCTGTGAATCGGAGTAGAATTTTAGTGGCAAATTTGGTGGGAATCGTTGCAATGGTTAAAAATCACCAAAAAAAAAAAAACATACAAACATATACCCACATATATTTAGAATGAGTGCTAATAGTCGGAAATTCCGGTATCGTGCGTGTTTCGTTTTGTTTGTGTCCGCTTCGAATGTCACTAACTACAAGTTTCTATGGACTCAATGGTGGACACTCACTTGTTTTCCCGGAACAATAATTATAATGGTTGCTGACAATATACCCAGCTGTCCATATCCTGTCCAGTGGGAAAACCAGATCAAACGATTTACGTATCTCTTCTGTTTCCTGCGTGTCTATCACAGATGTGGATGTACAGCATCCAGCCCCGTGTTCCATTGTCGTGACTGCCCACTGTAACAGGAAAGCAAATATTCATATCAGTTAGAACACTACGGTACTCAAACATTATTTTCAATGTTCTCTTATTATCACGTTCTAAATTTTTCTGCCATATCCGTTTTAGATTTCCCGTTACTAAAATTTAAAACCCTATTTTAAATACAATTCTAGAAACGACCTGCAAATTTAGTATTTCGTGTCATTCAGCTGATAATAAAGTAGTGTAAGATTGTTTTTGGTAGCCTTAATTTAACATAAACTAATTTTTATTTACTTTATTTTCATCTACATTTTAAGTATTTATATCGCGGTCTCATATAAACACGAATAACTTATGAACCTCTAAAAACAAAAGTTTGTGACAGAAATCATAGCTTGTATCTTGAAATATAGGTGAACAGTTATTGAAGAATGCCGCCTGGGCAAAATAAAGAATATGGGAATACAGTAGACTTTAAGTGATAGTCAAATGTTTTAAAACTGGTTGTCTAGGTGACGTCTTTGTAATTCCGTTCTCTTTGTGTGTCCAAGAGATAAAAAATGAGGGTACAAGGGAATATGGGAATACAGTAGACTTTAAGTGATAGTCAAATGTTTTAAAACTGGTTGTCTAGGTGACGTCTTTGTAATTCCGTTCTCTTTTTGTGTCCAAGAGATAAAAAATGAAGGTACAAGGGAATATGGGAATACAGTAGACTTTAAGTGATAGTCAAATGTTTTAAAACTGGTTGTCTAGGTGACGTCTTTGTAATTCCGTTCTCTTTGTGTGTCCAAGAGATAAAAAATGAGGGTACAAGGGAATATGGGAATACAGTAGACTTTAAGTGATAGTCAAATGTTTTAAAACTGGTTATCTAGGTGACGTCTTTGTAATTCCGTTCTCTTTGTATGTCCAAGAGATAAAAAATGAAGGTACAAGGAAATATGGGAATACAGTAGACTTTAAGTGATAGTAAAATGTTTTAAAACTTGCTGTCTAGGTGAAATTAGAAATTTCGTTCTAATTAGTAGCTGCTAATCCTTTAAGTAGACAACCAGTTTTAAAACATTTGACTATCACTTAAAGTCTACTGTATTCCCTTTTAACAACAATAAGATAATATTTATCTTGAAGTAAATAGAGCAATAAATGTTGGTACAGAAGTAGACTACACATATAAATTTCTGGGTATATCCCAATACTTACTCTAGATATTTTGTAAAAACGTGAGGCCGTGTTGTCTAAAAGGGTTTAACTCGGTCAGCCATATGGTGTGTTTCACGCAGCCATTTCGTTTTTTGTTCGGACAGTTTACGTGCCTCTAGTAGAGAATAGACAAGCACCAATTAACTAAACCTTACAAGGTAATTCGCGTAGCTTTCATTTGTTTGCTCAGCATTAAGACGTTATGTCGCTTAGCAACCTACTTCTCATTCTGCGAGAGTTTACTTAACTTTAATTGCTGGTTCAATTTGTCACTTCGAGCACTTCCCTTGTACTTACCGAGCGGGGTGGCTCAAGCTGTTTCGTCTGTGGCCCTCATTCGGGAGGTTCGGGTTCGAGTCCCGTAGCGAGCTACCTGACCCATGGTTTATTCGGGGGTTTTCCCGGGTCGATAGGCGAATGCTGGGTAGGTTAAGGTGAGAAGGTACTGTCTACCTCCACAATGCTATATCCATAAGTTTTGGGTGCACTTTACTAAGAAATTATTATTGATATGTACATGAAAATTTTCAGGCATGTTCTTAAAACCTTTAATAAAGCGTTACTGGGAACGGAGGGTTAAGGAGGCCTTGGCCATTTCCTCCGAGAGAAGCATGCTTAATCGTGTTGCTGGATTTCAGTTCAGCTCCTCTTGGAAATAGCCTGATTACATTGGATTACTTTATTGCAATAGGTTACAAGGTACGTATTTTAAAAGTGCAACAATTTGGAGGGCAGCTGAGCTTGAACTGAAGTTTCATGAACGGTAAAATCAAACTGTAATCCTTCGAGGCAAAGGGAAAACAAAGCATCAACTCTCTTCCAACACACATAGTAAGGGTACAACTGTTTTGTAGTGTGTTTATTCTCAGTTTAGTTGTTACAAGTGATCAAGTACGAGTGTAAGAAAACTGTGAACTTTGGTGATTTTTTAAAACATACTTTTGTGTGGATAAATTCTGTAAAATGATTTACAAACATAAGACATCATTACACGAAAAGATTAAGGTTATAGAAGAAGGTGAAACGAACAAACGTCCAACTAAAGAAATAACTGTGTTATTTGAAGTGGAGAAAAGTCAGATTTATGAGATTTTGAAAAAATTAAAATTAAAGACAAGTGATTAAAGGGAACAGCAGGACATGCGAAATGGATGGATAATTGGGTTTAAGGACGCTCAACTACAAGTTCATCAGCGCCCTTGAAAGCCAATTGGGTTAAAATCAATCTAACAAGTTAAAAAAAAGACAGTTACATAAGATCAAGATAAAAACCCGTATAACGGTATCTCGAATACTAAAAGAAAGCTTAAAACCATAAAAAGATTAAAATTCCTAATTAATGGGTCCTATATTCTAAAATTTAAATTTAAAATGAAATCTAAAACCTTTGTCACCGCTTGCTCGTCGTCCGCCAGGGTCTCCGCCATGCTGGCCGGCAGCTGGAGAGACCTGCAGAGATGTGCTAATCTAAAACAATCTAAAAGTACGTGGCGGACCATCAGAAATGAACCGCACAGCGGACAATCAGGTTCTAGGGCCCTCCTTAATAAAAAAAAAAAGACTAAAATAGCAGTGACTAATACGCAACTGAGCCAGGCTCACCTCCTCCCGCCGGGATAATCGACAGGAGGTCACCCAGTGAATCGGAAGCTCTTTCACGGTCCTGAGCTTGTTGTCACGCAGAGCAGACCACTCATCGCACCAGCACGAGAGCGTCGCTCTACGGACAACAAGCCTGAAGTCTCCCACGGTGGCTAAAGAGAAGGTAACACCAGGTTCTGTGGCGGATACCTTAGCCACCGAATCCGCCATTTCATTACCCTGCAAGCCAACGTGACCAGTGAGCCGGTCTGGCCCGTTGTGGACCACGTCGAGCTCTCCCTTGTGCTCGACACCTCACAAATAAGGATCGGTGGCGTGAGGAGGTTAAGGAAAAGGAGATTGTAGTCGGTTCGAGGTGACATGTAACTCCGGCATGAGGACTCTCATCTGGACTTCAGGAGTGGGTGCGTCCTGACAGGTTGTGGGTTAATGACACCTCGAATCTGGTCGATAGAAGTTTATTGTAATCCTTAGGCTCCTACGCTCGCCACCTCAAAGTCGTCGTCGGTGTGGTTGCTGAGCCAAACGTCAGTGTCTATATTGCGATGCGAAGCACGGAGGCAGTAGCACTGCGTAGTCGGATTGGATATACTTATCGTCCTCACAATACATTACTCGTTGGGCTAACTCTCACTGGAGAGACTGTTAAACATTGCGCTATGTCTGTGCATAGCGCGGGCGTATAGTTCTTAGGCGGCACCGAATACGCGTCAGTCTTACGAAGCACTCAGGACCGACGTGTCCTTACTAGTAAAAAACTAGTTTCCGCCATCCTCTTGAATTACCCCCACTCTAGATATTTCTCGGAGTTTGCAAAATCACATGACCAACAATCAATTTTCTATTGGCTTTTAAGTATCCCCCACTTGATATCAGTGTTGAGAATTTGCAGTTTCGGACCTAACACCAGAGACGCTTTCTCTAACCGTATGCGTGCAAAAATTTATGCCAAGACATGCGTTCGCGACTCGTTCGAAATCTTATATAGCCTGTTGTCAGAAGCACGCATGGGATTTAGACAATGGGTTGGTTTCCGACTGAGAGGCGCCAAATTTTCCTTGAGGGCAAAACGAACAATAGAGTGGGGATGTTTGTTTACAGTGGTTACAAAGGGAGTTTACTGACCTTCTTAGAGTGGCCTTGTCACTGCGGATGTCCAGGGTATATGCCAGCATTATGGAACATGTCTGTTCTGTTATACGTCATTTATTTATATTTGTAAATCTATCATTTATTTATATTTATTGGTTTGTGTCAATGTCTTTCTGGCATCAGGTTATATGTCATGTCAGTGTTCTTAGGTGACAGAGCTGCTTCACCAGGAGACCGAATGTATAGGGTTCGGCTCCATGGACATGCGAAATGCATTACAAAATCTGCAGAGTATGACGAGCTAAATCGTGCTCTGTTCGAGTGGTTTGTTATTACGTGCGCTAAAGGAATTCCCATTTGTGGACCACTGCTTCACAATAAGCTTTTGTAACGGTAGTTTTTGTTTCAAATGAGTTTGGGTTTCTGATCTGAATATTAGTGGGCCATGTAAGGAAAATATAAAAATGATGAACGCTTGCTAGAGAAAAGAAAAATCAATAATCTTGCTTGATGTGAAAAGATGAAAAGTTTTTGGATAGAAGAGGAAAATCAACAATCTTCAGAAGGTGATATGTGTTCTGTAATGTTGTTAGTGATGAGTAGACCTGCAGGAGTAAGGAGTTTTATGTAATTAATGGAATCTTTTTATTAAAGAAGTAAGAATTTATCGATACACTGTCGCTGCAACGAGTAATGATTGACTAGGAAAGCCTGTCGAGCAAAATTCAATCCAGATCACCACAATCAAATTATATATTTATCGCAATTAGCTTATCTGATATTTCTGAGTAACATGGCGCCCACCGCGGGACCGAATAAGATGTCGAGAAATTAGCAACAAGAATTTTGTGGAAACTATGATTTTAAAAAAAGAACATCCTGCTTCATAGTCATTACAACGAATAAAAATTCCTGCTTCACTTTAGAGACAGCAAGACAATTTCAGAGCTTCCATGGATGGCTCGAGAGTTTCAAACATCGCCAGTACATTGTGCGGTGAAGCGAATCATGTTGATATGCAGATAGTTGCACATTGGAAAAGGAAAATTGATAACAGATAAACTAGGCGACAACTACAATTATTTTATGTAAGTTGAAAATATAACACATAATACATGTGAACCTATTATTACTTACACTTCATTCTATATTACTCGTTCACTGTAAACCTGTGCAACTAAAGCTTCTGTAATTTCTTTGTATTCAAACACAACCATCTGTAAGACGGAAACCTCTGAAAACGGAAAAACGCCTTCCGTTTTAGAGAGGTTATAATGTATTTATAAGTTATATTAATATATTAATGTAGTATTATTAAACTTTCTTTAATGACATTATTTTCCCCGAATTTGTATGCATTATTTTCATCACCTTGCTTATTTGTAGTTATTTTATCCAAAATTAGGGTGATATGTACCTAAATGCAACTGCATGACGTGACTAAATGAGCCTAACCATTTAATCCTGACAATTGACTACGCGGAGAGCAGTTTAATTTAATTCTTTCCTTCCCAACAAACGAACGAAAACAATCACTGGACAACAAAGCCTTCGAATTCATGTTTTCTCACAGAAGGGAGTAATGTGTTAACTCTATTTTCCGCCTTAGGCACAGATATGTGGCAGCAATAAAACGACACTAAGTAGATGGCACTGCAAGTCATGACCAACAATTGAAGACATAAAGATAAGGTTTGAGTTTCACCGACCGATCTAGTTTGCTGACAACACAAATATTGCTGTAGCCAGGGGCGAGAGTCGCTGACCATAAAAGGTGCCAGCTGCGAGATGAAAGACTCAAGTCCTCCTTCCAGCCTTGAACTCATTTGTAAACAATTGGACGGTTCTTCATAATATAGGATTTGCATCAAATGAATAACGAAACCTCGAATGAGTAAAGTATAAGTATAGGAAAGTTCATAAAATTAACAAGGAATACATAAGAAACAGTGAAATCTACGAACAAACGGTCGTATCAGAAATAAGTACAGGGTACATAGAGCTTAGAGTTACTAGACATTCATCTATCAGGATAAGAGAAAACCTCCAAGGTTAAGTCATATCGGACGATGAATGAAATGATGTTCAAATAAGTACAGGGTACATAGAGCTTAGAGTTATCAGACATTCATTTTTCAGGATAAGAGAAAACCTCCAACGTTAAGTCATATCGGACGATGAATGAAATGATGTTAAAATAAGTACAGGGTACATAGAGCTTAGAGTTATCAGACATTCATCCTTCAGGATAAGATAAAAACCTCCAACGTTAAGTCATATCGGACGATGAATGAAATGATGTTCAAATAAGTACAGGGTACATAGAGCTTAGAGTTATCAGACATTCATCTTTCAGGATAAGAGAAAACCTCCAACGTTAAGTCATATCAGACGATGAATGAAATGATGTTCAAATAAGTACAGGGTACATAGAGCTTAGCGCTACCAGACATTAATCTTTCAGGATAAGAGAAAACCTCCAACGTTAAGTCATATCGGACGATGAATGAAATGATGTTCAAATAAGTACAGGGTACATAGAGCTTAGAGCTACCAGACATTAATCTTTCCGGATAAGAGAAAACCTCCAACGTTAAGTCATATCGGACGATGAATGAAATGATGTTCAAATAAGTACAGGGTACATAGAGCTTAGAGCTACCAGACATTAATCTTTCAGGATAAGAGAAAACCTCCAACGTTAAGTCATATCGGACGATGAATGAAATGATGTTCAAATAAGTACAGGGTACATAGAGCTTAGAGTTACCAGACATTAATCTTTCAGGATAAGAGAAAACCTCCAACGTTAAGTCATATCGGACGATGAATGAAATGATGTTCAAATAAGTACAGGGTACATAGAGCTTAGAGTTATCAGACATTCATTTTTCAGGATAAGAGAAAACCTCCAACGTTAAGTCATATCGGACGATGAATGAAATGATGTTAAAATAAGTACAGGGTACATAGAGCATAGAGTTATCAGACATTCATCCTTCAGGATAAGAGAAAACCTCCAACGTTAAGTCATATCGGACGATGAATGAAATGATGTTCAAATAAGTACAGGGTACATAGAGCTTAGAGCTACCAGACATTAATCTTTCAGGATAAGAGAAAACCTCCAACGTTAAGTCATATCGGACGATGAATGAAATGATGTTCAAATAAGTACAGGGTACATAGAGCTTAGAGTTATCAGACATTCATTTTTCAGGATAAGAGAAAACCTCCAACGTTAAGTCATATCGGACGATGAATGAAATGATGTTAAAATAAGTACAGGGTACAGAGAGCTTAGAGTTATCAGACATTCATCCTTCAGGATAAGAGAAAACCTCCAACGTTAAGTCATATCGGACGGTGAATGAAATGATGTTCAAATAAGTACAGGGTACATAGAGCTTAGAGCTACCAGACATTAATCTTTCAGGATAAGAGAAAACCTCCAACGTTAAGTCATATCGGACGATGAATGAAATGATGTTGAAATAAGTACAGGGTACATAGAGCTTAGAGCTACCAGACATTAATCTTTCAGGATAAGAGAAAACCTCCAACGTTAAGTCATATCGGACGATGAATGAAATGATGTTCAAATAAGTACAGGGTACATAGAGCTTAGAGCTACCAGACATTAATCTTTCAGGATAAGAGAAAACCTCCAACGTTAAGTCATATCGGACGATGAATGAAATGATGTTCAAATAAGTACAGGGTACATAGAGCTTAGAGCTACCAGACATTCATCTTTCAGGATAAGAGAAAACCTCCAACGTTAAGTCATATCGGACGATGAATGAAATGATGTTCAAATAAGTACAGGGTACATAGAGCTTAGAGTTATCAGACATTCATTTTTCAGGATAAGAGAAAACCTCCAACGTTAAGTCATATCGGACGATGAATGAAATGATGTTCAAATAAGTACAGGGTACATAGAGCTTAGAGTTATCAGACATTCATTTTTCAGGATAAGAGAAAACCTCCAACGTTAAGTCATATCGGACGATGAATGAAATGATGTTCAAATAAGTACAGGGTACATAGAGCTTAGAGCTACCAGACATTAATCTTTCAGGATAAGAGAAAACCTCCAACGTTAAGTCATATCGGACGATGAATGAAATGATGTTCAAATAAGTACAGGGTACATAGAGCTTAGAGCTACCAGACATTAATCTTTCAGGATAAGAGAAAACCTCCAACGTTAAGTCATATCGGACGATGAATGAAATGATGTTCAAATAAGTACAGGGTACATAGAGCTTAGAGTTACCAGACATTAATCTTTCAGGATAAGAGAAAACCTCCAACGTTAAGTCATATCGGACGATGAATGAAATGATGTTCAAATAAGTACAGGGTACATAGAGCTTAGAGTTATCAGACATTCATTTTTCAGGATAAGAGAAAACCTCCAACGTTAAGTCATATCGGACGATGAATGAAATGATGTTAAAATAAGTACAGGGTACATAGAGCTTAGAGTTATCAGACATTCATCCTTCAGGATAAGAGAAAACCTCCAACGTTAAGTCATATCGGACGATGAATGAAATGATGTTCAAATAAGTACAGGGTACATAGAGCTTAGAGCTACCAGACATTAATCTTTCAGGATAAGAGAAAACCTCCAACGTTAAGTCATATCGGACGATGAATGAAATGATGTTCAAATAAGTACAGGGTACATAGAGCTTAGAGCTACCAGACATTAATCTTTCAGGATAAGAGAAAACCTCCAACGTTAAGTCATATCGGACGATGAATGAAATGATGTTCAAATAAGTACAGGGTACATAGAGCTTAGAGCTACCAGACATTAACCTTTCAGGATAAGAGAAAACCTCCAACGTTAAGTCATATCGGACGATGAATGAAATGATGTTCAAATAAGTACAGGGTACATAGAGCTTAGAGTTATCAGACATTCATTTTTCAGGATAAGAGAAAACCTCCAACGTTAAGTCATATCGGACGATGAATGAAATGATGTTCAAATAAGTACAGGGTACATAGAGCTTAGAGTTATCAGACATTCATTTTTCAGGATAAGAGAAAACCTCCAACGTTAAGTCATATCGGACGATGAATGAAATGATGTTCAAATAAGTACAGGGTACATAGAGCTTAGAGCTACCAGACATTAATCTTTCAGGATAAGAGAAAACCTCCAACGTTAAGTCATATCGGACGATGAATGAAATGATGTTCAAATAAGTACAGGGTACATAGAGCTTAGAGCTACCAGACATTAATCTTTCAGGATAAGAGAAAACCTCCAACGTTAAGTCATATCGGACGATGAATGAAATGATGTTCAAATAAGTACAGGGTACATAGAGCTTAGAGTTACCAGACATTAATCTTTCAGGATAAGAGAAAACCTCCAACGTTAAGTCATATCGGACGATGAATGAAATGATGTTCAAATAAGTACAGGGTACATAGAGCTTAGAGTTATCAGACATTCATTTTTCAGGATAAGAGAAAACCTCCAACGTTAAGTCATATCGGACGATGAATGAAATGATGTTAAAATAAGTACAGGGTACATAGAGCTTAGAGTTATCAGACATTCATCCTTCAGGATAAGAGAAAACCTCCAACGTTAAGTCATATCGGACGATGAATGAAATGATGTTCAAATAAGTACAGGGTACATAGAGCTTAGAGCTACCAGACATTAATCTTTCAGGATAAGAGAAAACCTCCAACGTTAAGTCATATCGGACGATGAATGAAATGATGTTCAAATAAGTACAGGGTACATAGAGCTTAGAGTTATCAGACATTCATTTTTCAGGATAAGAGAAAACCTCCAACGTTAAGTCATATCGGACGATGAATGAAATGATGTTAAAATAAGTACAGGGTACATAGAGCTTAGAGTTATCAGACATTCATCCTTCAGGATAAGAGAAAACCTCCAACGTTAAGTCATATCGGAAGATGAATGAAATGATGTTCAAATAAGTACAGGGTACATAGAGCTTAGAGCTACCAGACATTAATCTTTCAGGATAAGAGAAAACCTCCAACGTTAAGTCATATCGGACGATGAATGAAATGATGTTCAAATAAGTACAGGCTACATAGAGCTTAGAGCTACCAGACATTAATCTTTCAGGATAAGAGAAAACCTCCAACGTTAAGTCATATCGGACGGTGAATGAAATGATGTTCAAATAAGTACAGGGTACATAGAGCTTAGAGCTACCAGACATTAATCTTTCAGGATAAGAGAAAACCTCCAACGTTAAGTCATATCGGACGATGAATGAAATGATGTTGAAATAAGTACAGGGTACATAGAGCTTAGAGCTACCAGACATTAATCTTTCAGGATAAGAGAAAACCTCCAACGTTAAGTCATATCGGACGATGAATGAAATGATGTTCAAATAAGTACAGGGTACATAGAGCTTAGAGCTACCAGACATTAATCTTTCAGGATAAGAGAAAACCTCCAACGTTAAGTCATATCGGACGATGAATGAAATGATGTTCAAATAAGTACAGGGTACATAGAGCTTAGAGCTACCAGACATTCATCTTTCAGGATAAGAGAAAACCTCCAACGTTAAGTCATATCGGACGATGAATGAAATGATGTTCAAATAAGTACAGGGTACATAGAGCTTAGAGTTATCAGACATTCATTTTTCAGGATAAGAGAAAACCTCCAACGTTAAGTCATATCGGACGATGAATGAAATGATGTTCAAATAAGTACAGGGTACATAGAGCTTAGAGTTATCAGACATTCATTTTTCAGGATAAGAGAAAACCTCCAACGTTAAGTCATATCGGACGATGAATGAAATGATGTTCAAATAAGTACAGGGTACATAGAGCTTAGAGCTACCAGACATTAATCTTTCAGGATAAGAGAAAACCTCCAACGTTAAGTCATATCGGACGATGAATGAAATGATGTTCAAATAAGTACAGGGTACATAGAGCTTAGAGCTACCAGACATTAATCTTTCAGGATAAGAGAAAACCTCCAACGTTAAGTCATATCGGACGATGAATGAAATGATGTTCAAATAAGTACAGGGTACATAGAGCTTAGAGTTACCAGACATTAATCTTTCAGGATAAGAGAAAACCTCCAACGTTAAGTCATATCGGACGATAATGAAATGATGTTCAAATAAGTACAGGGTACATAGAGCTTAGAGTTATCAGACATTCATTTTTCAGGATAAGAGAAAACCTCCAACGTTAAGTCATATCGGACGATGAATGAAATGATGTTAAAATAAGTACAGGGTACATAGAGCTTAGAGTTATCAGACATTCATCCTTCAGGATAAGAGAAAACCTCCAACGTTAAGTCATATCGGACGATGAATGAAATGATGTTCAAATAAGTACAGGGTACATAGAGCTTAGAGCTACCAGACATTAATCTTTCAGGATAAGAGAAAACCTCCAACGTTAAGTCATATCGGACGATGAATGAAATGATGTTCAAATAAGTACAGGGTACATAGAGCTTAGAGCTACCAGACATTAATCTTTCAGGATAAGAGAAAACCTCCAACGTTAAGTCATATCGGACGATGAATGAAATGATGTTCAAATAAGTACAGGGTACATAGAGCTTAGAGCTACCAGACATTAACCTTTCAGGATAAGAGAAAACCTCCAACGTTAAGTCATATCGGACGATGAATGAAATGATGTTCAAATAAGTACAGGGTACATAGAGCTTAGAGTTATCAGACATTCATTTTTCAGGATAAGAGAAAACCTCCAACGTTAAGTCATATCGGACGATGAATGAAATGATGTTCAAATAAGTACAGGGTACATAGAGCTTAGAGTTATCAGACATTCATTTTTCAGGATAAGAGAAAACCTCCAACGTTAAGTCATATCGGACGATGAATGAAATGATGTTCAAATAAGTACAGGGTACATAGAGCTTAGAGCTACCAGACATTAATCTTTCAGGATAAGAGAAAACCTCCAACGTTAAGTCATATCGGACGATGAATGAAATGATGTTCAAATAAGTACAGGGTACATAGAGCTTAGAGCTACCAGACATTAATCTTTCAGGATAAGAGAAAACCTCCAACGTTAAGTCATATCGGACGATGAATGAAATGATGTTCAAATAAGTACAGGGTACATAGAGCTTAGAGTTACCAGACATTAATCTTTCAGGATAAGAGAAAACCTCCAACGTTAAGTCATATCGGACGATGAATGAAATGATGTTCAAATAAGTACAGGGTACATAGAGCTTAGAGTTATCAGACATTCATTTTTCAGGATAAGAGAAAACCTCCAACGTTAAGTCATATCGGACGATGAATGAAATGATGTTAAAATAAGTACAGGGTACATAGAGCTTAGAGTTATCAGACATTCATCCTTCAGGATAAGAGAAAACCTCCAACGTTAAGTCATATCGGACGATGAATGAAATGATGTTCAAATAAGTACAGGGTACATAGAGCTTAGAGCTACCAGACATTAATCTTTCAGGATAAGAGAAAACCTCCAACGTTAAGTCATATCGGACGATGAATGAAATGATGTTCAAATAAGTACAGGGTACATAGAGCTTAGAGTTATCAGACATTCATTTTTCAGGATAAGAGAAAACCTCCAACGTTAAGTCATATCGGACGATGAATGAAATGATGTTAAAATAAGTACAGGGTACATAGAGCTTAGAGTTATCAGACATTCATCCTTCAGGATAAGAGAAAACCTCCAACGTTAAGTCATATCGGAAGATGAATGAAATGATGTTCAAATAAGTACAGGGTACATAGAGCTTAGAGCTACCAGACATTAATCTTTCAGGATAAGAGAAAACCTCCAACGTTAAGTCATATCGGACGATGAATGAAATGATGTTCAAATAAGTACAGGCTACATAGAGCTTAGAGCTACCAGACATTAATCTTTCAGGATAAGAGAAAACCTCCAACGTTAAGTCATATCGGACGATGAATGAAATGATGTTCAGATAAGTACAGGGTACATAGAGCTTAGATTTACCAGACATTCATCTTTCAGGATAAGAGAAAACCTCCAACGTTAAGTCATATCGGACGATGAATGAAATGATGTTCAGATAAGTACAGGCTACATAGAGCTTAGAGCTACCAGACATTAATCTTTCAGGATAAGAGAAAACCTCCAACGTTAAGTCATATCGGACGATGAATGAAATGATGTTCAGATAAGTACAGGCTACATAGAGCTTAGAGCTACCAGACATTAATCTTTCAGGATAAGAGAAAACCTCCAACGTTAAGTCATATCGGACGATGAATGAAATGATGTTCAGATGAGTACAGGGTACATAGAGCTTAGAGTTACCAGACATTCATCTTTCAGGGTAAGAGAAACCCTCGGAAAGAAACCTTATCCAGATAGTTCACACTTCCGAGATTCGAACTAGGAACTTTTTGTCAGGCTAGCACCATGACATAGAAAGTTCTCAAAATTCTTAAAGGAGTTTCTTAGAAGTAAACATCGTAAGTTTCACAAATGTTCCGGTTTTTTTGTTCTTTGAGTTACATTCACACACACAGACACAGACACAGACACACACACACACACACACACACACACACACACACACACACACACACACACACACACACACACACACACCAATCGTAATGTAGAAATGTTAGATTTGTCGTGGATGAAGTTTGATTTAGGAGATTTTGTTCTCTGTCAGCCGCCATTCATTCCACCAACTACTGTATAATCACCTTTCAGTCTGTACGAATTTTTTAAAAGTAGTAAACTGTAAGAGAGGGGTAAAATCTTTCTACATATACTGCAGCTCTTGTTAAGAAAACACCATTTATGTGAAAGAAGTTCATTTCAGATATTTCTTCATATTTGTCTGAATTTTGCAATACTTACACTTCTTTCGATAGGGATACCGTTATTCATTTTTTTATTTCTTGGTCATAAAAGAGAAGGTAATTTCAAAGACGTCACTTAGCAACCAACTTTAAAACACTTGACTATCGCTTAAAGTCTACCCCCAATGTCCTTCTATTATTACGCTCTACAATTGAAACAATAGCAACGAGGCACGCAATACACATTCTCTCGACAACAGAGAGGGCGCAAAAACATGATACACATTAAATTCCGCCCATGCCTAAGGCGGGATTCGAATGTGACTACCAGTCACTCACTTTCGAGCGACCCGAGTGTAACCTTAGTTTAAAAACGTGGGCAATTTCAAGGTGGTAGGCTCATAAAAAGGGAGGGGCATACATTGCGATAGAAGACTTGTAATTAATGGAGTTTGTAGCTTCCAAAATGATTATGGGGTTCTTTATCGCCTAGAGAAGTACTTGCCAGGTGCACGGCATATACCCTTTTATGTTTTCACTTGAATTAATATCCTTAGGTGAGGGTTGTTCAATACGTTCATGTTACTTTGCAGGCACTTAAAATGTTTTAGAAGTTTGCGAGTGCCTGCCGAAAAGGTAGGCAAAGATGGTCATCCCCATTCCACCGTTTTATTGTTTGCTGGCAGGAGAAGCTCAATATAAACAGCCACGAGCTGACGTCACAAAGCCAGAAGTGCGAGCGTCAAACGGTGAACCAAAACTACAGGAGGTTTTGTAAAGAGCTACTAGGCTTACCAAGCTATACACCTAGGGAAGTAGCTTTAGTAGAACTAGGAAAGTCAAGAAGAAATGGAATAACAATGAAATAAATAATAAAATCTTGGTATAGGAGTTTGGCCAAAGACGAAGGGGAAATTATGCAAAAAATATTAAGTTGCTGCGCAGAAATACGAGGAATTTAGAAACAAATAGGAATGGGAGATATGTGGAGATTAGAGGAAAGGAATACAAGCGATGTGAGTAAATTGGTAAAATGCAGAATAAAAGATATAGAAAGACAGGAAATATGGGGAAGTCTAGAAAATATGAAATCATTACAATTTTACTAGCAAATAAAAAGAAACTGGGGACGGGAAGCACATGTAGATTACTGCAATAGACAAGAGAGAGAAGGGTTAGCTGGGATGAGAACAGGAACAATATTCCTAAGAGGGATAAGAGGTAGGGAAAAGGGACTTTGTGAATTGTGTGGGGGAAAAGAAAGCATAGAACACTATGTGACAGAATGCGAGGAGGTTGTAATGTGGAGAAAAGAGGTTTGGGAGGAAAAATGGGAGAAAGTAGACAAGAGGATAGTAGATATAACAGGAAAGGAGGAAAAGAAGGTAAGAAGTATTAGTGAGTTTTTACAGAAAGTAAAAGAAAAATGGACAAGAAATGTAAAGAATATAAGAAAGGAAGATGAGGGGAAAGAAAGGGAATAATTAAGTAATCAAGGAGACATGGAGGTTAAGAGCTACCTGGCAGAGCAGAAGATCAGACTGTCATGTAAGACAAGGTAGCAACAAGGTAAAGACAAATATAAGAAAGGAAGATGAGGGGAGAAAAGGGGCTAATTATATAACAAGGAGGCATGGAGGTTAAGAGCTACCTGACAGAGCAGAAGACCAGAGTGTCATGTAAGCCAAGGTAGCAACAAGGTAAAGACAAATATAAGAAAGGAAGATGAGGGGAGAAAAGTGGCTAATTATATAATAAGGAGACATGGAGGTTAAGAGCTACCTGGCAGAGCAGAAGATCTGACTGTCATGTAAGCCAAGGTAGCAACAAGGTAAAGACAAATATAAGAAAGGATGATGAGGGGGAAGAAAGGGGCTGATTATGTAACAAGGAGGCATAGAGTTTAAGTGTTGCCTGACAGAGCAGAAGACTTGGGTGTCATGTAAGACAAGGTAGCAACAAGGTAAAGACAAATATAAGAAAGGATGATGAGGGGTAAGAAAGGGTCTGATTATGTAACAAGGAGGCATAGAGTTTAAGTGTTGCCTGACAGAGCAGAATACCAGGGTGTCATGTAAGACAAGGTAGCAACAAGGTAAAGACAAATATATGAAAGGAAGATGAGGGGAGGAAAGGGGCTAATTATGTAACAAGGTGGCATCGAGGTTAAGAGCTACCTGACAGAGCAGAAGACCAGGGTGTCATATAAGACAAGGTAGCAACAAGGTAAACACAAATATAAGAAAGCAAGGTGAGGTGGAAGAATACGGCTAATAAGGAGACATGGAGGTTAAGAGCTACCTGACAGAGCAGAAGACCAGGGTGTCATGTAAGCCAAGGTAGCAACAAGGTAAAGACAAATATAAGAAAGGAAGACGAGGGGAGGAAAGGGGCTAATTATGTAATAAGGAGACATGGAGGTTAAGAGCTACCTGACAGAGCAGAGGACCAGGGTGTCATGTAAGACAAGGTAGCAACAAGGTAAAGACAAATATAAGAAAGGAAGACGAGGGGAGGAAAGGGGCTAATTATGTAATAAGGAGACATGGAGGTTGAGAGCTACCTGACAGAGCAGAGGACCAGGGTGTCATGTAAGACAAGTTAGCAACAAGATAAAGACAAATATAAGAAAGGAAGACGAGGGGAGGAAAGGGGCTAATTATGTAATAAGGAGAAATGGAGGTTAAGAGCTACCTGACAGAGCAGAAGACCAGGGTGTCATGTAAGACAAGGTAGCAACAAGGTAAAGACAAATATAAGAAAGGAAGATGAGGGGAGGAAAGGGGCTAATTATGTAACAAGGTGGCATCGAGGTTAAGAGCTATCTGACAGAGCAGAAGACCAGGGTGTCATGTAAGACAGGGTAGCGACAAGGTAAAGACAAATATATGAAAGGAAGATGAGGGGAGGAAAGGGGCTAATTATGTAACAAGGTGGCATTGAGGTTAAGAGCTACCTGTCAGAGTAGAAGACCAAGGTGTCATGTAAGCCAAGGTAGCAACAAGGTAAAGACAAATATAAGAAAGGAAGATGATCGGAAGAAAGGGACTAATTACGTAACAAGGAGACATTTAGGTTAAGAGCTACCTGACAGAGCAGAAGACCAGGGTGTCATGTAAGACAAGGTAGCAACAAGGTAAAGACAAATATAAGAAAGGAAGATGAGGGGAAGAAAGGGACTAATTACGTAACAAGGAGACATTTAGGTTAAGAGCTACCTGACAGAGCAGAAGACCAGGGTGTCATGTAAGACAAGGTGGCAACAAGGTAAAGACAAATATAAGAAAGGAAGATGAGGGGAAGAAAGGGACTAATTGCGTAACAAGGATGCATTTAGGTTAAGAGCTACCTGACAGAGCAGAAGACCAGGATGTCATGTAGGACAAGGTAGCAACAAGGTAAAGATAAATATAAGAAAGGAAGATGAGGGGAAGAAAGGGACTAATTACGTAACAAGGAGACATTTAGGTTAAGAGCTACCTGACAGAGTAGAAGAACAGGGTGTCATGTAAGCCAAGGTAAGAACAAGGTAAAGACAAATATAAGAAAGGAAGATGAGGGGGAAGAAAGGGACTAATTACGTAACAAGGAGACATTTAGGTTAAGAGCTACCTGACAGAGTAGAAGAACAGGGTGTCATGTAGGACAAGGTAGCAACAAGGTAAAGACAAATATAAGAAAGGAAGATGAGGGGAAGAAAGGGACTAATTACGTAACAAGGAGACATTTAGGTTAAGAGCTACCTGACAGAGCAGAAGACTAGGGTGTCATGTAAGCCAAGGTAGCAACAAGGTAAAGACAAATATAAGAAAGGAAGATGAGGGGAAGAAAGGGACTAATTACGTAACAAGGAGACATTTAGGTTAAGAGCTACCTGACAGAGCAGAAGACCAGGGTGTCATGTAAGCCAAGGTAGCAACAAGGTAAAGACAAATATAAGAAAGGAAGATGAGGGGAAGAAAGGGACTAATTACGTAACAAGGAGACATTTAGGTTAAGAGCTACCTGACAGAGCAGAAGACCAGGGTGTCATGTAAGCCAAGGTAGCAACAAGGTAAACAGAAATATAAGAAAGGAAGATGAGGGGGAAGAAAGGGACTAATTATGCAACAAGGAAGTATGGAGGTTAAGAGCTACCTGTCAGAGTAGAAGACCAGGGTGTCATGTAAGCCAAGGTAGCAACAAGATAAACACAAATAAATATAGCGTAAAGTTGTAAATTGTAAAATTTTGGAATATGAGTAAATACACTAGAAATCTAATTGATGTAAAGTGCTCATTTTTTTCCAGAGTGGTCCGTTTCTGCGGCAGTAGAAGGTTCGTGTTTCAACAATGTTCCATTCCTTTTCCTCGGAAAGGTTTAGACTGTCTCCTTCCGCGGGAGGAAGGATGAGGTGAGAGGAGACACAGGGCAGTCGATCCAAGGAGCCAAGTCAGTACAGAGCGCAGAATCCCTACCTTTTAGCAGTTGAAAACTCCCAGATGTACAACTGACCTTACCGGGTTCAGAGACTGGAGAGCGTCCTATCGGACGAGGAAGAGTTACCAAGGATATATCATCCTGTCATGCACCGCCGAGACTCCTGGCGACACTTCTACCCCGAAATAGACTACCAGATGAGATGTGATGTGAAGTGATAACGGAGATGAAATGGAGGGACAGGAAATTCGGGACCTACCCAACATTTGCTACCCGGACAAACCCCCGAGAAAACCCATGGGTCAGGTAGGTCAGCCACAGGAATCGAACCCGGGCCTCCCGAATACAAGCCCCAGCCCATGAGTCACACCACTCTGTGTGAATAGAACGTATGATTTTCCACTTCGATTGAAAGATTTGTGTCCTTATTTCATTTCAAAGCTTTATTTACCACTGCAATTCAATCGCGTTACTCCAAGCGCAATATTGGATTTAAAATATATACGGGATTGCACAACAAAATGGATGAAACAATATGGAGATCTTGAAAAATCAGTAACTGAACGATCTTCTGAATCCCATCGTTGAAGTGAAAAATCAAAATCACTCGGCAGTCATTTGTCAGCATTGTTAAAGCATATCCTAAGAAGTCACTGTAGGTCTGTGTTTATTCCTGGGAGGTGCAGGACGTTTGAGATTTGTGCGCCCTATTTATTTATTGTCCAAAATTTTAGATGCTGATAATGGACACATTTTTCTTCTTTCCTTTCTATATCCAAGAGGGATCTCAGATGACTGCTGCAGCTTAGTATGTGCGAAATAGCGTGCTGCATAACAACTAAAGAACTCGGGAGGTCACTGGAGTGCTCCACAACAGCTACAGAGCACCTTTAGCAAAATTCCAGCTAATTACCCGCCAAATCCTGCAATGAGAAGACTGGAAAGAAAAATTGTGTTTGTATTTTCAGAACTGCAATGTATTTATTATACAATAAATTGTAATTGAATTAAAGAAGAAGTATTCCTGAATTCACTTTAATCCAATTCGTCACTTTATCGTCCTCAGTCTCTATTGAGGAGATTAGAGAAGTTACAAGACTTACACAAGACATGTAATAGCGCGAAAAACACAAAAGATAGGCTTCGGAAGATTAAGAAGGCAAAAATGTTCGTTCAGCGCTGGAACATGTCACTCTGCCAGAAGATACCACACTTTATGACACAATGACATGTGGAAGTGATGTACAGATGGAGTGATGATTTGATGACAATGTTGTATGTCAATTCATGAAGTGCATACTGGATTAGTCCATAGTAGAGATGTATTGATGAAAATAAAGTAATGGTTTATCCATGAATACATATTATAATATTGTATAATGGAAAAACTCAACCATTAACAATCAGAAGCCGTTAAGTCAAGTGACTTAACAATTTTTCATTACTTTAAATTAAAAGTTGTTAAGTCCTAATAATAAAATATCCCGTCACACATATTACATATGTCAAACCGTGAGAAACACTTCAACACATCACTTTGTACCTCCAAGCGGACCCATCACATAACAGTCTTTCATTTGTATTACTATATTGGTATTTAAAATTACTTTTGAAAACTTTGAGCAGATCTCCTGCACAATTTTGAAACAATGACTTAGCAACTTCTGTTTCTGACCGCTTCAATTGATAAAGTCACTAATCGCAATACTACAATAACTACAATAAGTTGATGTTTATCTTGAAGTGGATAGAGCAATAAGTGTTTGTACAAGAGTAGAGAAAGTCAAATGGGTACAACATATCAAATGACATTCTCACTGAAGGTTTCTATATAGATACTAAGAATAAATAGGAAGTTATTAACAAGGAAAATTGTATCCAATTAACGTGCACAATTTTTGAAATTGGGTTAAAAAGAGATTGGTCAGATTCTAAGAATACATGTGATTGTTGTTTTATAAGGTGACCACACGCCTAGATATGACCTTGAGAGTGGGCTGGTGCCGGAACTAACAGATCCGTGCTACCGTCTTACCGCCTTTGGTACGTAATCTACATATTCACCTGTTGCTTTACATCCTTCAAGATCAACATTATGTTATTGCTGACTTTACTGTAGGAATATGGGAATACAGTTGACTTTAAGTGATAGTCAAATGTTTTAAAACTGGTTGTCTAGGTGACGTCCTTGTCATTCCACTATCTTTGTATGTCTAAAAGATAAAAAATGGAGGTACAAGGGAATATGGGAATACAGTAGACTTTAAGTGATAGTCAAATGTTTTAAAACTGGTTGTCTAGGTGACGTCCTTGTCATTCCACTATCTTTGTATGTCCAAAAGATAAAAAATGAAGGTACAAGGGAATATGGGAATACAGTAGACTTTAAGTGATAGTCAAATGTTTTAAAACTGGTTGTCTAGGTGACGTCTTTGAAATTCCGTTCTCTTTGTATGTCCAAGAGATAAAAATGAAGGTACAAGGGAATATGGGAATACAGTAGACTTTAAGCGATAGTCAAATGTTTTATAACTGGTTGTCTAGGTGACGCCTTTGAAATTCCGTTCTCTTTGTATGTCTAAGAGATAAAAATGAAGGTACAAGGGAATATGGGAATACAGTACACTTTAAGTGATAGTCAAATGTTTTAAAACTGGTTGTCTAGGTGACGTCTTTGAAATTCCGTTCTCTTTGTATGTCCAAGAGATAAAAAATGAAGGTGCAAGGGAATATGGGAATACAGTACACTTTAAGTGATAGTCAAATGTTAAAACTGGTTGTCTAGGTGACGTCTTTGAAATTTCGTTCTCTTTGTATGTCCAAGAGATAAAAATGAAGGTACAAGGGAATATGGGAATACAGTAGACTTTAAGCGATAGTCAAATGTTTTATAACTGGTTGTCTAGGTGACGTCTTTGAAATTCCGTTCTCTTTGTATGTCCAAGAGATAAAAATGAAGGTACAAGGGAATATGGGAATACAGTAGACTTTAAGCGATAGTCAAATGTTTTATAACTGGTTGTCTAGGTGACGTCTTTGAAATTCCGTTCTCTTTGTATGTCCAAGAGATAAAAATGAAGGTACAAGGGAATATGGGAATATATTAGACTTTAAGTGATAGTCAAATGTTTTAAAACTGGTTGTCTAGGTGACTTCTTTGTAATTACGTTCTCTTTGTATGTCCAAGAGATAAAACATAAAGATACAAGGGTATATGGGAATGCAGACATTCTTTATGTAGTAATATTTTGTCTATCTCTTTCAATTTTCTAGTTACGCGAAAGTCATTTAGAATTAAGAGCATTTCTGAGGACATATCCAGACAATAATCCTGTTTATAATGGTAGTAAATAGATAATGGTTAAACACTAAAGTCGTTAGAGAGTGATTATATAAATGGGATTTGGCATTAGGAGGATTTTCTTGAAATACTGAAGTCAAATATGTAGTTATTTAAGACAGTTTTATCGTTTGAGACTTTTGGCGTTTACAGCCACATACAACACTCTTCGGTCTCTTTTTTGTAAAAGTACTTTTTATTTGAGTTCTTTGGTGTCTCAACATACGTTTATCTGTAAACTTGACGTTTGAATTCTTTTCTGTGAGTTAGATACTACTGTTTCTCTAATTCCAGTGTAAAATAAGACAAGGCAAACTCTATGTGAAGTGTCAGGATTCCTAAATCGGCTCCCCTTTGTCACCTCACGCTGCGCCTAAGTAAAGGATTAAGTAGCGGAGGTTGCATCATTACATATACGTAGTAAATTATAACGCGGATATCCTGAATAACAAAGGTCGAAAAAACGATATCGTTATGCTTTTGTCAGCTGTGCTTCAATTGTTAAAAGCTCACCTTTCGTATGTTAATAACTGGATAGGTTTTTGTATACTTTACGAGTGCTGAAGCAGGTGTAATTTGCGGTCTAACATTGCAGCAGAAGTCCTTGCTTACGTCATCACAAGGTCCCCAGCTCTCAGCTCTCCATCCTAGACTGACTAGTCCAGACTAGCTTCGGTTTACGGGTTAAAATATCAGTTTTTAACTTTTACAGAAAATCTACTCGAACACTAAATTGCAGTGTTGTCTAATAAAAACATAAAATGCCTTTTGATTTGAATGTTAATGTACGTTATCAAATTTAAAGTCTGTTTTTTACCATCCCATGCTAAAGTGCAGTTTAAAATAATTTATGACCGCAGTAATTAAACATTTACATGTTTTTAAAACTATTATACGTTTCTAAACAATTCAAAGGCGTTTATGAAATTCTATGAAGGATTTTGTAAAAATTATACCAAAGCTACATCCAACATTTGAACAGATTGTATGCACATTTCCTAAAAAGTTAAAATTTCAAGACAAACGATATATTCGCCCTAAATTGTTATCCTACGGTACATAAATATGCGTGCTTATAATCAAGAAGAGTAACGTCCTTTATATATCCTTTACATATCCGACCTTATCCCTTCCTCCCAGTCAGAAACTTGGACATAAAGCAGTCCATTAGACCAGGGGGAAAACACCCAATCCTCAAAATAAATTTTGAATGTTACTTAAAGTTTACTGTATTCTCATATTCCCCTGTATCTTCATTTTTTATCTCTTGGACATACAAAGAGAACGGAATTTCGAAGACGTCACCTAGACAACCAGTTTTAAAACATTTGACTATCACTTAAAGTCTACTGTATTCCCATATTCCCCTGTACCTTCAATTTTATCTCTTGGACATACAAAGAGAACGGAATTACAAAGACGTCACCTAGACAACCAGTTTTAAAACACTTGACTGTCACTTAAAGTCTACTGTATTCCCACATTCCCTTGTACCTTCATTTTTATCTCTTGGACATACAAAGAGAACGGAATTTCAAAAGACGTCACCTAGAAAACCAGTTTTAAAACATTTGACTGTCACTTAAAGTCTACTGTATTCCCACATTCCCTTGTACCTTCATGTTTTATCTCTTGGACATACAAAGAGAACGGAATTTCAAAAGATGTCACCTAGACAACCAGTTTTAAAACATTTGACTATCACTCAAAGTCTACTGTATTCCCACATTCCCTTGTACCTTCATTTTTTAACTCTTGGACATACAAAGAGAACGGAATTACAAAGACGTCACATAGACAACCAGTTTTAAAACATTTGACTATCACTCAAAGTCTACTGTATTCCCATATTCCCTTGTACCTTCATTGATTATTTCTTGGACATACAAAGAGAACGGAATTACAAAGACGTTACCTAGACAACCAGTTTTAAAACATTTGACTATCACTCAAAGTCTACTGTATTCCCACATTCCCTTGTACCTTCATTTTTTATCTCTTGGACATACAAAGAGAACGGAATTACAAAGACGTCACATACACAATCAGTTTTAAAATATTTGACTATCACTTAAAGTCTACTGTATTCCCATATTCCCTTGTACCTTCATTTTTTATGGCTTGGACATACAAACAGAGCGGAATTACAAAGACGTCACCTAGACAACCAGTTTTAAAACATTTGACTATCACTTAAGGTCTACTGTATTCCCTTTTTAACTACAATCAGATTATGTTTATCATGAAGTAGGTAGAGCAATAGGTGTTTGTACAATTGTAGAGAAGAATGAGCCCTTATTTTCGTTTCAGGCGATGTGGTATTAGTGAAAGTTCACCAGTTATAAGTGTTTAAGGAATGTGTATGAATGGTAAGGTAATTGGGGCATGTGTCGTGACGAGTAAGAAGGCGGGATTCTGCGAGTCCATCGTCAGCGACTGAGAAGCATGTGGCTACGTCCTTGATGTAGCCGGGCTTCATAAAACGGTGTCACTCAACTCTTACTCGACAAGTGTTCTGTTACTGCACCTCAGGCCAGGTGCTTATTCACAAATCCGCATCTGTTACGTCCCAGCCGCTGGCGTCGTTCGTTTCTGAAGCCCATACGTCTGTGTTTCCTTTCGGAGATTTATAGAGAAAACATTGAATTTCTGATCCGTTATGGTTCCCACAGTTCCATTCTATAATGACTTAATTTTGCTCAGAGGCCTCCTTATCAAGCACTATAGGAAACCACCGGCTTAACTGCCCTTTCGAAGAAATTCGTGCTAGGATTTTACGTACGAAAATGTTCTTTGCCGTCCGAGAGTCTGAACCCGCACGTGTGGACGAGTTGATGTGCTCTATGTGTCATCCATTAGCTTATCTACCTCTACCAGATACTAACATTTGCTGTTTTTAAGATTATACCGGGTTTGCTAACACTGCTAAAGAAACCAGGAGGCTAGATGAAATCCTGACGTTGTCTTTGCTTTGATATGTTATATCAATTTGGTTGCAATTGTCCTATAGCCTTACGATTCCGATGACACATTTACAAAAGAGTATCTGCTTAAAGAACATAAAACCCCTAGGGTAGACTACTAAGAACAAAACAGTTAAAGCACTAAGGAAACTGTAAATTCAGTTAAGAAACACGCTTAAAAATTTAATGTGCCGGCGTTTTCTTTTTTTTAGGGGGGATAATTTTACGTCCTCCAACATTAGGGGAGATCCGCCCATTACCGCGCGGTGTCAGTATTTCGTAGTTGTCGATAGATAGTACAAGCTCATGCTGTGTATTTAGACAAACAACTATCTTTGTTACTAATGGAAAGTTTTCACTCCTCTTTGACAGTTGAATCAGAAGTTATTGTTCAGAGAAGTCGTGTAGTGAACTGGAGCTGTGTTGTTAATAACTTGCTGACATTGCTGCTGCCTTGTCCGGTGAAGAACTAAGTACGACGACTGTTCAATAAAAAATGATCACGACCGTTTTTTGACAACGTCCCTTACTCATCCTCATAATTTTGATGGTCCTTCTCAAAATAGTCTCCCCGAATGCGATGCACTTGTCTCAGCATTTCTGCCAGTCTTCAAAGACATACTGGAAACCATTTTTGAGAGATCCTTCAAAATCGCCTCCGCAGCCTTCAACAGTGCTTCTGATGATGAGTAATGTCTCCCACGAAGGCGTTTCTTCAAGTTTTGGAATAGAAAAAAGTCACATGGGGCTAAATCCTGACTATAGGGAGGGTGAGGGATGCACTTCACGTTGATTTTTGCAAGATATTCAGCAACAATATTGGCAATATGCGGCCGCGCATTATCGTGGTAGAGCATCCAGCCTGCTTGACGGAAATGTGCCACCCAATGAAATATTCAGTATTTTATAAAGTGATCTTAAGGTAATTCGTCGATCCTCTCTCACAATGGCAGCAGCAGTGTTGATGTTTTCTTCCGTAAGAGCAGTAACTAGAGCACAGGGTCCACCTTCCTTTGAAATTGATTGTCTCCCCTCTTTTAACATTTTAAACCACCTTCGAGCTGTGCTGTAGGGAAGAACAGACTCCCCATAGGCCTCCTGTAACATTGTATAGATCTCAACTGAGGATTTGTTGAGACGAAAGCAGAATTCCAAAGCCGCATATTGTTCTTCGCGTGTTACCTCCATTGCTGCAGTAGGCGTAACTGAACATGTCTGAACATCCCTGTTTCTCACAGGCGGGAACTAGGAGTACTAACAATGAAACTACTATGCGTGTTTGTTTCACATTAAGCTAACAGAATATAATAAGATAGAATTTTAATGCGAAAAATTATGACCATAAAAAATATGATCATTCTGTTTGAACAGCCCTCGTATTTGTACTCATATTACTTGGTATTAAGTAGACTACATAAACACAAAATACAGTGTCGATTTAAAAGAATCGGGCCGGGCTATGACGTTATATATACGTACGTGTGAGTTGTCAGTACCGTACAATAGCAATTTTTGTTTATAGACATTCTGTCAACATGGAGGCCAAAATGAAAGGAAATTAGTTAGAAGAACAATAGACTGCTCACGCGGGCTATGGAAGAACATACGAAACAAGCAATAAAGAATGTGATAGAAAGATCAATGAGCCTGGGAGTAGCAATATACATTGCTGAAACATTAACATCGACTCTGTATAAGTTCATGTTGCAGGAAAAGGCACAAAAACGGAAGAACAAAACAATAGCAAAGGGACGCAAGACTAACATTAATAAAATTATAAATACAGAACCTAACTCTAACTCTGTACCAACAGAAACTGGAAATAGCGAAGAGCCTTTCAGGACTAAAAGAAAATTACATTTTGGAAGCAAAACCAGTGTCGATTGAAGTGTTCTAACAGCGTGTATCATTTGTTTAGTAATCACAGACGAGGCTTGGGTTGAGTGTGCATCGTGCAAGGGTTGGACACATATTGAATGCACAGGGCAAGAGAACATCGATTTTTATAGATGTGATCACTGTGTTTAAAAAAATGTTTCATTAGTTCTAATACATTTTTATTTTGTAGTGACAATCTCTAGAGAATGTTTTGAAAAATATATTATCATGTTACAGTGTTCTGATTTTATTTCAAAACTACAATAATTATGATAGAATAATTATTTTGTGATTTATTACGCAGTTCCTTTTCCTTTATTTAGAAATATGTATTTATTTACGTCTGTCCGGTACTGGGAGACACTTTTTGAGATGCGCAGCTATCACTAATGTTTACTTTAGTTATTAAAAGTCAACATGACTCGCGTTCATGAATGTTTATTACTAATGCTGCTGTGTATGTTATCAGCTTCATATTAGAGCCAAGAGCAGGTGCAGGTCGCCCGGGAGAACCCGGGCGGAAGGTAACATGCTACGGTACCTATCCGCTGTGCGGCTTTACCCGTGCGGTATAAAAGATATAGTCATTTGCGCGAGTTTGCGTCTCGTTGCGTAAGACGGCGCAGTTGTCCTCTACTGATTCTTCTGGTGCCGGGATGTCCCTCCATGAAGGGGGGTGGGGGACAGTGCCCGTTCCACCTCGCTTTGGACGGTCGCTAGCGATCCATCGAGCAGAGGGGGGCAACTAGTAGTGAGAGGCCAGATGGACTTTTGGTGTTTAGGTTTAGGGGTTTATCCAGGTCGTGCGCGCGCCCTGGGGCACGACTGCATGTGTTAACCTTCCAGCCGCAGCCAAGGCGCGAAGTGAGCTGGCAGTGATTGGGGGTGACAGTAGGAGAGGCAGACTTTACCACCCAAGGACGGTAAGGTAGGCGGTAGCTCCTCCGTCTCCTGGGGAGACGGTGGTCGTATTATCCCAGTGAATTCACCAGCTGCTTAGGGCGAGGAGTGATCTTGGTACACAACGTGCGCGTTCGTTCACGCACGACGTCCTCAACGTATGGTATGCCGGACTGGGTGTGCAGGAAGTGTGATGGGAAACTGCGGTTGGTACCGTAGATCATTCTTAAGGCTCTGTTCTGTACGGCCTGCTGCCTGCAGAGGGTGGTATGAGCCACCGAACCCCAGACCTCGCATCTATACAAGATCAGAGGCGGAAGGATCGCACGATACGCCCGCAGTTTGAGGCGGATGGGCATTGTAGATCTGAAGATGGGGTAGAGTTGCCTGAGCAGAGCGTGGCCGAGGCCGGCCTTTGCCCTGACACGCCGAGTGAAAGTGAGGCGGCGGTCCAGTTGGATTCCCAGGTATTTGGCGGTTCGAACCCAGGTGTGTCTTCCCCGCCGCAACCGCAGGTTCCTTTCCAGGCGCCAGCTACGGGTCTTAGCCAGCATGACAACAGAGTTCTATTAACAGGCTACTTGTTCTCCATACTGGGCGCATCTGCCTTAAGTCATATGAATGAAATGGGTGAAATGATGCTCAAATGAGTCCGGGGCCTATGGAGCTTAGAGTTACCCGACATACGTCTTTCAGGATAAGGGGAAACCCCAGAAAAACCTGATCCAGTTAACTCACTCTGTGTTGCTGTGATAACACACTAGTCATCTCGAGAATTTAACGTCATTATGGTATGCTACCATGGCAACTGAGTAGTTAGAACTACCTTTCGGAGATCGGAAGATCGCAGATTGAAATATCGGCATATTTTTTTATTTACTAATTCAAATAAATAATATTCTAATCAAGATCAAATGCATTAGACGGGCTTGTTTAACGATTCAGACATGTTTCAAGCTAAATCTCAAAATAAGGTCGTATCATGTGATGAAGAAAGTTTCCACATTAGGCAAATTTGTGCTTTACTTTGGAAAACTAAGAGCATCCAGTTTCTCCTCTTTCGGCTCTCCTCAACATACTAATTTGTGTTCGGCATAATGTTGCTACAGGGGCTGATTTTTACAAGGGTTTTTGAAACTAGGAGAATATAGTATTAATACAAATATGAATGATTAATGTCATGTTGGCACGTTGGCCATAGTAGCTCAATGGTTTAGAGCGGCTGGACAGTGACCAGAAGATCTATGGTTCAAATCTCGGCTATGACATTGAATTTTTCAGTTTGGCTCTTCCCTTCCACAGTGCGTCCTACACACGGATAGTGTGAAAGAACAATTAATTTCCATGAATGATTAAACTCACCTGTTTCACACAAGGCTGACAAAAAGTACTTTCCCATCTGTACTGAACGATGGATCACCATTTATCCACTGTTTAAGAGGTACAGTTCTGTTGCTTCTCTCTTTTGGCATGTTTGCGTACGAAACTGATCTATGTGTGCACTTGAAACACTACTTACAGTATGGGCTTTCCATTCCCCACCTAAAGAGTGGTCATTTGCTAATCCATTGAAATATCATTTAGCTAGTGTTTGTGCGACCTCTAAGATTTTCCCATGACGTCATTAGTGCATTGCGATGCTCTGTAAGACAGATACCTACCTGGATAAACCCCTTTTTGTATATCCAATGTGCAGCAGTAAGAAATTACTCTTCCCCGAAAACTTCACTTTGAAACCAACAAATTTAAAAGCTGTTGTCACAAATTACAAACAGAATAAATTGGCTAAAAAGGCAGTTTTAGACACTAATAAACAGAATAGGCACAAACGTATGAAATAGGCATATATATTTGCAGTATAAATATAAGAAATTAGGCTTATAATACTGGGCAACAATGAAAATGTTTCGGGTATAAAAATAGTGAATTTACATGTATTTCCATCTGCTGAATTAAAAAATCACCATAAAATGATAAATTAGCTCTTGTTTTAAAGATCAAGTAACATTTCATTTTTCAGAGTGAAGATTTTAAACTTGCGGGAATTTTTTGGGAGTTGGTACACCTGTCAAATAAAAAAACACAATCAGAGAGAAAGTTTGGAAATTGAGTGATGCAAAAGTTAAGTAAAACATTTTTGTCGGACCACAAATAAGAGAACTTGTAAAGGATCCTGCATTTGACCAAATTTTGGAGGGGAAAGAAAAGGAAGCTTGGGAAGCCTTCAAGGGTGTTGCTAATGGATTTTTAGGAAACAAAAGAGATGACAGCTACAAGCATTTGGTGACAGTGCTCCTGCAAAAATACCGTAAACTTGGAAGGTCCATTTTCTCCACTCCCACCAAGACTTTTTCCCTCCTAGTTGTGGAGCTGTTAGTGATGAACATAGGGAGAGATTCCATCAGGACATTTCTGTTATGGAACAAAGATATCGGGGTCGTTGGAATGAAGTAATGCTTGGTCTTTGTATAGGGATTCTGTGGAACTCCATCACAAGAGGCATGCTAAAAGACGACGAAGTCAATAGGCCACCACATGATTCTCTTCAGACACGACTATCTGCGAAGTATTTTTCCACCAATTTAGAACTCTTAGCATGTAATTACCAGTTTAAAAAATCAAAGGCACTTTCACTGTTATCATGTATGTAATTAAATTGTATCCTTTTCTCTCAATCGTTAACATGTAATACTTCCATCTTGTGTATATCATAGAAACTAGAGCTAATAAAAATTTTCATTGTCATATTTGTTTTTCTCAACCCAAAATTAGTAGGAATTGCCTCATGAAGTGCTCGAAAAATTCATTTTTTTTGGCCCAGTGTAATTGTAGGAAACGTGCTTATAACTTAAAAGCCTACGTTTCTGAACAAAGGAATAAAATAGACAAATGGGGCAAAATGCACCCCTATTTATTACCCTATAGAAAGCTATAAAATAAGTTTTGCATCATTAAATCCTCGGAGATACCCAGACCTAAATAATAAATGAGCAAGCAAAAAGTACTTTTGAGAAAAAGGTAATGGTAATCCGCTTCAACACGGAAAGGCACTGTATTTCTGACAGAATTCTCTGATATCTACAAATCGAGCGTAGTTACATGATTAACATCAGATATTAAAATTTTACTCGTGTGGAAATCCTGCGTTCAGTGAACTCGAACAAAACGGCGTTATAAAGTTACACAACTCAGGAATTTATTGATAATATGGAAATCGTGAAATGGGCGTGTTTAAATGTGTGCTCTAAGTAAAATATATTTCATAATATAGCGAGCTGGTTTTACTGATAAGAAATCGGTTTGCTATGAAATTACTTAAGCTACGTCAATAACTCCAAGGAAGGAATATTTCTCAAGAATTATTCAGCTCCCTATGACACGCATACTGCTGTACTTATAATACTTTCTCTACTCTTGTACAAACACACATTCCTCTATCTACTTCTAGATAAACATTATCTCATTGTAGTTACAAGGGAATACAGTAGACTTTAAGTGATAGTCAAATGTTTTTAAACTGGTTTTCTAGGTGACGTCTCGGAAATTCCGTTCTCTTTGTATGTCCAAGAGATAAAAGATGAAGGTACAAGGGAATATGGGAATACAGTAGACTTTAAGTGATAGTCAAACGTTTTAAAACTGGTTGTCTAGGTGACGTCTTTGAAATTCCGTTCTCGTTATATGACCAAGAGATAAAAGATGAAGGTACAAGGGAATATGGGAATACAGTAGACTTTAAGTGATAGTCAAATGTTTTAAAACTGGTTGTCTAGGTGACGTCTTTGAAATTCCGTTCTCTTTGTATGTCCAAGAGATAAAATATGAAGGTACAAGGGAATATGGGAATACAGTAGAGTTTAAGTGATACATAAATCTTTTAAAACTGGCTCTCTGTTGATGTCTTTGTAATTCCGCTCTCTTTGTAGGTCCAAGAGATAAAAAATGAAGGTACAAGGGAATATGGGAATACAGTAGACTTTAAGTGATAGTCAAATGTTTTAAAATTGGTTGTCTAAGTGACGTCTTTGTAATTCCGTTCTCTTTGTACATCCAAGAGATAAAAAATGAAGGTACAAGGGAATATGGGAATACAGTAGACTTTAAGTGATAGTCAAATGTTTTAAAACTGGTTGTCTAGGTGACGTCTTTGAAATTCCGTTCTCTTTGTATGTCCAAGAGATAAAAGATGAAGGTACAAGGGAATATGGGAATACAGTAGACTTTAAGTGACTGTCAAATGTTTTAAAACTGATTGTCTATGTGACGTCTTTGAAATTCCGTTCTCTTTGTATATCCAAGAGATAAAAAATGAAGGTACAAGGGAATATGGGAATACAGTAAACTTTAAGTGATAGTCAAATGTTTTAAAACTGATTGTCTATGTGACGTCTTTGAAATTCCGTTCTCTTTGCATGTCCAAGAGATAAAAAATGAAGGTACAAGGGAATATGGGAATACAGTAAACTTTAAGTGATAGTCAAATGTTTTAAAACTGATTGTCTATGTGACGTCTTTGAAATTCCGTTCTCTTTGTATGTCCAAGAGATAAAAAATGAAGGTACAAGGGAATATGAGAATACAGTAGACTTTAAGTGATAGTCAAATGTTTTAAAACTGGTTGTCTAGGTGACGTCTTTGAAATTCCGTTCTCTTTGTATGTCCAAGAGATAAAAGATGAAGGTACAAGGGAATATGGGAATACAGTAGACTTTAAGTGACTGTCAAATGTTTTAAAACTGATTGTCTATGTGACGTCTTTGAAATTCCGTTCTCTTTGTATATCCAAGAGATAAAAAATGAAGGTACAAGGGAATATGGGAATACAGTAAACCTTAAGTGATAGTCAAATGTTTTAAAACTGATTGTCTATATGACGTCTTTGAAATTCCGTTCTCTTTGCATGTCCAAGAGATAAAAAATGAAGGTACAAGGGAATATGGGAATACAGTAGACTTGAAGTGATAGTCAAATGTTTTAAAACTGGTTGTCTAGATGACGTCTTTGGAATTCCGTTCTCTTTGTATGTCCAAGAGATAAACAATGAAGGTATAAGGGAATATGTGTGGACTTTAAGTGCGTCCATGTAACTGGTAGTTTATGGTATTAAGAATTTCTACCGCAGTTGGCTCACATTTATGTAGTCCATAATTCTAATCTCGGCCAGGAAGATAAGATTCTCCGTTATTCTGAGAGATGAATGTCTTGTAAGTTTAAACTCTATGGACAGCGGTCTCATTTGAGTATAATCGTCGTAAGTGATATAACATTGGAAGGCGTTTGTTTAAAAACAAAGGCATACGAATATTTCTGCAAATCCTCTTTGTTTATTTATATGGACAGGTTATACCAAAATAAAACCTCTGTCTGTAGTCAAACTCGCGGCAGAAATGCTCTTCTGTTGTTACAAAGTGTAAAAATAACATTGACATCAAATCGACAGCGCATGACGACAGAAAAACACGCGGAAGAAGAATCCTTCCTACATCTGGCCATTTTTATGGCGCGTAAAACGAGTAAAATAAATATTACAATAACTCAGGCCTTTCACTGATCTCAGAATTCCGGTCTGCAGAATTGTCATCGATTTCTAAGAATATTTGTTTTGTTTCAGTCGGCCACATGTGCAGCGAGTGACAAAAGGCTTTCGTACACTTTATTATTTTGCATAAAAGGACATTAGAAACAAAAGAGGGTTGTCAAGATATGTACAAACGTACGAGGGTGGTCTGAAAGGTTCTGGGCCTAATGGGGAAAAGCTACAATTCGTGCTTTCAAAATAATATCAATACATTTTGTCCAGCGATGTTCCAATACCATTATCGTCTGGAAGTGCTGTAAAATACCCATTTACAGCCGCAATTACTTGTTCATTGAAGCAAAAGCGCCTATCAGCGAGAAATTTCTTCACTTTTGGTAACAGATGGAAACCCGAGGCACCCAAATCTCGGGAATAGGGTGGATGTTCCTGCACTTTGTAGTGTACATCTCCCTCCCGTAGGGGAGGGCCTCCGTCCCCTTTAGCTGCTGTAGTGCGAGCGCTGCGGACCCTTAGCACTCGTAATACCTCTTACGTTATCAGAGGAACTTTGGGCCGAACATTCGAGCCCCTCCCGAAGGGGAGTTGTTCGGATTGAGTTTGATTCGAGGGGGCAGTGTGTTCGCAACACTCGGGGGAAATCGGGTACCTCAGGCCAGGCTACGGCCGCCCGGAGGGGGGGGGGGGGGGGGTAGAGGGTTGCCTCATAAGTCGCGGCTACTAGCCTGCAGAGTTAGTAGAAGTTGTGGTAGATCACCAGGTGGCCCTACCGAGGTTATTTGGTAGTCTTCCCTGCGGGGTTGACGCGCGTAAGTGGCGTATGCACTTTCATCCCATCTTGACGTTGTTGTCGATGGAGGGGGGGGGCTTTTTTTTGTAATTTTACGTCCTCCAACGTTAAGACATCGGACGGTGAATGGAATGGGTGAAATGACCCTCAAATGTGTCCAGGGTCCATGGAGCTTAGAGTTACCCGACATTCGTCTGTAAGGATAAGGGAAAACTCCGGAAAAAACGTTATCCATGAAACTCACCCTGACCGAGATTTGAACTCGAGATCTCTTGAACGCGAGGCAGACATGCTACCGAGGCGGGCAGGTGGGGGGCTTTTTAGGAAACCAGGTACTGCCCTATGGAGCCCCGGAGTTTTCCATCACTCCCGGGTAGACGGAGGTCAAGGTCTTTGGACTTTCAGGTAGATCCTCTGAGCTTAAATGTACATCTAACAATTTCCCCAATGCTAAAAACACTTTCGTGGGGAAGTGCATTGTCCTGATGGAGAACAGTCGTTTTCTGTTTTAACCGGGGTCTGCTTTCACGAATAGTTGCATTCAGTTTGGTTAAAAGTCGAGAGTAATATTCTCCGGTGATGGTTTTACCCTTTTCGAGATAGTCAATTAACAAAATTCCTTTGACATCCCAAAACACTGACGTCATCATCTTCCCCGCCGATGTCACCGTCCTCGTCTTCTTTGGAACTAAAGAATCAGCTCCTGTCCACTAGCCTCGACTCCTTGGATTCGGGTGTGTAGTGGTGAATCCATGTTTCATCCATTCTGATGTATCGACGCTAAAGATTGCTTCTGTTCTTCCAAAAATGGGCCAAGCATTTTACTGAAAGTTTCGTGCGAATTCGTTTGCTATCAGCGGCACCCATCTTGCACAAAGCTTTTTCATGTTTAATTCCTGATACAAGTTGTGACCAATACGTTCCTTTAGAACTCCAAGAGCATTAGCAATTTCACTCATCCTTCGTGTGGATCGCCTCGGACGCTTTCACGACCATGTTAAAAATCGTCCACCCATTTCTTCACAGTGGAAACTGAAGGTCAAGAGTTACTATACACATTTACAATCCACAAATGAACTCCTGTAGGTGGTAGACTTTCTTTTGCGAGAATGTTATCAAAGCACGATAATCGAGTTTATCCATGTTCAAAGCAATACGCTCTTCCACTGTTTCAAACAACTGCCTACAGTCAACTATTGCCTGGAATGACCGAGCGGGATGGCTCAGGCGGTTTCGTCTGGCCCACATTCAGGAGATCCGGGTTCAATTCCCGTGGCTGACCCTATCTGACCAGGGGTGTTTTTCAGGTCGCTAGGCGAATGCTGGATTGACTACATCCCCCACAGCGAGCTAAAAATGCCCACAGTAGAATAATTCATTAAGAGATTAGCCTATGACACTTATAAAAATGTAGAGAAACACCACAACCCTCTAATAACACGCCTTGGGAACTACACAACAGAAATAAACACACACACACGATCACTATCTCTTTTCGGGAGAAGACTCACACAACATGACGACGTACAGAACTTCCTAGACAACCTAATCAGAGATGACTGACACAGACAGTTAGGCTGTTACTCCCTATAATCCCATCACTAATCTTTTTCTTATATTGACTCTTTTCAGAACGCTGCCCGCACAGAGCCCTCCGAGCCCTTGACAGCAGTCAAGCGGCCCGGGCGTCCGAGGACCTCCCACCAGTGTCCTACAGGCGCAGAGACAGAGGGCGTCTGCATATGGAGTAGGACACTCCGACGACGCAGCGCAAGGACTAAGGCCACGCCGGAACAAAGGACGACCAAACACATTGTTTGCATAGCCTGCTACATACCAACAACTGATAAGCCTAGGAAACTAGGACTATAAGTAGGATAGCTAATAACCATAGCATTTCTAATTCCTGACTAACAGGTCTACCCGGCCTGGGCCATAGATATACAATCTAACTTACGCATGATTAACACTTGGCGGTGACCAGGTTTCATGGTCACCACCAAGAAGTAACGCATGCCAGCTTAGTAGATACCACATACTAACCGGTGTGCTATACGGAACCCGACTAACAATCATGATAATAAATGCACGTAAACTAATCTAAGATTCACGAAACTAACACGTGGAGGTGTTTTAGTGAGTATGACTGGTCCCCTCAGGGCACAGGGACCCTCACACTGTCGGCCATCGCACGCGGGCCGTCGCCTGTAACTGGGTTTCTCCCCTCCACGGTAAACCAAATTAATAATAATAATAATAATAATAATAATAATAATAATAATAATAATAATAATAATAATAATAATAATAATAATAATAATAATAATAATAATAATAATAATAATAATAATAATAATAATAATAATAATAATAATAATAATAATAATAATAATAATAATAATAATAATAATAATAATAATAATAATAATAATAATAATAATAATAATAATAATAATAATAATAATAATAATAATAATAATAATAATAATAATAATAATAATAATAATAATAATAATAATAATAATAATAATAATAATAATAATAATAATAATAATAATAATAATAATAATAATAATAATAATAATAATAATAATAATAATAATAATAATAATAATAATAATAATAATAATAATAATAATAATAATAATAATAATAATAATAATAATAATAATAATAATAATAATAATAATAATAATAATAATAATAATAATAATAATAATAATAATAATAATAATAATAATAATAATAATAATAATAATAATAATAATAATAATAATAATAATAATAATAATAATAATAATAATAATAATAATAATAATAATAATAATAATAATAATAATAATAATAATAATAATAATAATAATAATAATAATAATAATAATAATAATAATAATAATAATAATAATAATAATAATAATAATAATAATAATAATAATAATAATAATAATAATAATAATAATAATAATAATAATAATAATAATAATAATAATAATAATAATAATAATAATAATAATAATAATAATAGTAATAATAATAATAATAGTAATAATAATAATAATAATAATAATTACATCCCCCGAATTTCCTGTCGCTCCATTTTATCTCCATTATCATTTCATATCATCTCTCATCTGGTGGTCTGTTTCAGGGTAGAAGTGCCGGCGGTGCATGGCAGGATGATACGCTCTGAGGAAAACTACTTCCTCCTGCGCTAGGCTGGTTGCCGGTCTCTGCTCCTCTGCTGGGACCATTTCGGGACCACCAGCCAGGGACCTTTGGGGCTCGGATCGCCTGCCTTGGTACCATTAGGGCTCGGTTGCTGGGCTCGTTGCCGTCCCGCTGTAGGGGAGCGAGTTCGTTGTCCTGGCCTGTCAGGGGAAGTCTCTATCCAAGTAAACTGTAGGGATCCTGCCCTCTGTACTGTCGTGGCTCCTTGGGTGGACTGCCTTCTGTTTCCTTCGCCTCGTCCTTCCTCCCGGGGGTAACCCACTTACGGGCATAGGAACAATGGGTCCAGCATGGTGACCTACGTACCGAATCCCTCCTCAATGCAATCGCAATCCCAATTGCCTGGAATAACTTGTAATTTTACATAGTCTATAAACACATGTACCAACTGTAGCGGAAAAATGTTGCATATGTGGATTGGAGATTTTGATGTTCACGAGGGGCCATTTTGTAGAGGTAGTTGTCGCAATTTGCGTGTCTGGAGAAGTGATGAGGGAATAATTTGAAGATTACCTAGTTTGACGATCTTGTAGTCAGCTTCTTCATTTTCCTCGACTGCTCTGGTGCACAAGATCTTACCTCTGGGCGTGGTCACGGAGTAGAAGAAAATAATATTACTGCTGAAGGATGACCAAATAATTCTTTTCTTGAAAAAATTATATTTTAGTTCTTGCGAAACTTTTCTAATCTCTGATACAAATTAAATAATATTAATGTTTTCCTTTTACAATGGTCGATTATAAATTAATTATCCTTCTATTTGACACACGCTTACCGTGCATCCTAAATGCACAATCTCGAAGAGATACCATCATGCGTCTTTCTTCTCCGAAAGTCGCTTGCAGAAGCCCGCTTTGCCAGTTAAATGTCCTTGCTCTTCCTGTTCAAATAACTCATCTTCTACTGGTCCACGTCACCACATTACGTAATCTCATTTTTACAACTACCAATATCAAAAATGTTACTCAATATAACATTAACACTGCATCATCTCATGACCTACTGAATTCATACTTTCGTTTGAACTTTTCCCTATCGATCCTTAAACCATTAAACATATTTAAAGAGTTTTCCAACTCTCGGGGCATAAACTAAAATAACTGTTACACAATGTAAGGAAAAAAATCATGCAAGTAGTGCTGCGATCTCTGGGTAAGGCCGAGAACTTCTCAGACCACCCTCATAGAAGTCAATACAAACTATTGCCGAGTATAACGATTTTTTAAAATTAACGTCCTTCAACGTTAAGTCATCTAGAACGACGAGTTTAAAGGAGATGCGCCCAATATCGCACATTTTCAAAATTTAAAGAAAACGCAATGGAGAACAAGAGGCTTGTTACTATTAATATGAAGCTAATAACAAACAGAAACAGCGTTAGTAATGAACATTCATGAACGCGAGTCACGCTGACTCTTAGTAACTGAAGTAAATATTAGTGATAACTGCGCATCTCAAAAAGTGTTTCCCAGTACCGGACAGACGTAAATAAATTTATTTATTTATTGTTATCTGAAAAGGTTCCCAGAGCCATATCTCATGCTAGGGAACAGTACAGAAATATATAAAATGATGGCAAACAGCCCTCAACAATACTTATATTACATTTTCATAGTAGAAATGAATTACCGTACAAGAATAACATATATGAAACATACAAAGATACAGACATTCACTATAACTCAAGAAATAATAGTAACAAAGAACTTAACAGAAAAAAGCTACATATTCTATGGGACATTAAATCCATATTAATTTTTAAACAGTTCAGCTTTCAAACCAGCTATAAATGTGTAACACTTTGTCAGCTATCAATATATGCCTTCAGTAAATTTTCAGCAACTTTCCTTTTAAAACCTTTTATGTTCCTGCAGCCTTTCAGTTCCAGTGGCAGCGCATTATATAAGTTGATAACGTGTGAGGTTAAGCTGTTCAGGCCATAAGTTGAAATGTTCACTGTTAGTTTTGTTAAGTTTCCTTTATTTCTTGTATTATATATATATCTGTGTGTGTGTGTGTGTGTGTGTGTGTGTGTGTGTGTGTGTGTGTGTGTGTGTGTGTGTGTGTGTGTGTGTATTATTTTTTATTTTGTGGAGATATATTATCAAGGACAACTCTATGTTTAGTTGTAATGGTAAAATGTTAGTTACATGGTAGAGTGTTTTTGTGTTTGTTCTAAAGGGTAGATTGTAGATTATTTTCAAGGCACGATTTTGAAGTACTTCGAGGTCATGAATTAAATATTTAACAGAGTTACCCCATAAGATGTTTAAGTAATCCAAATGAGATTGAATTAAAGCATGGCAGATACTTCGTAAATGATATACACTGAATCCTTTGAATTTCAGCCTGTGAATTACAGCTAACACAGGACGAATCCTATTTTTTACATGCATGATATGGTCCTTCCATGTGAGCATACTGTCTAGAATCAAACCTAGATATGTGATTTTTGTTACTCTTTCAATCACTGCGTTTTCAACATGTATCTTGTTATTTACTACTGATACGTATGATCTTTTATGAAATAACATATATTTTGTTTTACAGACATTTAATGTTAACTTATTGCCCTTAAACCAGCTATTCAATGCATTCAGGTCTTGCTGTATGTCATATATCAGCTGGAGCTCAGAGTCATCTATATATAACAAACATATATCATCAGCAAATTAGGAATAATATAGGACCTAATACAGAACCTTGTGGAACACCATGATGAATTACTGATAGAGAACTGGAAATGTTGTTCATATTTACAAATTGTTTCCTATTACTGAGATAATTCTGAAACCAGTTGAGAGGAAGTCCTCTTACACCAGCATACTCAAGTTTATTTAGTAGTAAAGTATGATCTACATATTCCTAAATAAAGGAAAAGGAACTGCATAATAAATCACAAGATAATTATTCTTATCATTATTATTGTACTATTGAGATAAAAACAGAACACGGTAACATAACATATTTTTCAAAATGTTCTCTAGACATTATCACAACAAAATAAAAATGTTTTAGAACTAATGAAGCATTTTTTTAAACACAGTAATCACATCTATAAAAATCGATGCTCTCTTGCCCTGTACATTCAATATGTGTCCAACCCTTGCACGATACACACTGAACCCAAGCCTCGTCTGTGATTTCTAAACAAATGATACACTCTGTTAGAACACTTCAATCGACACTGGTTTTGGTTCCAAAATTTAATTTTCTTTTAGTCTTCTAAGGCTCTTCACTATTTTCAGTTTCTGTTGGCATAGAGTTAGACCTAGGTTCTCTATTTATAGTTTTATTAATGTTAATCTTTCGTTCCTTTGCTATTAGTTTGTTCCTCTGTTTTTGTACCTTTTCCTGCAACATAAACTTATACAGACTCGATGTTAATGTTTCAGCAATATACATTAGTACTCTCTGGCTCATTGACTCCTCTATCACATTATTTATTGCTTGTTTCATATTTTCTTCTAACCATTTCCCTTTCTTTTTGGCCTCCATGTTGACAGGAATGTCTATAAACAAAAAATTAATCTAATATCAGTGCAAGTTCAGGGGATAAAACTGTACCTTCGTGTACGGTACTGGGAAAATTGCTATCGGACGGTACTGAATAACTCACACGTACGTATATATATATATATATATATATATATATATATATATATATATATATATATATATATATATATATATATATATAACGTCATAGCACGGCCCGATTATTTTAAACCAACACTGTATTTTGTGTTTGTGTAGTCTACTTAATTCCAAGTAATATGAGTACAAATAATTAGTTCTTCACCGGACAAGACAGCAGCAATGTCAACAAGTTATTAACAACACAGCTCAGTTCACTACACGACTTCTCTGAACAATAACTTCTGATTCAACAATCAAAGAGGAGGGAAAAGTTCCCATTGGTACCAAAGATAGTCTAAATTCGCACCACGAGCTTTTACTATCTATCGAGTTACCAGACTAGGAGGTCCTCGAATTACATTCTAGAATGATAACGAGGCAAAAGACACTTTTTAAAGGTAAAACGTCGTGTTAGTGCTCAGAAATAAAGTACTGAAAACTATATTTCATCTGGACAGTACTCTCTTATGGCTGCTTTACCACCTTAGTCACCAGATACCACCGCCGTAGAGTACTAGTGGTCTATTTTGGAGAAAAAACATCATTACAAAGCACAGCTTCTCCAATAAGGAAGGCAGTTCAAATACAATTAAATAAAAGACGAACAGGGAGACTGGAAGCTGCTGTAAAATCAAAAGCGAAGCTTTCAAAGTTCGAATTATGGTATAGTTTTAAACACTTACAAAACAGTAAAGGTCTATGATCGCCTTTAGTGATAAATAATAACACTTTTTACATTAATGGGAGATTTTAAATTAATTTAAATGTTTTCTATATATGATATGAGAAATGGTTATACAAACGTGATTAATTTATTCATATATTTGCCAAAAATCCCGATTCTTTTCCTCCGTGTGTTATGTGATTTGCTGTGGAAGCTGTTGCGGAATGGAATTCATTGTTTATGTATTATGTAGGGTAAATAATATCGTGATAAGAGGTTCAATACCCCGCCATTGTTTTCTTCGGCTAAAGTTAGATACTAGATAAACAGTTGAACTGTTCTGCTTCTCAGTTGTTTGTACCGCAGCGCTCGCCGACAAGAGAGAAACTGAAGAACCTGTTGAATGTACATTCATGAAACATTTTAGATGTTTGGCCAAAGAAGAAGGGGAAATTATGAAATTATGCATGATACAGCAAAAAAGATAAGAGAACTCAAATAGCTGGTGGCCAGAACTAGGAGGAATTATGGAACAAATAGGAATGGGATACATATAGAGATTAGAGAAACGGAATACAAGCAATGTGGATAAATTGGTAAAATGCAGAATAGAAAATATAGAAAGACAGGAAATATGGGGAAATCTAGAAAATATGAAACCATTACAAATAAAAAGAAACTGGGGACGAGAAGCATATGTGGATTACTGCAATACGTAAGAGAGAGAAGGGTTAGCTTGGATGAGAACAGGAACACAGTTTCTAAGAGGGATAAGAGGTAGGCAGAAGGGAATTTGTGCATTGTGTGGGGAAAAAGAAAGCATAGAAGACTATGTAACAGAATGCGTAGAGGTTGCAATGTGGAGATGAAAAGCTTGGGAGAAAAATTGGGAGAAAGTAGAGAACAGGATAGTAGCCATAAAAATGTTAACGGGAAAGGAGGAAAAAAGGTAAGAAGTATTGGTGAGATCTAGCATAAAGTGAAAGAAAAATGGGCAAGAAATGTAAAGAATATAAGAAAGGAAGATGGGGGGGGGGGGGAGAATGGGACTAATTAAGTAACAAGGAGACATGGAGGTTAAGAACGTGTGTGCAGTTCCCAGTCAAAGGGACCTCAAAGGACGGGACCTCCCCGCCCACTAATGACCGTCATAAATCTATCTCCACACTTCAGAAATGGAACACTGACGTTGGGGACCAATAGCAGCCCCCATTTGTTGAAAATGACAGTTGCATGTCTACTCCGCGTGGAGTCTCAGTTGCCAAATTTCCAACTTCCAGTTGTTCTGTTTCATTAGGTGCAAGACGGTGATGTTAAAATGTTGCAACATTGTAGAAAGGACCGTCAGGAGGAGGGTCCATGTTGTAAAACGATTATGAGGGTTTGTCAAAGAACGCGGCCGCCGTGCACTTGCGTTGGGTAGACAGACTTTACCTGGCAGAGCAGAAGACCAGGGTGTCATGTAAGCCAAGGTAGCAACAAGGTAAAGACAAATATTATTATTATTATTATTATTATTATTATTATTATTATTATTATTATTATTATTATTATTATTATTATTATTATTATTATTATTATTATTATTATTATTATTATTATTATTATTATTATTATTATTATTATTATTATTATTATTATTATTATTATTATTATTATTATTATTATTATTATTATTATTATTATTATTATTATTATTATTATTATTATTATTATTATTATTATTATTATTATTATTATTATTATTATTATTATTATTATTATTATTATTATTATTATTATTATTATTATTATTATTATTATTATTATTATTATTATTATTATTATTATTATTATTATTATTATTATTATTATTATTATTATTATTATTATTATTATTATTATTATTATTATTATTATTATTATTATTATTATTGTTATTATTATTATTGTTATTATTATTATTGTTATTATTATTATTGTTATTATTATTATTGTTATTATTATTATTGTTATTATTATTATTGTTATTATTATTATTGTTATTATTATTATTGTTATTATTATTATTGTTATTATTATTATTGTTATTATTATTATTGTTGTTATTATTATTGTTGTTATTATTATTATTGTTGTTATTATTATTGTTGTTGTTATTATTGTTGTTGTTATTATTGTTGTTGTTATTATTGTTATTGTTATTATTGTTATTGTTATTATTGTTATTGTTATTATTGTTATTGTTATTATTGTTATTGTTATTATTGTTATTGTTATTATTGTTATTGTTATTATTGTTATTGTTATTATTGTTATTGTTATTATTGTTATTGTTATTATTGTTATTGTTATTATTGTTATTGTTATTATTGTTATTGTTATTATTGTTATTGTTATTATTGTTATTGTTATTATTGTTATTGTTATTATTGTTATTGTTATTATTGTTATTGTTATTATTGTTATTGTTATTATTGTTATTGTTATTATTGTTATTGTTATTATTGTTATTGTTATTATTGTTATTGTTATTATTGTTATTGTTATTATTGTTATTGTTATTATTGTTATTGTTATTATTATTATTATTATTATTATTATTATTATTATTATTATTATTATTATTATTATTATTATTATTATTATTATTATTATTATTATTATTATTATTATTATTATTATTATTATTATTATTATTATTATTATTATTATTATTATTATTATTATTATTATTATTATTATTATTATTATTATTATTATTATTATTATTATTATTATTATTATTATTATTATTATTATTATTATTATTATTATTATTATTATTATTATTATTATTATTATTATTATTATTATTATTATTATTATTATTATTATTATTATTATTACTACTACCCTGTAGGGCAGGGCATCCGTCCCTTTCATCTGCCGTGGTGTGAGCGCTGCGACCGCCTAGTACTCGTGGTAGCTCTGATGTTACTAGAGGAACCTCGCGCCGATCATTCGAGCCCCTCCCTGATTGGGAGTTGTTCGGATTGGGTTGGACTCGAGGAGCAGTGGTTCCCGATATCCGTGGGAGATCGGGTACGTCTCCGGATGGGCTTGAGGGAAGCCATTAATATTCCCGCGTACTAGCCAGCATAGCTAGTAGAAGGTGTGCTAGATGACCAGGCGGCCCCACCGAGGTTGTTCGGTAGGCGCGCGTAAGGGGCGTATCAACTTCCATCCCGTCTTGTGTTTTCGGACCAGATGGGGGGCTTGTTAGTCTCTAGGCCTTGCGTCCTTTCGGGACAGCTGGGTAACTCCATGGTCGTCAGAGGGGGTGGGGTCAATCTTCACTCTGTGTGGATTGCCCTGGTGGGTAGCCTCTGGCAATTATTCTCCAGGTTAATTAAGCCCCAAAGTTGGGAGCCATATTTGTGGCGATATATAAGTCGTTTTGTTTCAGCTTAATCAGCCACACGTTCTGTCGAAATATTTGTGGCGTTTTCCTCCACTCGCAGCAGATAGGATGCACGTTGACTGTTTGGAGGATCCAGGTGTGGATTTTTGGTGACAGAAATAAAATTTCATATGACTCCGATTTCGTAATATATTATTTAACTGTATAATCTGGATTACAATTTACTGGAACTTTCTTTCTTAGTCAGTCACAGTAGATTACTTCCAACACATCGATGAATCCTTATTTTCAAGTTAATAAAATTTCTGTTAATTACTTATAATAGCTTCTATACGTCCACTCATTACTATTACCAATACGGAATAACTCTTTTTGATGATTATTGATTCTCAGTTACAAAACTTTTATATTCACCGCGACATTTGTCCATCGTCATGAAACAAGACTAAAGAACATATCTATCTCAAGATTATTGATTTTCCGTAACTATCGTTACTCCTCTATTAATTTTGTGATTGGCCGATTTACTTCTACGTCACCGCATTACGTAATAGAATTATTACTACGGCCAAGCACAAAATTACACATATATTTTTTATATTGTCATTACATGGCCTACTAACAGTCATATCAGAAAACAATAATTTCCAACTGGATATTCATATAAAAAGTTCTAACTAAAACATATCGTTACACCGCTCGAGTTTATATATATATGCTGCTGCCGCCGCCGCCACCACCACCGCCACCACCACCGCTACCGCCACCGCCACCGCCACCGCTACCGCCACCGCCACCGCCACCGCCACCCCCACCCCCACCACCACTACCACTACCACTGCCACTACTAGGTATACTGTACCTATGCCCCAAGTAGGGCATCCCCGGAAGGAAGGATAAGGCGAGAGAAGGCAGAGGGTGGCTGACCGAAGGAGTTACGGCAGCACAAAGGCCAATGACAGTTGGAAACTCCCCGGCAACCAGTACAACTGGCATGGCACCAACCGTGTTCCTGAAACGAAGTACTAAACCACCCAGAAACCGTCCTATCGGAGGATGAAGTGTTTACCTTCAGCTCATCATCCCTCCAGGTACCGCCGACACTTCTACCCGGAAAGAGATCACCAGATGATAGATGATGTGAAATGATAATGCAGAATAAATGGAGGGACAGGAAATTCGGGGGATGTAATTGGCCCACTCTGCGTTGAAGGAAAACCCCAAAAAACCTCATAGGTCAGGTAGGTTGACCATGGGAATAGAACCCAAAACCGCCTAAAGCGGGCCACAGACTGGGCACCCTGAGCTAACTCGCCTGGTTTATATACACATATTATCGAAATTTTTGGCTGCACATCGAAGTAAAATTTACAAATTCGCATCAATAGAACCATTTACGCACTCTAACTACAGTAAACATTAATTTAATTTTTAGTATCAACAAGAAGAAACTAAGATTGTCATATAAAACGCGGTATTCCGCTGTTTCATTGCACGAATTTCTCGAATTCCTTCACCGCACAACTCCCGAGTCATCGTGGAGAATGACGTAACTTTGTGCCAGATTCAAAACGATTTTACACTGCCTCGATACAAGATATGGCATAAGGGATACCCAAACAAACAGAAATAAAACACAGGCACATTAGCTGTCTTTAAAACAAACGGAACCATACATTTTGACTGTGAAACTTGAGCGAGTGTTGTTCATAATATTTGGATAGAAATAACAAGTCCAATGAATAAAGCTCAAGACCTAGACGGAAGTAACATTTACCCACAATGCAAAATTCTCAGAACTCTAAATAAATATAACTACGTTAGAAGACTTTCATTCTTGCATAGAACTATTTGTTCCATCGCCTTTGTCTCTATATACATTATAACTATTCCTTGTTTTAACAGAAGAAAACCCAATGGAATATAATCTATATCCAAAGATAAAAGTCATAGTTTGCTCTAAACCTATATAAATAATTACAATTATTTTACCACGTGATAAGATATTATTGGTGGCGCCATCTCTTGACAGCAAAATGTGTTTGGTAAAATTGCCCGTCTATCTTTGTGAATAACAATTACCCTCCAGGAATCAATACGATTAAAACAATGTCGTGTGTATAAAGTAAACGCGAATGTATTGGGTCAATATTTTCAAAATCATTCACAAAAACCGTATTTGTCACGTAAATATAAAAGCTTTTAGCTTATATTGAAGCCTGGACATTCTACATTATGTTAAATGCTTAGTTTTTCGATAACAATTTTCTGTATACTTCCGTTTTCATTTTTACTCCGAGCGCAAAACAATCCTAGTCGCCCGAAATAGGATTGGCAGTGTGGACGAATCGGAATGGAGCATTCAATTTCAGTACATAATGTAATCATGGGAACACAATAACACATTTCTACACTTGTATATTCATATCTTTATGTATCTCACACACATTATCCACATATGAACTGCTTCAGCCCCCTCACAGATTTCGTGGTACCATTCTGGGGAAATTTGAGCATCATTTCACTCCTATCGTCCGATATGACTTAACGTTGAAGGACGTAAATTAAAAAAAAGTAGAATCCCCCGCCTTATCTTAGTCCGCTTGGGCCACTATTGTAGCAATATTTATTTTCGCCCGTTGGCAGCACTGATTAAGTAACTATCATAACAACAAGGAGGGATTATGGATGTAATGAAGTCTGTATTTTCTTAGTGTACAGGTTTCTGGAGCAATTTCAATGTCTATTGGTTATAAGGCGATCTTAAACGAACTTAAAATAATAACTAATACCAGTAATGGAGCACTGACAAACCTCCTTTCCGTAAAATAAGGTCGATTTGTCACTTAGACAAAATACAAATGGTATTACACAGTCAACTGTCTCGGGTAGTTAACTTCTTCATTGCAAAACAATACACTATCGTCATCTAAGGAACAGATCTTGGAAAATTAATTAGAGATCTCCTGCGCCTACCTTACTTCAGGAGCCATGTTTGATATTATCTGGGTAACTAAAGTGTTACTGCACACAACAACGACTTTGACGCAAAAGTAGTCCATATCTGTACGTCACATGGGAAAGACCAAATTTAAGACATCTAGCGACATCTATAACATTAAAATTCGTAAGCTTTCACGGCCGATGTCAGATTAATATAAAGTATTAACCGGCCTCGTGGGCCGTGGTCTATTGGGCTCCTTCTTCATCTTCCCAAACGTTTCGTCTGCGGCTGCGGCAGGCATCTTCAGTGGAAGTGCGATCGAAATGTCCTGACGGAAGTCTCAACAGCAACTGGGCTCCGGCCAGCTTCCGGTACATAGACTGCGACCCACTTGCTGTTGAGACTTCCGTCAGGACATTTCGATGGCACTGCCACTGAAGATGCCTGCCGCAGCCGCAGATGAAACGTTTGGGAAGATGAAGGATTCCAGTAGACCACGGCCCTCGAGCCCGGTTAATACTTTATATATCTGTAAGGTTGTTCTAGCTCCCGAAACACACTAACTGGAGACTGGCCTATGAACTTTAAAGCAGACATTTTGTTATAGTGTAATTGCACCTGAAGTTAACCCTGCTATTTATGGCATCCAGGAAGTGGTTCTCCAAAAGACATTAACAGTGCAGGTGTGATGTATTAGCTGTATTCATAACTCAGAAAAGAACTGTATGACCAGTATCACGTTCCTATGGTCAAAAGAAGTGGAAAACCTTTTGTAAATAATCTAATGCCCTATATATACATAGCAAAGAACGGTATTATATTTGTTTACTCCTACAGAAAAATTTATCAAAGCAAAAATATATATAATAATGTCCCAACACTTGTTTCTTATTCTTGGACTATACTGAATTGTTAAATTAAAAACAATAGCAAACCTAATCGCTAGCAACTGTTTCTACAACGTAAGACAGTTATCTCATCAGTGGTTCACTGTTTCCTAGCAACAACAAAATGAATGTTGTAAACATGTAAGCTTTCCTTCCGAACGTGGCCGATGCCGACACAAATATGTGCATATTTAGCATGGAAGTAACCGGTTCAGGTACCTATGACCAAAAGATGAGAAGAAAGTGATTGGATTGCCCAAGATGATGCCATTATATCCTGGAATGTGATCCAGAATGACTTTACCAGAACGTTACCCATTACAGATCAGCGCATTAGAGGATAGCAACTTAATAACGTAGCCAAACCTATTCCACGATATCAGTTGACGATAATATTGATATTTCTCTTACCATGAAAGATGAATGTATAGCAAGTTTAAGCTCTATGTACCCTGTACTTATTTGAAAATCATTTCATTCATCGTCCGATATGACTTACCGTTGGAGGTTTTCTCTTATCCTGAAAGATGAATGTCTGGTAACTCTAAGCTCTATGTACCCTATACTTATTTGAACATCATTTCATTCATCGTCCGATATGACTTACCGTTGGAGGTTTTCACTTATCCTGAAAGATGAATGTCTGGTAACTCTAAGCTCTATGTACCCTGTACTCATTTGAACATCATTTCATTCATCGTCCGATATGACTTACCGTTGGAGGTTTTCTCTTATCCTGAAAGATGAATGTCTGGTAACTCTAAGCTCTATGTACCCTGTACTCATTTGAACATCATTTCATTCATCGTCCGATATGACTTACCGTTGGAGGTTTTCTCTTATCCTGAAAGATGAATGTCTGGTAACTCTAAGCTCTATGTACCCTGTACTTATTTGAACATCATTTCATTCATCGTCCGATATGACTTAACGTTGGAGGTTTTCTCTTATCCTGAAAGATGATTGTCTGGTAACTCTAAGCTCTATGTACCCTGTACTCATTTGAGCATCATTTCATTCATCGTCCGATATGACTTAACGTTGGAGGTTTTCTCTTATCCTGAAAGATGAATGTCTGGTAACTCTAAGCTCTATGTACCCTGTACTCATTTGAACATCATTTCATTCATCGTCCGATATGACTTACCGTTGGAGGTTTTCTCTTATCCTGAAAGATGAATGTGTGGTAACTCTAAGCTCTATGTACCCTGTACTTATTTGAACATCATTTCATTCATCGTCCGATATGACTTAACGTTGGAGGTTTTCTCTTATCCTGAAAGATGAATGTCTGGTAACTCTAAGCTCTATGTAGCCTGTACTTATTTGTTCATCATTTCATTCATCGTCCGATATGACTTAACGTTGGAGGTTTTCTCTTATCCTGAAAGATGAATGTCTGATAACTCTAAGCTCTATGTACCCTGTACTTATCTGAGCATTATTTCATTCATCGTCCGATATGACTTAACGTTGGAGGGTTTCTCTTATCCTGAAAGATGAATGTCTGATAACTCTAAGCTCTATGTACCCTGTAGTCATTTGAAAATCATTTCACCCTTTATGTCATTTCCACTGTACTAACATGGCAGGAATTGTCGAAGTTTCTTTATCTAGATTGTCACTTACTTTCACATTTCTTAAGAAAGTAGTGCACAGCGCACAGTGGTCCGGTAAGTTTCTAGAAAAGGTGTCACGAAAGATAATATATTATATAATGTATAAGTATTTATAAAATTGGAGTGAAAAGGAAAGGACAATATATCAGGTGCTGTCATAAGTAATATCAGTTTGTTTATTTTATTATTTTGCAAAATTCATTGGGTTAATAAGTAATCACAAAATGGAGATATGAAGTTTGAACTTAGAGTACTTCTAAAGCACCGATGGAAACTAGATTATAAAGTCGCTGTCGCAGCTCCAATTATATGTGAAGTAGAAGGAGAAGATGTCGTTAGTAACGTGTGGCACAACGATGGTTCCAACGTTTAAACAATGGAGAAGAAAGCACTATACATTTACTACGTTCTGGAACACCTAAATTATGAAATATTGGTGATACACGCCAAGTTTTGTGAGAAAATCCGCGAAAAAGTACCTGTAGGCTTTCAGAAGACCTTGGTGCATCAAAAGATACCATACATCAGCACATTAAGACACTTGGAATCTGTAGATCTGTACCTCTTCAACTGATACCTGAACAGTCTGAACGCAGAGTGGATATCTGACGTCAGCTTATCCATAATCGCATGGATGATAGATTTTTCAGGAGAATTGTCACTTGTGATGAAAAATGGGTATATTACCGAAATCCTGATCCTCGAAACTGTGGCTTGATCCCCACCAACCTTCCAAACTCATCGTTCGTTCCCAAAGTAATGTTGTATGGTAGAATTTTGAAGTTGTGATTCACTGAAAGTTTGTTGCAAACGGACGGGCTATTCATGCGGATCCTTATTCTCAACAACTACAAATAGTTCATTAAATTTTGAGACCGAAATACGCAGCATTATTTAAACGAAATAGAATTATATTGTAACAGGCCATACTGCACGAATAACAGTGGAAAAAATTCAGAAATTGTGAGGAATTCAGCTGCTACCACACCCAGCATACAGCCCTGATCTCGCACCATCAAACTATCATCTTTCTCGATTCATGACGTATTTTCTACGCGGAAGAAATTATGACAACAATGAGGTAGTGAAACTAGTAAAGTACGAGGACTTTTCAATAAAGAATGATTATAATTTTTTACGGTCATAATTTTTTGCACTAAAATTCAATCTTATTATATTCTATTAGCTTAATGTTAAAAAAACACGCCGTAGTAGATTCACTGTTGCTACTCCTGGTTCCCGCCTGTAAGAGCCAGTAAAGTTGAGATATGTTTATTATCGCCTACCGCTGCAATGGAGGTAACACGCGAGGACCAATATGCGGCTTTGAAATTCTGCTTTCGTCTCAACAAATCTTCAGTTGAGGCCTATAGAATGTTACAGAAGGCCTATGGACGGTCTGTTTTTCCCTACAGCACAGCTCAAAGGTGCTATAAAATGTTTAAAGAGGAGAGACAGTCAATTTCAAAGGAAGGTGGACCCGGTGCTCCAGTTACTGCTCTTACCGAAGAAAACATCAACACTGCTGCCATTGTGAGAGAGGTTCGAAGAATTACCTTAAGATCACGTTGGTGACAGAAACATTACACATGAGAAGTGTTTGTACGCGATGGGTTCCAAGACTTGATTCCCGAACAAAAGGACATTCGCATGCAGTTAAAGTTGATGTTAGAGGAAGATCCGGAGTTTCTTTCAAACGTAATCACTGCTGATGAAACTTGGCTACATCATTTTGATCCTGAGAGCAAACGGCAAAGCTCAGTGTGAAAATCTCCATCACCCACCCCCCAAAAAGCAAAAGTGGTTGCTTCTGCTGGGAAGGTTGTGGTCATCTCATTCTTTGATATTCATGGAATGGTTTATCAGCATGTTGTACCTGCACACACATCAATAACTGGACAATACCACAGGGATGTTCTGAAAACATTGCAAGTCCATATCAGGTGCAGAAGACCACATTTCCGTGAAGCAGGCTGGGTGCTACACCACGATAATGCGCGGCCGCATATTGCCATTGTTGCTGAATATCTTGTCAAAATGAACGTGAAGAACATCCCCCACCCCGCCCCTATAGTCCGGATTTAGCCCCATGTGACTTTTTCTGTTCCCTAACTTGAAGAAACGCCTTCGTGGGAGGCATTATCCATCATCAGAAGCAGTGGTGAAGGCTGCGGAGGCGATTTTGAAGGATCTCTCAAAAATGGTTTCCAGCATGTCTTTGAAGACTGGCAGAAACGCTGGGACAGGTGTATCGCATTCAGGGGAGACTATTTTGAGAACGACCGTCAAAACTATCAGGATGAGTAAAGGTACGTTCTCAAAAAAAAAAAAAAAAAAAAAAAAAAAAAAAAAAAAAAAAAAAAAAAAATCATTCTTTATTGAACAGCCCTCATAGTTTGATGTCCAGAGGAAATAAAAATAAATTAGAGAACTATATTTGTATTATTACGTCGTATTTATATAATTTCTAGAAGTTAACTATCTCACAAACACGAATAACGTTTCGTCTGTTAGCAATAAACGAAAGGTTGAAAACAGCTGAAATTTTTAGGACAGTAAAATATTAAAAGCAGTCTTGATAGTTTTTGATCAAACCCTATTATTTGTATCACTTCGTCACATTTAAAAGCTTTACCCACTTTTGAATTGTACACTAAGAAATAAATTTATAAAATAATGGTTTTTTGTTACAATGCCTGATAATTTTGTCAAAATATTCATTAGTTTATATCTTGGACGACATTCTTGTCTGTATCTTTATTTAGATTTGTTATTTAGGCATTTAACAGTAAGAAAAACAAAATAGAGTCTGTAGCTGCTATAAAAACAGATATTTCTCCACACGTTGGGCTATGGGATATGTAATTCACTTGAAATGCTTCTCCGGGTCTCGTTTGTTCCGACACGTCGAGGAAGTATTATTGCCTTTAACTGCCGCTAGATAGTTTTTCAAGGCCTGCTGATAATATCTGCAGGTGAAGTGGGCCGTGGTGCCAATCATAGCAGAGATTAATGTCCAGCCACAACATCGAGGTCGCCATAAAACAATTGCTACTCGGTGAACGTACTTGTTATCACAGCCTGCTATATTCAATTGGACGTTCTATTTTTCGTTATTGTTAATAAGCACTGCTTGGTACAGTCGATGTTGAGGGAGTCTGACCCTGCAAATTAGTGAAAATGTCGCAAACAATGACCTTAAAATATCTTGCACTAGAACTTCAAAATCCCTTACTATTACATTGATAATGTATTATTTATGTAATGTGCAATAAAATCCAGAATAAAATATGCTTATTTTTTATATTAAGGTTTTAAAAATTACCATTTTATACATTCACATGCCAAAAATATTGTACACTATACAGCTTTCGTCGAATTATATAGAAATTAGTTAATTATACCCCTGAAAGCACGTCAGTGAAGTCTCTGTAGCATGTTACACGGAGTTCACGCGGTGTGGGGCAGGGAACGTCTGAGTGGAGAGGACAAGCCTTTAATGTCCGCCGTCTTTTAACGCAAGAAGGGCCTACATGTGACTGCAGAATAGAAAGAGTACTAAAGGGTAGACTTAGAACTATGAGTCTTTACTCTCTCTCGTATTTTAATGACAAATATTATTTGGAGCTTCCCTCGCTGTGAAAGTCACGCCTCGCTACTGGACCTATGTGTGACTGTACAATAGAAAGAGTCCTAAAGAGTAGCCTTATTTCTTTGAGTTATTATTCTCTCTTATTGTAATGAAAATTATTATTTGGAACTTCCCTCACTTTGAAAGTCACGCCTCGCTACTGGACCTATGGGTGACTGTACAATAGAAAGAGTGCTAAAGAGTAGCTTTAGTTCTTGGAGACATTATTCTCTCTTATTTTAATGAACATTATCATATGGGGCTTCCTTCACTTGAAATTCACGCCTCCCTACTGGACCTACGTGTGACTGTACAATAGAAAGAGTACTAAAGAGTAGCCTTAGTTCTTTGAGTCATTACTCTCTCTTATTTTAATAAACATTGTTATTTGGAGCTTCCGTCGCTTTGAAAGGCACTCCACGCTGCTGGACCTACGTGTGACTGTACAATAGAATGAGTACTAAAGAGTAGCCCTAGTTCTTTGAGTCATTATTCTCCCTTATTTTAATGACAATTACTATTTGGAACTTCACTCGCTTTGAAAGTCACACCTCGCTACTGGACCTACGTGTGACTGTACAATAGAAAGTGTACTCAAGAGTAGCTTTAGTTCTTTGAGTCATTAATTTCTCTTATTTAAATGAAAATTATTATTTGGAGCTTCCCTCACTTTGTAAGTCACGCCTCGCTACTGAACCTACGTGTGACTGGACAAAAGAAAGGGTACTAATGAGTAGCCTTAATTCTTTGAGTCTCTTTTATTTTAATGAAAATTATTTGGAGCTTCATTCACTTTGAAGGTCACGCCTCGCTACTGGGCCTACGTGTGACTGTATAATAGAAAGAGTACTAAAGAGTAGCCTTAGTTCTTTGAGTCATTATTCTCTCTTATTTTAACACTGGGCCTACGTCTGACTGTACAATAGAAAGAGTACTAAAGAGTACCCTTAGGTTTTTGAGTCATTTTTCTCTCTTATTTTAATGAAAATTATTATTTGGAGCTTCACCCGCTTTGAAAGTCACGCCTCGCTACCGGACCTACGTGTGATTGTACAATAGTGTCACCCTGGCGGTAGTCTCGCGAAGCCAATGAATAAATGATGGCCGGTGGAGATTCGGGAAACTTCGGGGCCGATCGTTACCGGAAGCGAGAGACAGTTGGGTGTGGTGTTTGAAAAATAAACAGTTTTTAGGTGATCTAGCAATTTGTAATGGTAAACGGTGTATTGCTAGGAAAATAAAGTGTAGTTTTTGCGTTTGTAACCTCGTCTTGTTATTTCACGAACCCACAAGGTCACAACTGGTGTCAGAAGTGGGATCATACGACAATGGAAGCTGCATTGGCAAAGATTTTAGAGAAAATGGAAGAAATGAAGACGGCAAATGAAAACCTCGCTGCAAAAATGGAAGCGGCAAATAACAACCTGACCGCGGAAATAACAGCGAAGACGGAAGCGGCAAATAATAACCTGGCCGCGGAAATAACAGCGAAGACGGAAGCGGCAAATAACAACTTGGCCACGACAATGACCGCAAAGATGGCCGAACTGGCCACAGAAATGAGGGCAGCGAACGACAGCCTGGCCACGGAGATGAAAGCGGCAAACGAGGCCCTTGCCGTGAAGTTTGAAGAACAGTTGGCCGGCGTGAGGGATAACGTGACGGAGCTGGGCAAGCGGATGTGCCAAGTGGACGAGCGCGTCGAGGACCTGGCGAGCCGCGTTGACGACCTGGAGGGAAAGGCCGACACCAGCGTCAAGTCCCTGAACGCCATAGTAGAGGACGTCGTCGGCAGGAAACTGAAGGATTTGAAGGCCGACGCGCCGGGAAGCGACACATCTGCGCGCGTCAAACCGCCGAAATTTGACGGCGCGTCAACATTTGAGGTTTTCCGCCGCCAGTTCGACACAGTGGCCAAGCATAAAAGATGGTCACCGGAGGAGGAGGCCACACATCTAATAGCCAGCCTCCAGGGACGGGCCGCGGAAGTCCTAAACGCGGTGCAGACAGCGGCGGCGCCCAAGGACATCTGGGAAGCCCTGGAGAATCGTTTCGGTAACCACCGCTTAGCCGCAGCGTACCGCAGCCAACTAAAGGCAAGGTCACAGCAGCCGGGGGAGACGCTGCAGGAGTTCGCCATAGCGATTGAGCAGCTAGCTTGCAAGGCCTTGGTTGACCTGCCACTGGAGTTCGTATCCCGGGAAGCCGCCTACAACTTAGTCGACGGGGTACGGGACACGGAGATTCGTCAGCGCCTAATGCACGGCGATTATAAAACCATCCACGAGGCGCTGACAGCGGCATTAAGGATGGAGGCGGCCAAGGTAACAGCCATCCCGACGTCGAGAACGAGGAGTGTCCGCTACGCCGGAGACAGAAGACCAGCTGTGGGACGCCGGCGAACACCTAGTGGCCTGTGTTGGGGGTGTGGACAGCCCGGGCACCTGCTGAAAGGCTGCCGACGCCAGGAAGGGCAGCCGGAAGAACGAGTAAGGTCCGGCGTGGAGAGGGGCACGTCGGCGCCATGACCACCATCCCCTGGAGTGACAATCCGCGCCGTCAGCCAGCGGATGGATGACAACCTCATCGCGGACGGCTGGGTAAGAGGAAGGCCGTGCCGCGTGCTGGTGGACACCGGGGCGGCCGTGACCATCATCAGACCTGACGTGGCGAAGGGTTTGCCGACGAGGAAGCCGAGCCGACCATACGAGCTTGTGACGGCATCGGGCGACACCATGCCTGTGGAGAAGGAGGCCCTGCTGGAGCTGACCTTGGGACGAAGTGCCGTGTGTCTGTGGGTGTTCGTCGCGAAGGTGGCTGAGGAGGTGATTCTGGGACTAGATGCCCTCAGGAGCCACGATGTGACGGTCGACGTCGGCAGGAAGGTGCTGCGGTTCAACGGAGAAGAGGTTATACTCCGTGAACTAGAAGAGCGCCTTGGAATTTGCAGGGTCATCTCGAACGAAGACATGGTTGTCCCCGCGAGGAGCGAGGTGATGGTGACGGCGCGACAGGAAGGCTAGATAGCACGTTGGGTCCAGAGGCAGCAGGAGTACGACTTCACCTCGGAACATCGCAGAGGGAGGAGTCACGGTAACGCGGACGCTATGTCCCGAAGACCCTGTCCAGAAGGGTGCGGCCAACGCACAAGAGTGGAGGAGAAGGAGCGTGCCGCAGCAGTTCGAGTAGTCACGGTAGTGCCTGCGGATGGCTGGGATAGCGCAGGCCTGAGGAGGGAGCAGCTGGCGGATGCAGACTTGGGGCCACTCTTGAGGGATGTGGAGAACCTGGTGGACCACCTCCACGACATGCACGAGATGGCTCGCCAGAACATCCAGAAGGCGAGCGACCGCATGAAAACCCGATATGACTGCCAAGCCAACAGCCAAGGGTTCCAGCAAGGTGACCTTGTGTGGTTGTACCGCTCGACCCGGACCAAGGGACGCTGCCCGAAGCTTCAGCAGCCATGGCAAGGACCGTACCGTGTGGTGAAGAGGATTAACGACGTGGTCTACCGCATCCAGAAGGTGCTCCGAGGAAAGATGTTGGTGGTACACCTGGATCGCCTGGCACACTACGAAGGCGCTGTTCGGGACGACCAGCCTTGTGGAGGGAGCAGTGTCACCCTGGCGGTAGTCTCGCGAAGCCGATGAATAAATGATGGCCGGTGGAGATTCGGGAAACTTCGGGGCCGATCGTTACCGGAAGCGAGAGACAGTTGAGTGTGATCTAGCAATTTGTAATGGTAAACGGTGTATTGCTAGGAAAATAAAGTGTAGTTTTTGCGTTTGTAACCTCGTCTTGTTATTTCACGAACCCACAATGACACAATAGAAAGAGTACTAAAGAGTAGCCTTATGTCTTTGAGTCATTATTCTCTCTTATTTTAATGACAATTATCATTTGGAATTTCCCTCGCTTTGAAAGTCACGCCTCGCTACTGGACCTACGTCTGACTGTACAATAGAAAGTGTACTAAGAGTAGACTTAGTTCTTTGAGTCATTATTCTCTCTTATTTTAATGAAAAGTATAATTTGGACCTTCCCTCACTTTGAAAGTCACGCCTCGCTACTGGACCTACGTGTTACTGTACAATAGAAAGAGTAGTAAAGAGTAGCCTTGGTTCTTTGAGTTATTATTCTCTCTTATTTTAATGTAAATTATTATTTGGACCTTCCCTCACTTTGAAAGTCACGCCTCGCTACTGGACCTACGTGTGACTGTACATTAGAAAGAGTACTAAAGAGTAGCCTTAGTTGTTTGAGTCATTATTCTCTCTTATTTTAATGACAATTATTATATGCAGCTTCGCTCACTTTGGAAGCCATGTCTCGCTACTGTGAAGGAAGTGAGCCGCCGGTATGGACCCAGAAGCTACCTGAGACATCGGCAGGTTTAGAACGTTTGTAATCCTTTCCTTGTTATTTGTGAAACAGGGCTGGATTCGTCATTATCTCGCTTCCTTTCTAGCGCGCTGCTTGCTAAACGTGAAATGTATTTTAAAGGTAGTTCCATTCATTTAGCCAGTGACCCCGTTGAGAGAGTGAAAGTGTTACCCTTGTCAGGCAATTGGCCTTGACAACAACCGGTGTAACACGATCACGTCCTCTACTGGACCACTCTACACAAATGTGTATCTTAAACATTCTGGGAATGTACTCACAAGTCTTCTTTATTCTAAATGACTTTTGTATAAACCGTTAGAGATAGACAAAATCCTACTATACATCATTGTAGATCTTGTTTAAACACAAATGTTCTACTAAATGATATAATTGTTGGGGACTAAGTCATTTCTGAGGTATTCATTGTTCAAATGTCCCACAGAATTTTGTCCCTAATAAGTTATTTTACATGTCGCTTTTTTAAGTACACTTATACAATTGCAGCATTAAATCGACCTTTTAGGACGGCATAAGTCCTGCCAAACTACGCTCTAATTGCAACATAGGTAGAAAATGGCCGCCTCGGTAGCGTAGATGGTAGCATGTCTGCCTCACGTTCAAGAGGTCCCGAGTTCGAATCTCGGTCAGGGTGAGTTACCTAGATAAGGGTTTTTCCGGGGTTTTCCCTTATCCTTCAAGACGAATGTCGGGTAACTCTAAGCTTCATGGACCCTGGACTCATTTGAGCATCATTTCACCCAATTCATTCACCGTCCGATATAACTTAACGTTGGGGCGGACGTAAATTATATATATATATATAAGGTAGAAAATGAATGACATGGTTACTATAGCAACAAGACAACATATTTTTCTTTGACGTCCCTGTAAAAATAATGAAGTCTTTAATTCTTGTAATTGCAGCAACATTCAAACACAAACTTTTTCTATTCTCTTTTTTTAAGATATTTTTTCTAAACACATTTGGATTATTGCAGAATTAATAAAGTCTCTGCACATTAGATTATTCAAAACGTCAAATGGAATATAATTCATGTTGTCAATACTTTATTATAATATTTTATTTTTAAAGAAATGAAATAGCGTTTCCATAGAAATCATTTTAATCCTCTGACACATTTTAATTTAACATTTATGGATTACGTATTTTAATTCTACAATTAGTCTCCTTACTATCTAGTTAGATAAATGGCTATTAAATACCATATGACCGGGCTAATACAGGAATTACTGGTCAGAAATGAAAAGCAATACATCCAAAGATTAATAAGAATGGACGATGTTATGTGAATTGGCTTTCTTTTGAATCGCTGAGTATATCTTGTGGTAAATTTCTTTTAACTCTGGCATCTGATCCCAAAGTTGGAAGTATGATATACGAAACAGCTTGTGGTTTATTGGATAATGATATACAAAGTATAGTTTAACCGGAATAAGCTTACATTCTTTACCCACGTAGTTGTTATGATGTATAGGCAATTTTGTAATAGATTTGGTGTATGTTTTACTTAACCTGCTGCAACATTCGTGTTGTAACAGAATTATGTACAAAGGAGTTGTCCTAAGGCATTGCCGGAAGTTATAGCTTTAGGAGGCCTTGCGTGACGTTACATCGCTCGACTTCGTTTATTTGTTGTTCTATTTCACTTCCGTATTTATCGAAGTAATATGTGAAAAGTACTTAGATTAGTGATTACAGGGTAGCTGTGAAATAATCCTGAGTGATTAAGGATTAATTTAAGTACAAGATGTTACCACAAGAACGAACAATGTGAATATATATTCAAAAGAACCAAACCTAACCTAGCTTCGTGAATTGAAAGCTTAAGGAATGCAAGGCTTTTAGTGTTGGTAGTACTGTACAATGACGTATATCCGGAAGATTTGCGAGTGTGACTATAACCTAACTTTGTCACACATTGTTAGAACGTAATGCCACGCAACTAATGATAATTCCAAATTATAAACTCAATATTAACATGTTTATTTACTCATCAATGGAGTTGTACTGGCAATTATAAGCAGGTAATCGAATAATTTGACATTGTGGCGTTTTGTATTGATTTACTTTTCGTAATAGTTCTGCTCTAGTTTCAGAAGGTTACTACAGTGCGATCCATTTTAATAGACCATAACTTTAGAACCAATAATAGGACACGTGTACAACTTTGGGAGAACATAATACACAATGCGGAGATTACGTTACACTATTTGCATCTCAGAGAAAATGTTAGAAGTGTCCTCCACCAGCATCTATACATGTTTGTACTCGTCTCACCATATTTTCTCAAGTTTTACGGAGAGTATCCATGCCAATGTTACTTATTTCGGTTCGAATGGATTCCTTGAGAACATCAATTATCCGTGGCCTATTCTCGTACAGTTTCTTTGATAATCGATTAATCTCAAAAGATCTGTGGCCCCTGACCTAACCTCACCGGATGTTTTCTTGTGGAGGTATCTAAATACAGAGTGCAGAACAACTAGGTTCATTGGTAGCAGTTTGGCCTCGTGAGTACACAGGTCATAAGTATGTACAATTCAGCTACATGTATACATAAATAAAGCAGAATAAAACATGCTGATATTAGTACACTCATAAAACGCTAAAATGCAAATATTTCCTTGAATATACAAATAAATACAATAATTTGAAAAGTGTAAATAGCAAAACTAAACTTTACAGCTGAGGGAGATTTCTAATGAGCGTCCCAAAAGTAAATCCGTTGTCAACTTTCACTGAATGGTAGGAGATGGAACTGGTTCACTCCATCCTTCTGAGATATGTGAAAGAGTAAAGGATAAGGGTAAGAGAAATACCAGGATCGACTGATAAGTCCAGGGCTTCACTATAAAAATAATTTTTTTCTTTATTTCACAACATAATCTCCAGAAAGGCTAATAAATTTGTCATATTAAACCATCTCTGTAGTGCCACTTATCATAATCTCAAAGTATCTGTTTGCAACATCAATGACCTCCTCGTTGCTGTGATATCTTCATCCCCTAAGACATTTTTTTTATGTTTGAGAACAGGTGGTAATCACCGGGTACTAGATCTGGCGAACAGGGTGAATGTTCTAGAAATTCATACTTTAATTCGCACATTTTTTCCATTGCAATGACTGAACGATGGGCCGTAGCATTATTGTGAAGAAACAAGATTTTTTCTATGCCAAATGCTGTCTTTTTCTTGTCACCTCATCACTGAAATGTTGTACTAAGCTTGTGTAGTAGTCACCAGTGATTCTTTTACCCTTCTCCAAGTAATCAATAAAAATAATTCCCTGTGCATTCCAGAAAATACAATAAGCTTCTTAGCTGACAAAATTGATTTTGCCCTTTTTGGAGTTGGTTCATCTGGCGCAATCAACTGTTTTGACTGTGATTTACTTTCTGGAGTGTAGTGATGTATACAAGTTTCACCCATGGTAATACGTCGACTCCAAATTCACTGTGATTTTTACGATAAAACTCCAAATTCTTAACAGAAACAATTTTTCTTTGCAACTTTTGGTCAGGTGTAAACAAACGTGGTACAGACCTTGTGAAAGACCACAACATTCCTTAAAATATTACCTGCAGGTTCTTTTGATATGTCTACAGGCTCTGCTATCTCAAACAACTTTAATCTGTGATCTTCCAGTAATAAACGATGTATGTTTTCAATGATCTCTGTAGACCACAGGCTCATCACCAGTACGCGTACGTCCCATTTTAAACTCTACAACCAACCTTTTAATTATTGTATATGAAGGGACAGAGCAAGGCTTGTCACTAGTACTCGTACGTCCCATTTTAAACTATAGTACCAACCATTTAATTATTATATATGAAGGGACAGAGCGAGGCTCATCACTAGTACTCGTACGTCCCATTTCAAACTCTACAACCAACCTTTTAATTATTATATATGAAGGGACAGAGCGAGGCTCATCACTAGTACTCGTACGTCCCATTTTAAACTCTACAACCAACCTTCTTATTATTATATATGAAGGGACAGAGCGAGGCTCATCACTAGTACTCGTACGTCCCATTTTAAAGTCTACAACCAACCTTCTTATTATTATATATGAAGGGACAGAGCGAGGCTCATCACTAGTACTCTTACGTCCCATTTTAAACTCTACAACCAACCTTTTAATTATTATATATGAAGGGACAGAGCGAGGCTCATCACTAGTACTCGTACGTCCCATTTTAAACTCTACAACCAACCTTTTAATTATTATATATGAAGGGACAGAGCGAGGCTCATCACTAGTACTCGTACGTCCCATTTTAAACTCTACAACCAACCTTCTTATTATTATATATGAAGGGACAGAGCGAGGCTCAACACTAGTACTCGTACGTCCCATTTTAAACTCTACAACCAACATTTTAATTATTGTATATGAAGGGACAGAGTGAGGCTCATCACTAGTACTCGTACGTCCCATTTTAAACTCTACAACCAACCTTTTAATTATTGTATATGAAGGGACAGAGTGAGGCTCATCACTAGTACTCGTACGTCCCATTTTAAACTCTGCAACCAACCTTTTAACTATTGTATATGAAGGGGCAGAGCAAGGCTCATCACGAGTACTCGTACGTCCCATTCTAAACTCTACAACCAACCTTTTAATTATTGTATATGAAGGGACAGAGCGAGGCTCACCACTAGTACTCGTACGTCACATTTTGAACTCTACAACCAACCTTTTAATTATTGTATATGAAGGGACAGAGCGAGACTCATCATTAGTACTCGTGCGTCCCATTTTAAACTCTACAACCAACCTTTTAATTATTGTATATGAAGGGACAGAGCGAGGCTAATCACTAGTACTCGTGCGTCCCATTTAAAACCTTACAACCAACCTTTTAATTATTGTATATGAAGGGACAGAGCGAGACTCATCATTAGTACTCGTACGTCCCATTTTAAACTCTACAGCCAACCTTTTAATTATTGTATATGAAGGGACAGAGCGGGGCTCACCACTAGTACTCGTACGTCCCATTTTAAACTCTACAACCAACCTTTTAATTATTGTATATGAAGGGACAGAGCGAGGCTCATCACTAGTACTCGTGCGTCCCATTTTAAACTCTACAACCAACCTTTTAATTACTGTATATGAAGGGGCAGAGCGAGGCTCATCACTAGTACTCGTACGTCCCATTTTAAACTCTACAACCAACATTTTAATTATTGTATATGAAGGGACAGAGTGAGGCTCATCACTAGTACTCGTACGTCCCATTTTAAACTCTACAACCAACCTTTTAATTATTGTATATGAAGGGACAGAGTGAGGCTCATCACTAGTACTCGTACGTCCCATTTTAAACTCTGCAACCAACCTTTTAACTATTGTATATGAAGGGGCAGAGCAAGGCTCATCACGAGTACTCGTACGTCCCATTTTAAACTCTACAACCAACCTTTTAATTATTGTATATGAAGGGACAGAGCGAGGCTCACCACTAGTACTCGTACGTCACATTTTGAACTCTACAACCAACCTTTTAATTATTGTATATGAAGGGACAGAGCGAGACTCATCATTAGTACTCGTGCGTCCCATTTTAAACTCTACAACCAACCTTTTAATTATTGTATATGAAGGGACAGAGCGAGGCTCATCACTAGTACTCGTGCGTCCCATTTAAAACCTTACAACCAACCTTTTAATTATTGTATATGAAGGGACAGAGCGAGACTCATCATTAGTACTCGTACGTCCCATTTTAAACTCTACAACCAACCTTTTAATTATTGTATATGAAGGGACAGAGCGGGGCTCACCACTAGTACTCGTACGTCCCATTTTAAACTCTACAACCAACCTTTTAATTATTGTATATGAAGGGACAGAGCGAGGCTCATCACTAGTACTCGTGCGTCCCATTTTAAACTCTACAACCAACCTTTTAATTATTGTATATGAAGGGACAGAGCGAGGCTCATCACTAGTGCTCGTACGTCCCATTTTAAACTCTACAACCAACCTTTTAATTATTGTATATGAAGGAACAGAGCGAGGCTCACCACTAGTACCCGTACGTCCCATTTTAAACTCTACAACCAACATTTTAATTATTGTATATGAAGGGACAGAGCGAGGCTCATCACTAGTACTCGTACGTCCCATTTTAAACTCTACAACCAACCTTTTAATTATTGTATATGAAGGGACAGAGCGAGGCTCATCACTAGTGCTCGTACGTCCCATTTTAAACTCTACAACCAACATTTTAATTATTGTATATGAAGGAACAGGGCGAGGCTCACCACTAGTACTCGTACGTCCCATTTTAAACTCTACAACCAACCTTTTAATTATTGTATATGAAGGGACAGAGCGAGGCTCATCACTAGTACACGTACGTCCCATTTTAAACTCTACAACCAACATTTTAATTATTGTATATGAAGGGACAGAGCGAGGCTCATCACTAGTACTCGTACGTCCCATTTTAAACTCTACAACCAACCTTTTAATTATTGTATATGAAGGGACAGAGCGAGGCTCATCACTAGTACTCGAACGTCCCATTTTAAACTCTACAACCAACCTTTTAATTATTGTATATGAAGAGACAGAGCGAGGCTCACCACTAGTACTCGTACGTCCCATTTTAAACTCTACAACCAACCTTTTAATTATTGTATATGAAGGAACAGAGCGAGGCTCATCACTAGTACTCGTACGTCCCATTTTAAACTCTACAACCAACCTTTTAATTATTGTATATGAAGGGACAGAGCGAGGCTCATCACTAGTACTCGTACGTCCCATTTTAAACTCTACAAGCAACCTTTTAATTATTGTATATGAAGGGACAGAGCGAGGCTCATCACTAGTACTCGAACGTCCCATTTTAAACTCTACAACCAACCTTTTAATTATTGTATATGAAGGGACAGAGCGAGGCTCATCACTAGTACTCGTACGTCCCATTTTAAACTCTACAACCAACCTTTTAATTATTGTATATGAAGGGACAGAGCGAGGCTCATCACTAGTACTCGTACGTCCCATTTTAAACTCTACAACCAACCTTTTAATTATTGTATATGAAGGTACAGAGCGAGGCTCATCACTAGTACTCGTACGTCCCATTTTAAACTCTACAACCAACCTTTTAATTATTGTATATGAAGGTACAGAGCGAGGCTCATCACTAGTACTCGTACATCCCATTTTAAACTCTACAACCAACCTTTTAATTATTGTATATGAAGGGACAGAGCGAGGCTCATCACTAGTACTCGTACGTCCCATTTTAAACTCTACAACCAACCTTTTAATTATTGTATATGAAGGAACAGAGCGAGGCTCATCACTAGTACTCGTACGTCCCATTTTAAACTCTACAACCAACCTTTTAATTATTGTATATGAAGGTACAGAGCGAGACTCACCACTAGTACTCGTACGTCCCATTTTAAACTCTGTAACCAACCTTTTAATTACTGTATATGAAGGGACAGAGCGAGGCTCATCACTAGTACTCGAACCTTTTAATTATTGTATATGAAGGGACAGAGCGAGGCTCATCACCAGTACTCTTACGTCCCATTTTAAACTCTACAACCAACCTTTTAATTATTGTATATGAAGGGACAGAGCGAGGCTCATCACTAGTACTCGAACCTTTTAATTATTGTATATGAAGGAACAGAGCGAGGCTCATCACTAGTGCTCGTACGTCCCATTTTAAACTCTACAACCAACCTTTTAATTACTGTATAGGAAGGGACAGAGCGAGGCTCACCACCAGTACTCTTACGTCCCATTTTAAACTCTACAACCAACCTTTTAATTACTGTATATGAAGGGACAGAGCGAGGCTCATCACTAGTACTCGAACCTTTTAATTATTGTATATGAAGGAACAGAGCGAGGCTCATCACTAGTGCTCGTACGTCCCATTTTAAACTCTACAACCAACCTTTTAATTATTGTATATGAAGGGACAGAGCGAGGCTTATCACTAGTACTCGTACGTCCCATTTTAAACTCTACAACCAACCTTTTAATTATTGTATATGAAGGGACAGAGCGAGGCTCACCACTAGTACTCGTACGTCCCATTTTAAACTCTGTAACCAACCTTTTAATTATTGTATATGAAGGGACAGAGCGAGGCTCACCACTAGTACTCGTACGTCCCATTTTAAACTCTACAACCAACCTTTTAATTATTGTATATGAAGGAACAGAGCGAGGCTCATCACTAGTACCCGTACGTCCCATTTTAAACTCTACAACCAACCTTTTAATTATTGTATATGAAGGGACAGAGCGAGGCTCATCACTAGTACTCGTACGTCCCATTTTAAACTCTACAACCAACCTTTTAATTATTGTATATGAAGGGACAGAGCGAGGCTCACCACTAGTACTCGTACGTCCCATTTTAAACTCTACAACCAACCTTTTAATTATTGTATATGAAGGAACAGAGCGAGGCTCATCACTAGTACTCGTACGTCCCATTTTAAACTCTACAACCAACCTTTTAATTATTGTATATGAAGGGACAGAGCGAGGCTCATCACTAGTGCTCGTACGTCCCATTTTAAACTCTACAACCAACCTTTTAATTATTGTATATGAAGGAACAGAGCGAGGCTCACCACTAGTAACCGTACGTCCCATTTTAAACTCTACAACCAACATTTTAATTATTGTATATGAAGGGACAGAGCGAGGCTCATCACTAGTACTCGTACGTCCCATTTTAAACTCTACAACCAACCTTTTAATTATTGTATATGAAGGGACAGAGCGAGGCTCATCACTAGTGCTCGTACGTCCCATTTTAAACTCTACAACCAACATTTTAATTATTGTATATGAAGGAACAGAGCGAGGCTCACCACTAGTACTCGTACGTCCCATTTTAAACTCTACAACCAACCTTTTAATTATTGTATATGAAGGGACAGAGCGAGGCTCATCTCTAGTACACGTACGTCCCATTTTAAACTCTACAGCCAACATTTTAATTATTGTATATGAAGGGACAGAGGGAGGCTCATCACTAGTACTCGTACGTCCCATTTTAAACTCTACAACCAACCTTTTAATTATTGTATATGAAGGGACAGAGCGAGGCTCATCACTAGTACTCGAACGTCCCATTTTAAACTCTACAACCAACCTTTTAATTATTGTATATGAAGAGACAGAGCGAGGCTCACCACTAGTACTCGTACGTCCCATTTTAAACTCTACAACCAACCTTTTAATTATTGTATATGAAGGAACAGAGCGAGGCTCATCACTAGTACTCGTACGTCCCATTTTAAACTCTACAACCAACCTTTTAATTATTGTATATGAAGGGACAGAGCGAGGCTCATCACTAGTACTCGTACGTCCCATTTTAAACTCTACAACCAACCTTTTAATTATTGTATATGAAGGTACAGAGCGAGGCTCATCACTAGTACTCGTACGTCCCATTTTAAACTCTACAACCAACCTTTTAATTATTGTATATGAAGGTACAGAGCGAGGCTCATCACTAGTACTCGTACATCCCATTTTAAACTCTACAACCAACCTTTTAATTATTGTATATGAAGGGACAGAGCGAGGCTCATCACTAGTACTCGTACGTCCCATTTTAAACTCTACAACCAACCTTTTAATTATTGTATATGAAGGAACAGAGCGAGGCTCATCACTAGTACTCGTACGTCCCATTTTAAACTCTACAACCCACCTTTTAATTATTGTATATGAAGGTACAGAGCGAGACTCACCACTAGTACTCGTACGTCCCATTTTAAACTCTGTAACCAACCTTTTAATTACTGTATATGAAGGGACAGAGCGAGGCTCATCACTAGTACTCGAACCTTTTAATTATTGTATATGAAGGGACAGAGCGAGGCTCATCACCAGTACTCTTACGTCCCATTTTAAACTCTACAACCAACCTTTTAATTATTGTATATGAAGGGACAGAGCGAGGCTCATCACTAGTACTCGAACCTTTTAATTATTGTATATGAAGGAACAGAGCGAGGCTCATCACTAGTGCTCGTACGTCCCATTTTAAACTCTACAACCAACCTTTTAATTACTGTATAGGAAGGGACAGAGCGAGGCTCACCACCAGTACTCTTACGTCCCATTTTAAACTCTACAACCAACCTTTTAATTACTGTATATGAAGGGACAGAGCGAGGCTCATCACTAGTACTCGAACCTTTTAATTATTGTATATGAAGGAACAGAGCGAGGCTCATCACTAGTGCTCGTACGTCCCATTTTAAACTCTACAACCAACCTTTTAATTATTGTATATGAAGGGACAGAGCGAGGCTTATCACTAGTACTCGTACGTCCCATTTTAAACTCTACAACCAACCTTTTAATTATTGTATATGAAGGGACAGAGCGAGGCTCACCACTAGTACTCGTACGTCCCATTTTAAACTCTGTAACCAACCTTTTAATTATTGTATATGAAGGGACAGAGCGAGGCTCACCACTAGTACTCGTACGTCCCATTTTAAACTCTACAACCAACCTTTTAATTATTGTATATGAAGGAACAGAGCGAGGCTCATCACTAGTACCCGTACGTCCCATTTTAAACTCTACAACCAACCTTTTAATTATTGTATATGAAGGGACAGAGCGAGGCTCATCACTAGTACTCGTACGTCCCATTTTAAACTCTACAACCAACCTTTTAATTATTGTATATGAAGGGACAGAGCGAGGCTCACCACTAGTACTCGTACGTCCCATTTTAAACTCTACAACCAACCTTTTAATTATTGTATATGAAGGAACAGAGCGAGGCTCATCACTAGTACTCGTACGTCCCATTTTAAACTCTACAACCAACCTTTTAATTATTGTATATGAAGGGACAGAGCGAGGCTCATCACTAGTGCTCGTACGTCCCATTTTAAACTCTACAACCAACCTTTTAATTATTGTATATGAAGGAACAGAGCGAGGCTCACCACTAGTAACCGTACGTCCCATTTTAAACTCTACAACCAACATTTTAATTATTGTATATGAAGGGACAGAGCGAGGCTCATCACTAGTACTCGTACGTCCCATTTTAAACTCTACAACCAACCTTTTAATTATTGTATATGAAGGGACAGAGCGAGGCTCATCACTAGTGCTCGTACGTCCCATTTTAAACTCTACAACCAACATTTTAATTATTGTATATGAAGGAACAGAGCGAGGCTCACCACTAGTACTCGTACGTCCCATTTTAAACTCTACAACCAACCTTTTAATTATTGTATATGAAGGGACAGAGCGAGGCTCATCTCTAGTACACGTACGTCCCATTTTAAACTCTACAGCCAACATTTTAATTATTGTATATGAAGGGACAGAGGGAGGCTCATCACTAGTACTCGTACGTCCCATTTTAAACTCTACAACCAACCTTTTAATTATTGTATATGAAGGGACAGAGCGAGGCTCATCACTAGTACTCGAACGTCCCATTTTAAACTCTACAACCAACCTTTTAATTATTGTATATGAAGAGACAGAGCGAGGCTCACCACTAGTACTCGTACGTCCCATTTTAAACTCTACAACCAACCTTTTAATTATTGTATATGAAGGAACAGAGCGAGGCTCATCACTAGTACTCGTACGTCCCATTTTAAACTCTACAACCAACCTTTTAATTATTGTATATGAAGGGACAGAGCGAGGCTCATCACTAGTACTCGTACGTCCCATTTTAAACTCTACAAGCAACCTTTTAATTATTGTATATGAAGGGACAGAGCGAGGCTCATCACTAGTACTCGAACGTCCCATTTTAAACTCTACAACCAACCTTTTAATTATTGTATATGAAGGGACAGAGCGAGGCTCATCACTAGTACTCGTACGTCCCATTTTAAACTCTACAACCAACCTTTTAATTATTGTATATGAAGGGACAGAGCGAGGCTCATCACTAGTACTCGTACGTCCCATTTTAAACTCTACAACCAACCTTTTAATTATTGTATATGAAGGTACAGAGCGAGGCTCATCACTAGTACTCGTACGTCCCATTTTAAACTCTACAACCAACCTTTTAATTATTGTATATGAAGGTACAGAGCGAGGCTCATCACTAGTACTCGTACGTCCCATTTTAAACTCTACAACCAACCTTTTAATTATTGTATATGAAGGGACAGAACGAGGCTCATCACTAGTACTCGTACGTCCCATTTTAAACTCTACAACCAACCTTTTAATTATTGTATATGAAGGAACAGAGCGAGGCTCATCACTAGTACTCGTACGTCCCATTTTAAACTCTACAACCAACCTTTTAATTATTGTATATGAAGGTACAGAGCGAGACTCACCACTAGTACTCGTACGTCCCATTTTAAACTCTGTAACCAACCTTTTAATTACTGTATATGAAGGGACAGAGCGAGGCTCATCACTAGTACTCGAACCTTTTAATTATTGTATATGAAGGGACAGAGCGAGGCTCATCACCAGTACTCTTACGTCCCATTTTAAACTCTACAACCAACCTTTTAATTATTGTATATGAAGGGACAGAGCGAGACTCATCACTAGTACTCGAACCTTTTAATTATTGTATATGAAGGAACAGAGCGAGGCTCATCACTAGTGCTCGTACGTCCCATTTTAAACTCTACAACCAACCTTTTAATTACTGTATATGAAGGGAGAGAGCGAGGCTCACCACCACTACTCTTACGTCCCATTTTAAACTCTACAACCAACCTTTTAATTACTGTATATGAAGGGACAGAGCGAGGCTCATCACTAGTACTCGAACCTTTTAATTATTGTATATGAAGGAACAGAGCGAGGCTCATCACTAGTGCTCGTACGTCCCATTTTAAACTCTACAACCAACCTTTTAATTATTGTATATGAAGGGACAGAGCGAGGCTTATCACTAGTACTCGTACGTCCCATTTTAAACTCTACAACCAACCTTTTAATAATTGTATATGAAGGGACAGAGCGAGGCTCACCACTAGTACTCGTACGTCCCATTTTAAACTCTGTAACCAACCTTTTAATTATTGTATATGGAGGGACAGAGCGAGGCTCACCACTAGTACTCGTACGTCCCATTTTAAACTCTACAACCAACCTTTTAATTATTGTATATGAAGGAACAGAGCGAGGCTCATCACTAGTACCCGTACGTCCCATTTTAAACTCTACAACCAACCTTTTAATTATTGTATATGAAGGGACAGAGCGAGGCTCATCACTAGTACTCGTACGTCCCATTTTAAACTCTACAACCAACCTTTTAATAATTGTATATGAAGGAACAGAGCGAGGCTCATCACTAGTACTCGTACGTCCCATTTTAAACTCTACAACCAACCTTTTAATTATTGTATATGAAGGAACAGAGCGAGGCTCATCACTAGTACTCGTACGTCCCATTTTAAACTCTACAACCAACCTTTTAATTATTGTATATGAAGGGACAGAGCGAGGCTCATCACTAGTACTCGTACGTCCCATTTTAAACTCTACAACCAACCTTTTAATTATTGTATATGAAGGAACAGAGCGAGGCTCACCACTAGTACCCGTACGTCCCATTTTAAACTCTACAACCAACCTTTTAATTATTGTATATGAAGGGACAGAGCGAGGCTCATCACTAGTACTCGTACGTCCAATTTTAAACTCTACAACCAACCTTTTAATTATTGTATATGAAGGAACAGAGCGAGGCTCATCACTAGTACTCGTACGTCCCATTTTAAACTCTACAACCAACCTTTTAATTATTGTATATGAAGGAACAGAGCGAGGCTCATCACTAGTACTCGTACGTCCCATTTTAAACTCTACAACCAACCTTTTAATTATTGTATATGAAGGGACAGAGCGAGGCTCACCACTAGTACTCGTACGTCCCATTTTAAACTCTACAACCAACCTTTTAATTATTGTATATGAAGGGACAGAGCGAGGCTCATCACTAGTACTCGTGCGTCCCATTTTAAACTCTACAACCAACATTTTAATTATTGTATATGAAGGGACAGAGCGAGGCTCATCACTAGTACTCGTACGTCCCATTTTAAACTCTACAACCAACCTTTTAATTATTGTATATGAAGGGACAGAGCGAGGCTCATCACTAGTACTCGAACGTCCCATTTTAAACTCTACAACCAACCTTTTAATTATTGTATATGAAGAGACAGAGCGAGGCTCACCACTAGTACTCGTACGTCCCATTTTAAACTCTACAACCAACCTTTTAATTATTGTATATGAAGGAACAGAGCGAGGCTCATCACTAGTACTCGTACGTCCCATTTTAAACTCTACAACCAACCTTTTAATTATTGTATATGAAGGGACAGAGCGAGGCTCATCACTAGTACTCGTACGTCCCATTTTAAACTCTACAAGCAACCTTTTAATTATTGTATATGAAGGGACAGAGCGAGGCTCATCACTAGTACTCGAACGTCCCATTTTAAACTCTACAACCAACCTTTTAATTATTGTATATGAAGGGACAGAGCGAGGCTCATCACTAGTACTCGTACGTCCCATTTTAAACTCTACAACCAACCTTTCAATTATTGTATATGAAGGGACAGAGCGAGGCTCATCACTAGTACTCGTACGTCCCATTTTAAACTCTACAACCAACCTTTTAATTATTGTATATGAAGGTACAGAGCGAGGCTCATCACTAGTACTCGTACGTCCCATTTTAAACTCTACAAGCAACCTTTTAATTATTGTATATGAAGGTACAGAGCGAGGCTCATCACTAGTACTCGTACGTCCCATTTTAAACTCTACAACCAACCTTTTAATTATTGCATATGAAGGGACAGAGCGAGGCTCATCACTAGTACTCGTACGTCCCATTTTAAACTCTACAACCAACCTTTTAATTATTGTATATGAAGGGACAGAGCGAGGCTCATCACTAGTACTCGTACGTCCCATTTTAAACTCTACAACCAACCTTTTAATTATTGTATATGAAGGGACAGAGCGAGGCTCACCACTAGTACTCGTACGTCCCATTTTAAACTCTACAACCAACCTTTTAATTATTGTATATGAAGGAACAGAGCGAGGCTCATCACTAGTACCCGTACGTCCCATTTTAAACTCTACAACCAACCTTTTAATTATTGTATATGAAGGGACAGAGCGAGGCTCATCACTAGTACTCGTACGTCCCATTTTAAACTCTACAACCAACCTTTTAATTATTGTATATGAAGGAACAGAGCGAGGCTCACCACTAGTACCCGTACGTCCCATTTTAAACTCTACAACCAACCTTTTAATTATTGTATATGGAGGGACAGAGCGAGGCTCATCACTAGTACTCGTACGTCCCATTTTAAACTCTACAACCAACCTTTTAATTATTGTATATGAAGGAACAGAGCGAGGCTCATCACTAGTACTCGTACGTCCCATTTTAAACTCTACAACCAACCTTTTAATTATTGTATATGAAGGAACAGAGCGAGGCTCATCACTAGTACTCGTACGTCCCATTTTAAACTCTACAACCAACCTTTTAATTATTGTATATGAAGGGACAGAGCGAGGCTCACCACTAGTACTCGTACGTCCCATTTTAAACTCTACAACCAACCTTTTAATTATTGTATATGAAGGGACAGAGCGAGGCTCATCACTAGTACTCGTGCGTCCCATTTTAAACTCTACAACCAACCTTTTAATTATTGTATATGAAGGGACAGAGCGAGGCTCATCACTAGTGCTCGTACGTCCCATTTTAAACTCTACAACCAACCTTTTAATTATTGTATATGAAGGAACAGAGCGAGGCTCATCACTAGTACTCGTACGTCCCATTTTAAACTCTACAACCAACCTTTTAATTATTGTATATGAAGGTACAGAGCGAGACTCACCACTTGTACTCGTACGTCCCATTTTAAACTCTGTAACCAACCTTTTAATTACTGTATATGAAGGGACAGAGCGAGGCTCATCACTAGTACTCGAAACTTTTAATTATTGTATATGAAGGGACAGAGCGAGGCTCATCACCAGTACTCTTACGTCCCATTTTAAACTCTACAACCAACCTTTTAATTATTGTATATGAAGGGACAGAGCGAGGCTCATCACTAGTACTCGAACCTTTTAATTATTGTATATGAAGGAACAGAGCGAGGCTCATCACTAGTGCTCGTACGTCCCATTTTAAACTCTACAACCAACCTTTTAATTACTGTATATGAAGGGACAGAGCGAGGCTCACCACCAGTACTCTTACGTCCCATTTTAAACTCTACAACCAACCTTTTAATTACTGTATATGAAGGGACAGAGCGAGGCTCATCACTAGTACTCGAACCTTTTAATTATTGTATATGAAGGAACAGAGCGAGGCTCATCACTAGTGCTCGTACGTCCCATTTTAAACTCTACAACCAACCTTTTAATTATTGTATATGAAGGGACAGAGCGAGGCTTATCACTAGTACTCGTACGTCCCATTTTAAACTCTACAACCAACCTTTTAATTATTGTATATGAAGGGACAGGGCGAGGCTCACCACTAGTACTCGTGCGTCCCATTTTAAACCCTACAACCAACCTTTTAATTATTGTATATGAAGGGACAGAGCGAGGCTCATCACTAGTGCTCGTACGTCCCATTTTAAACTCTACAACCAACCTTTTAATTATTGTATATGAAGGAACAGAGCGAGGCTCATCACTAGTACCCGTACGTCCCATTTTAAACTCCACAACCAACCTTTTAATTATTGTATATGAAGGTACAGAGCGAGACTCACCACTAGTACTCGTACGTCCCATTTTAAACTCTGTAACCAACCTTTTAATTACTGTATATGAAGGGACAGAGCGAGGCTCATCACTAGTACTCGAACCTTTTAATTATTGTATATGAAGGGACAGAGCGAGGCTCATCACCAGTACTCTTACGTCCCATTTTAAACTCTACAACCAACCTTTTAATTATTGTATATGAAGGGACAGAGCGAGGCTCATCACTAGTACTCGAACCTTTTAATTATTGTATATGAAGGAACAGAGCGAGGCTCATCACTAGTGCTCGTACGTCCCATTTTAAACTCTACAACCAACCTTTTAATTACTGTATATGAAGGGACAGAGCGAGGCTCACCACCAGTACTCTTACGTCCCATTTTAAACTCTACAACCAACCTTTTAATTTCTGTATATGAAGGGACAGAGCGAGGCTCATCACTAGTACTCGTACGTCACATTTTGAACTCTACAACCAACCTTTTAATTATTGTATATGAAGGGACAGAGCGAGACTCATCATTAGTACTCGTACGTCCCATTTTAAACTCTACAGCCAACCTTTTAATTATTGTATATGAAGGGACAGAGCGGGGCTCACCACTAGTACTCGTACGTCCCATTTTAAACTCTACAACCAACCTTTTAATTATTGTATATGAAGGGACAGAGCGAGGCTCATCACTAGTACTCGTGCGTCCCATTTTAAACTCTACAACCAACCTTTTAATTACTGTATATGAAGGGGCAGAGCGAGGCTCATCACTAGTACTCGTACGTCCCATTTTAAACTCTACAACCAACATTTTAATTATTGTATATGAAGGGACAGAGTGAGGCTCATCACTAGTACTCGTACGTCCCATTTTAAACTCTACAACCAACCTTTTAATTATTGTATATGAAGGGACAGAGTGAGGCTCATCACTAGTACTCGTACGTCCCATTTTAAACTCTGCAACCAACCTTTTAACTATTGTATATGAAGGGGCAGAGCAAGGCTCATCACGAGTACTCGTACGTCCCATTTTAAACTCTACAACCAACCTTTTAATTATTGTATATGAAGGGACAGAGCGAGGCTCACCACTAGTACTCGTACGTCACATTTTGAACTCTACAACCAACCTTTTAATTATTGTATATGAAGGGACAGAGCGAGACTCATCATTAGTACTCGTGCGTCCCATTTTAAACTCTACAACCAACCTTTTAATTATTGTATATGAAGGGACAGAGCGAGGCTCATCACTAGTACTCGTGCGTCCCATTTAAAACCTTACAACCAACCTTTTAATTATTGTATATGAAGGGACAGAGCGAGACTCATCATTAGTACTCGTACGTCCCATTTTAAACTCTACAACCAACCTTTTAATTATTGTATATGAAGGGACAGAGCGGGGCTCACCACTAGTACTCGTACGTCCCATTTTCAACTCTACAACCAACCTTTTAATTATTGTATATGAAGGGACAGAGCGAGGCTCATCACTAGTACTCGTGCGTCCCATTTTAAACTCTACAACCAACCTTTTAATTATTGTATATGAAGGGACAGAGCGAGGCTCATCACTAGTGCTCGTACGTCCCATTTTAAACTCTACAACCAACCTTTTAATTATTGTATATGAAGGAACAGAGCGAGGCTCACCACTAGTACCCGTACGTCCCATTTTAAACTCTACAACCAACATTTTAATTATTGTATATGAAGGGACAGAGCGAGGCTCATCACTAGTACTCGTACGTCCCATTTTAAACTCTACAACCAACCTTTTAATTATTGTATATGAAGGGACAGAGCGAGGCTCATCACTAGTGCTCGTACGTCCCATTTTAAACTCTACAACCAACATTTTAATTATTGTATATGAAGGAACAGGGCGAGGCTCACCACTAGTACTCGTACGTCCCATTTTAAACTCTACAACCAACCTTTTAATTATTGTATATGAAGGGACAGAGCGAGGCTCATCACTAGTACACGTACGTCCCATTTTAAACTCTACAACCAACCTTTTAATTATTGTATATGAAGGGACAGAGGGAGGCTCATCACTAGTACTCGTACGTCCCATTTTAAACTCTACAACCAACCTTTTAATTATTGTATATGAAGGGACAGAGCGAGGCTCATCACTAGTACTCGAACGTCCCATTTTAAACTCTACAACCAACCTTTTAATTATTGTATATGAAGAGACAGAGCGAGGCTCACCACTAGTACTCGTACGTCCCATTTTAAACTCTACAACCAACCTTTTAATTATTGTATATGAAGGAACAGAGCGAGGCTCATCACTAGTACTCGTACGTCCCATTTTAAACTCTACAACCAACCTTTTAATTATTGTATATGAAGGGACAGAGCGAGGCTCATCACTAGTACTCGTACGTCCCATTTTAAACTCTACAAGCAACCTTTTAATTAATGTATATGAAGGAACAGAGCGAGGCTCATCACTAGTACCCGACGTCCCATTTTAAACTCTACAACCAACCTTTTAATTATTGTATATGAAGGGACAGAGCGAGGCTCATCACTAGTACTCGTACGTCCCATTTTAAACTCTACAACCAACCTTTTAATTATTGTATATGAAGGGACAGAGCGAGGCTCATCACTAGTACTCGTACGTCCCATTTTAAACTCTACAACCAACCTTTTAATTATTGTATATGAAGGTACAGAGCGAGGCTCATCACTAGTACTCGTACGTCCCATTTTAAACTCTACAACCAACCTTTTAATTATTGTATATGAAGGTACAGAGCGAGGCTCATCACTAGTACTCGTACATCCCATTTTAAACTCTACAACCAACCTTTTAATTATTGTATATGAAGGGACAGAGCGAGGCTCATCACTAGTACTCGTACGTCCCATTTTAAACTCTACAACCAACCTTTTAATTATTGTATATGAAGGAACAGAGCGAGGCTCGTCACTAGTACTCGTACGTCCCATTTTAAACTCTACAACCAACCTTTTAATTATTGTATATGAAGGTACAGAGCGAGACTCACCACTAGTACTCGTACGTCCCATTTTAAACTCTGTAACCAACCTTTTAATTACTGTATATGAAGGGACAGAGCGAGGCTCATCACTAGTACTCGAACCTTTTAATTATTGTATATGAAGGGACAGAGCGAGGCTCATCACCAGTACTCTTACGTCCCATTTTAAACTCTACAACCAACCTTTTAATTATTGTATATGAAGGGACAGAGCGAGGCTCATCACTAGTACTCGAACCTTTTAATTATTGTATATGAAGGAACAGAGCGAGGCTCATCACTAGTGCTCGTACGTCCCATTTTAAACTCTACAACCAACCTTTTAATTACTGTATATGAAGGGACAGAGCGAGGCTCACCACCAGTACTCTTACGTCCCATTTTAAACTCTACAACCAACCTTTTAATTACTGTATATGAAGGGACAGAGCGAGGCTCATCACTAGTACTCGAACCTTTTAATTATTGTATATGAAGGAACAGAGCGAGGCTCATCACTAGTGCTCGTACGTCCCATTTTAAACTCTACAACCAACCTTTTAATTATTGTATATGAAGGGACAGAGCGAGGCTTATCACTAGTACTCGTACGTCCCATTTTAAACTCTACAACCAACCTTTTAATTATTGTATATGAAGGGACAGAGCGAGGCTCACCACTAGTACTCGTACGTCCCATTTTAAACTCTGTAACCAACCTTTTAATTATTGTATATGAAGGGACAGAGCGAGGCTCACCACTAGTATTCGTACGTCCCATTTTAAACTCTACAACCAACCTTTTAATTATTGTATATGAAGGAACAGAGCGAGGCTCATCACTAGTACCCGTACGTCCCATTTTAAACTCTACAACCAACCTTTTAATTATTGTATATGAAGGGACAGAGCGAGGCTCATCACTAGTACTCGTACGTCCCATTTTAAACTCTACAACCAACCTTTTAGTTATTGTATATGAAGGGACAGAGCGAGGCTCACCACTAGTACTCGTACGTCCCATTTTAAACTCAACAACCAACCTTTTAATTATTGTATATGAAGGAACAGAGCGAGGCTCATCACTAGTACTCGTACGTCCCATTTTAAACTCTACAACCAACCTTTTAATTATTGTATATGAAGGGACAGAGCGAGGCTCATCACTAGTGCTCGTACGTCCCATTTGAAACTCTACAACCAACCTTTTAATTATTGTATATGAAGGAACAGAGCGAGGCTCACCACTAGTACCCGTACGTCCCATTTTAAACTCTACAACCAACATTTTAATTATTGTATATGAAGGGACAGAGCGAGGCTCATCACTAGTACTCGTACGTCCCATTTTAAACTCTACAACCAACCTTTTAATTATTGTATATGAAGGGACAGAGCGAGGCTCATCACTAGTGCTCGTACGTCCCATTTTAAACTCTACAACCAACATTTTAATTATTGTATATGAAGGAACAGAGCGAGGCTCACCACTAGTACTCGTACGTCCCATTTTAAACTCTACAACCAACCTTTTAATTATTGTATATGAAGGAACAGAGCGAGGCTCACCACTAGTACCCGTACGTCCCATTTTAAACTCTACAACCAACCTTTTAATTATTGTATATGAAGGGACAGAGCGAGGCTCATCACTAGTACTCGTACGTCCAATTTTAAACTCTACAACCAACCTTTTAATTATTGTATATGAAGGAACAGAGCGAGGCTCATCACTAGTACTCGTACGTCCCATTTTAAACTCTACAACCAACCTTTTAATTATTGTATATGAAGGAACAGAGCGAGGCTCATCACTAGTACTCGTACGTCCCATTTTAAACTCTACAACCAACCTTTTAATTATTGTATATGAAGGGACAGAGCGAGGCTCACCACTAGTACTCGTACGTCCCATTTTAAACTCTACAACCAACCTTTTAATTATTGTATATGAAGGGACAGAGCGAGGCTCATCACTAGTACTCGTGCGTCCCATTTTAAACTCTACAACCAACATTTTAATTATTGTATATGAAGGGACAGAGGGAGGCTCATCACTACTACTCGTACGTCCCATTTTAAACTCTACAACCAACCTTTTAATAATTGTATATGAAGGGACAGAGCGAGGCTCATCACTAGTACTCGAACGTCCCATTTTAAACTCTACAACCAACCTTTTAATTATTGTATATGAAGAGACAGAGCGAGGCTCACCACTAGTACTCGTACGTCCCATTTTAAACTCTACAACCAACCTTTTAATTATTGTATATGAAGGAACAGAGCGAGGCTCATCACTAGTACTCGTACGTCCCATTTTAAACTCTACAACCAACCTTTTAATTATTGTATATGAAGGGACAGAGCGAGGCTCATCACTAGTACTCGTACGTCCCATTTTAAACTCTACAAGCAACCTTTTAATTATTGTATATGAAGGGACAGAGCGAGGCTCATCACTAGTACTCGAACGTCCCATTTTAAACTCTACAACCAACCTTTTAATTATTGTATATGAAGGGACAGAGCGAGGCTCATCACTAGTACTCGTACGTCCCATTTTAAACTCTACAACCAACCTTTCAATTATTGTATATGAAGGGACAGAGCGAGGCTCATCACTAGTACTCGTACGTCCCATTTTAAACTCTACAACCAACCTTTTAATTATTGTATATGAAGGTACAGAGCGAGGCTCATCACTAGTACTCGTACGTCCCATTTTAAACTCTACAAGCAACCTTTTAATTATTGTATATGAAGGTACAGAGCGAGGCTCATCACTAGTACTCGTACGTCCCATTTTAAACTCTACAACCAACCTTTTAATTATTGTATATGAAGGGACAGAGCGAGGCTCATCACTAGTACTCGTACGTCCCATTTTAAACTCTACAACCAACCTTTTAATTATTGTATATGAAGGGACAGAGCGAGGCTCATCACTAGTACTCGTACGTCCCATTTTAAACTCTACAACCAACCTTTTAATTATTGTATATGAAGGGACAGAGCGAGGCTCACCACTAGTACTCGTACGTCCCATTTTAAACTCTACAACCAACCTTTTAATTATTGTATATGAAGGAACAGAGCGAGGCTCATCACTAGTACCCGTACGTCCCATTTTAAACTCTACAACCAACCTTTTAATTATTGTATATGAAGGGACAGAGCGAGGCTCATCACTAGTACTCGTACGTCCCATTTTAAACTCTACAACCAACCTTTTAATTATTGTATATGAAGGAACAGAGCGAGGCTCACCACTAGTACCCGTACGTCCCATTTTAAACTCTACAACCAACCTTTTAATTATTGTATATGGAGGGACAGAGCGAGGCTCATCACTAGTACTCGTACGTCCCATTTTAAACTCTACAACCAACCTTTTAATTATTGTATATGAAGGAACAGAGCGAGGCTCATCACTAGTACTCGTACGTCCCATTTTAAACTCTACAACCAACCTTTTAATTATTGTATATGAAGGAACAGAGCGAGGCTCATCACTAGTACTCGTACGTCCCATTTTAAACTCTACAACCAACCTTTTAATTATTGTATATGAAGGGACAGAGCGAGGCTCACCACTAGTACTCGTACGTCCCATTTTAAACTCTACAACCAACCTTTTAATTATTGTATATGAAGGGACAGAGCGAGGCTCATCACTAGTACTCGTGCGTCCCATTTTAAACTCTACAACCAACCTTTTAATTATTGTATATGAAGGGACAGAGCGAGGCTCATCACTAGTGCTCGTACGTCCCATTTTAAACTCTACAACCAACCTTTTAATTATTGTATATGAAGGAACAGAGCGAGGCTCATCACTAGTACTCGTACGTCCCATTTTAAACTCTACAACCAACCTTTTAATTATTGTATATGAAGGTACAGAGCGAGACTCACCACTTGTACTCGTACGTCCCATTTTAAACTCTGTAACCAACCTTTTAATTACTGTATATGAAGGGACAGAGCGAGGCTCATCACTAGTACTCGAAACTTTTAATTATTGTATATGAAGGGACAGAGCGAGGCTCATCACCAGTACTCTTACGTCCCATTTTAAACTCTACAACCAACCTTTTAATTATTGTATATGAAGGGACAGAGCGAGGCTCATCACTAGTACTCGAACCTTTTAATTATTGTATATGAAGGAACAGAGCGAGGCTCATCACTAGTGCTCGTACGTCCCATTTTAAACTCTACAACCAACCTTTTAATTACTGTATATGAAGGGACAGAGCGAGGCTCACCACCAGTACTCTTACGTCCCATTTTAAACTCTACAACCAACCTTTTAATTACTGTATATGAAGGGACAGAGCGAGGCTCATCACTAGTACTCGAACCTTTTAATTATTGTATATGAAGGAACAGAGCGAGGCTCATCACTAGTGCTCGTACGTCCCATTTTAAACTCTACAACCAACCTTTTAATTATTGTATATGAAGGGACAGAGCGAGGCTTATCACTAGTACTCGTACGTCCCATTTTAAACTCTACAACCAACCTTTTAATTATTGTATATGAAGGGACAGGGCGAGGCTCACCACTAGTACTCGTGCGTCCCATTTTAAACCCTACAACCAACCTTTTAATTATTGTATATGAAGGGACAGAGCGAGGCTCATCACTAGTGCTCGTACGTCCCATTTTAAACTCTACAACCAACCTTTTAATTATTGTATATGAAGGAACAGAGCGAGGCTCATCACTAGTACCCGTACGTCCCATTTTAAACTCCACAACCAACCTTTTAATTATTGTATATGAAGGTACAGAGCGAGACTCACCACTAGTACTCGTACGTCCCATTTTAAACTCTGTAACCAACCTTTTAATTACTGTATATGAAGGGACAGAGCGAGGCTCATCACTAGTACTCGAACCTTTTAATTATTGTATATGAAGGGACAGAGCGAGGCTCATCACCAGTACTCTTACGTCCCATTTTAAACTCTACAACCAACCTTTTAATTATTGTATATGAAGGGACAGAGCGAGGCTCATCACTAGTACTCGAACCTTTTAATTATTGTATATGAAGGAACAGAGCGAGGCTCATCACTAGTGCTCGTACGTCCCATTTTAAACTCTACAACCAACCTTTTAATTACTGTATATGAAGGGACAGAGCGAGGCTCACCACCAGTACTCTTACGTCCCATTTTAAACTCTACAACCAACCTTTTAATTTCTGTATATGAAGGGACAGAGCGAGGCTCATCACTAGTACTCGTACGTCACATTTTGAACTCTACAACCAACCTTTTAATTATTGTATATGAAGGGACAGAGCGAGACTCATCATTAGTACTCGTACGTCCCATTTTAAACTCTACAGCCAACCTTTTAATTATTGTATATGAAGGGACAGAGCGGGGCTCACCACTAGTACTCGTACGTCCCATTTTAAACTCTACAACCAACCTTTTAATTATTGTATATGAAGGGACAGAGCGAGGCTCATCACTAGTACTCGTGCGTCCCATTTTAAACTCTACAACCAACCTTTTAATTACTGTATATGAAGGGGCAGAGCGAGGCTCATCACTAGTACTCGTACGTCCCATTTTAAACTCTACAACCAACATTTTAATTATTGTATATGAAGGGACAGAGTGAGGCTCATCACTAGTACTCGTACGTCCCATTTTAAACTCTACAACCAACCTTTTAATTATTGTATATGAAGGGACAGAGTGAGGCTCATCACTAGTACTCGTACGTCCCATTTTAAACTCTGCAACCAACCTTTTAACTATTGTATATGAAGGGGCAGAGCAAGGCTCATCACGAGTACTCGTACGTCCCATTTTAAACTCTACAACCAACCTTTTAATTATTGTATATGAAGGGACAGAGCGAGGCTCACCACTAGTACTCGTACGTCACATTTTGAACTCTACAACCAACCTTTTAATTATTGTATATGAAGGGACAGAGCGAGACTCATCATTAGTACTCGTGCGTCCCATTTTAAACTCTACAACCAACCTTTTAATTATTGTATATGAAGGGACAGAGCGAGGCTCATCACTAGTACTCGTGCGTCCCATTTAAAACCTTACAACCAACCTTTTAATTATTGTATATGAAGGGACAGAGCGAGACTCATCATTAGTACTCGTACGTCCCATTTTAAACTCTACAACCAACCTTTTAATTATTGTATATGAAGGGACAGAGCGGGGCTCACCACTAGTACTCGTACGTCCCATTTTAAACTCTACAACCAACCTTTTAATTATTGTATATGAAGGGACAGAGCGAGGCTCATCACTAGTACTCGTGCGTCCCATTTTAAACTCTACAACCAACCTTTTAATTATTGTATATGAAGGGACAGAGCGAGGCTCATCACTAGTGCTCGTACGTCCCATTTTAAACTCTACAACCAACCTTTTAATTATTGTATATGAAGGAACAGAGCGAGGCTCACCACTAGTACCCGTACGTCCCATTTTAAACTCTACAACCAACATTTTAATTATTGTATATGAAGGGACAGAGCGAGGCTCATCACTAGTACTCGTACGTCCCATTTTAAACTCTACAACCAACCTTTTAATTATTGTATATGAAGGGACAGAGCGAGGCTCATCACTAGTGCTCGTACGTCCCATTTTAAACTCTACAACCAACATTTTAATTATTGTATATGAAGGAACAGGGCGAGGCTCACCACTAGTACTCGTACGTCCCATTTTAAACTCTACAACCAACCTTTTAATTATTGTATATGAAGGGACAGAGCGAGGCTCATCACTAGTACACGTACGTCCCATTTTAAACTCTACAACCAACCTTTTAATTATTGTATATGAAGGGACAGAGGGAGGCTCATCACTAGTACTCGTACGTCCCATTTTAAACTCTACAACCAACCTTTTAATTATTGTATATGAAGGGACAGAGCGAGGCTCATCACTAGTACTCGAACGTCCCATTTTAAACTCTACAACCAACCTTTTAATTATTGTATATGAAGAGACAGAGCGAGGCTCACCACTAGTACTCGTACGTCCCATTTTAAACTCTACAACCAACCTTTTAATTATTGTATATGAAGGAACAGAGCGAGGCTCATCACTAGTACTCGTACGTCCCATTTTAAACTCTACAACCAACCTTTTAATTATTGTATATGAAGGGACAGAGCGAGGCTCATCACTAGTACTCGTACGTCCCATTTTAAACTCTACAAGCAACCTTTTAATTAATGTATATGAAGGAACAGAGCGAGGCTCATCACTAGTACCCGACGTCCCATTTTAAACTCTACAACCAACCTTTTAATTATTGTATATGAAGGGACAGAGCGAGGCTCATCACTAGTACTCGTACGTCCCATTTTAAACTCTACAACCAACCTTTTAATTATTGTATATGAAGGGACAGAGCGAGGCTCATCACTAGTACTCGTACGTCCCATTTTAAACTCTACAACCAACCTTTTAATTATTGTATATGAAGGTACAGAGCGAGGCTCATCACTAGTACTCGTACGTCCCATTTTAAACTCTACAACCAACCTTTTAATTATTGTATATGAAGGTACAGAGCGAGGCTCATCACTAGTACTCGTACATCCCATTTTAAACTCTACAACCAACCTTTTAATTATTGTATATGAAGGGACAGAGCGAGGCTCATCACTAGTACTCGTACGTCCCATTTTAAACTCTACAACCAACCTTTTAATTATTGTATATGAAGGAACAGAGCGAGGCTCGTCACTAGTACTCGTACGTCCCATTTTAAACTCTACAACCAACCTTTTAATTATTGTATATGAAGGTACAGAGCGAGACTCACCACTAGTACTCGTACGTCCCATTTTAAACTCTGTAACCAACCTTTTAATTACTGTATATGAAGGGACAGAGCGAGGCTCATCACTAGTACTCGAACCTTTTAATTATTGTATATGAAGGGACAGAGCGAGGCTCATCACCAGTACTCTTACGTCCCATTTTAAACTCTACAACCAACCTTTTAATTATTGTATATGAAGGGACAGAGCGAGGCTCATCACTAGTACTCGAACCTTTTAATTATTGTATATGAAGGAACAGAGCGAGGCTCATCACTAGTGCTCGTACGTCCCATTTTAAACTCTACAACCAACCTTTTAATTACTGTATATGAAGGGACAGAGCGAGGCTCACCACCAGTACTCTTACGTCCCATTTTAAACTCTACAACCAACCTTTTAATTACTGTATATGAAGGGACAGAGCGAGGCTCATCACTAGTACTCGAACCTTTTAATTATTGTATATGAAGGAACAGAGCGAGGCTCATCACTAGTGCTCGTACGTCCCATTTTAAACTCTACAACCAACCTTTTAATTATTGTATATGAAGGGACAGAGCGAGGCTTATCACTAGTACTCGTACGTCCCATTTTAAACTCTACAACCAACCTTTTAATTATTGTATATGAAGGGACAGAGCGAGGCTCACCACTAGTACTCGTACGTCCCATTTTAAACTCTGTAACCAACCTTTTAATTATTGTATATGAAGGGACAGAGCGAGGCTCACCACTAGTATTCGTACGTCCCATTTTAAACTCTACAACCAACCTTTTAATTATTGTATATGAAGGAACAGAGCGAGGCTCATCACTAGTACCCGTACGTCCCATTTTAAACTCTACAACCAACCTTTTAATTATTGTATATGAAGGGACAGAGCGAGGCTCATCACTAGTACTCGTACGTCCCATTTTAAACTCTACAACCAACCTTTTAGTTATTGTATATGAAGGGACAGAGCGAGGCTCACCACTAGTACTCGTACGTCCCATTTTAAACTCAACAACCAACCTTTTAATTATTGTATATGAAGGAACAGAGCGAGGCTCATCACTAGTACTCGTACGTCCCATTTTAAACTCTACAACCAACCTTTTAATTATTGTATATGAAGGGACAGAGCGAGGCTCATCACTAGTGCTCGTACGTCCCATTTGAAACTCTACAACCAACCTTTTAATTATTGTATATGAAGGAACAGAGCGAGGCTCACCACTAGTACCCGTACGTCCCATTTTAAACTCTACAACCAACATTTTAATTATTGTATATGAAGGGACAGAGCGAGGCTCATCACTAGTACTCGTACGTCCCATTTTAAACTCTACAACCAACCTTTTAATTATTGTATATGAAGGGACAGAGCGAGGCTCATCACTAGTGCTCGTACGTCCCATTTTAAACTCTACAACCAACATTTTAATTATTGTATATGAAGGAACAGAGCGAGGCTCACCACTAGTACTCGTACGTCCCATTTTAAACTCTACAACCAACCTTTTAATTATTGTATATGAAGGGACAGAGCGAGGCTCATCACTAGTACTCGTACGTCCGATTTTAAACTCTACAACCAACCTTTTAATTATTGTATATGAAGGTACAGAGCGAGGCTCATCACTAGTACTCGTACGTCCCATTTTAAACTCTACAACCAACCTTTTAATTATTGTATATGAAGGTACAGAGCGAGGCTCATCACTAGTACTCGTACGTCCCATTTTAAACTCTACAACCAACCTTTTAATTATTGTATATGAAGGGACAGAGCGAGGCTCATCACTAGTACTCGTACGTCCCATTTTAAACTCTACAACCAACCTTTTAATTATTGTATATGAAGGAACAGAGCGAGGCTCATCACTAGTACTCGTACGTCCCATTTTAAACTCTACAACCAACCTTTTAATTATTGTATATGAAGGTACAGAGCGAGACTCACCACTAGTACTCGTACGTCCCATTTTAAACTCTGTAACCAACCTTTTAATTACTGTATATGAAGGGACAGAGCGAGGCTCATCACTAGTACTCGAACCTTTTAATTATTGTATATGAAGGGACAGAGCGAGGCTCATCACCAGTACTCTTACGTCCCATTTTAAACTCTACAACCAACCTTTCAATTATTGTATATGAAGGGACAGAGCGAGGCTCATCACTAGTACTCGAACCTTTTAATTATTGTATATGAAGGAACAGAGCGAGGCTCATCACTAGTGCTCGTACGTCCCATTTTAAACTCTACAACCAACCTTTTAATTACTGTATATGAAGGGACAGAGCGAGGCTCACCACCAGTACTCTTACGTCCCATTTTAAACTCTACAACCAACCTTTTAATTACTGTATATGAAGGGACAGAGCGAGGCTCATCACTAGTACTCGTACGTCCCATTTTAAACTCTACAACCAACCTTTTAATTATTGTATATGAAGGGACAGAGCGAGGCTTATCACTAGTACTCGTACGTCCCATTTTAAACTCTACAACCAACCTTTTAATTATTGTATATGAAGGGACAGAGCGAGGCTCACCACTAGTACTCGTACGTCCCATTTTAAACTCTGTAACCAACCTTTTAATTATTGTATATGGAGGGACAGAGCGAGGCTCACCACTAGTACTCGTACGTCCCATTTTAAACTCTACAACCAACCTTTTAATTATTGTATATGAAGGAACAGAGCGAGGCTCATCACTAGTACCCGTACGTCCCATTTTAAACTCTACAACCAACCTTTTAATTATTGTATATGAAGGGACAGAGCGAGGCTAATCACTAGTACTCGTACGTCCCATTTTAAACTCTACAACCAACCTTTTAATTATTGTAAATGAAGGGACAGAGCGAGGCTCACCACTAGTACCCGTACGTCCCATTTTAAACTCTACAACCAACCTTTTAATTATTGTATATGAAGGAACAGAGCGAGGCTCATCACTAGTACTCGTACGTCCCATTTTAAACTCTACAACCAACCTTTTAATTATTGTATATGAAGGGACAGAGCGAGGCTCATCACTAGTACTCGTACGTCCCATTTTAAACTCTACAACCAACCTTTTAATTATTGTATATGAAGGAACAGAGCGAGGCTCACCACTAGTACCCGTACGTCCCATTTTAAACTCTACAACCAACCTTTTAATTATTGTATATGAAGGGACAGAGCGAGGCTCATCACTAGTACTCGTACGTCCAATTTTAAACTCTACAACCAACCTTTTAATTATTGTATATGAAGGAACAGAGCGAGGCTCATCACTAGTACTCGTACGTCCCATTTTAAACTCTACAAACAACCTTTTAATTATTGTATATGAAGGAACAGAGCGAGGCTCATCACTAGTACTCGTACGTCGAATTTTAAACTCTACAACCAACCTTTTAATTATTGTATATGAAGGGACAGAGCGAGGCTCATCACTAGTACTCGTGCGTCCCATTTTAAACTCTACAACCAACCTTTTAATTATTGTATATGAAGGGACAGAGCGAGGCTCATCACTAGTACTGGAACGTCCCATTTTAAACTCTACAACCAACCTTTTAATTATTGTATATGAAGAGACAGAGCGAGGCTCACCACTAGTACTCGTACGTCCCATTTTAAACTCTACAACCAACCTTTTAATTATTGTATATGAAGAGACAGAGCGAGGCTCACCACTAGTACTCGTACGTCCCATTTTAAACTCTACAACCAACCTTTTAATTATTGTATATGAAGGAACAGAGCGAGGCTCATCACTAGTACTCGTACGTCCCATTTTAAACTCTACAACCAACCTTTTAATTATTGTATATGAAGGGACAGAGCGAGGCTCATCACTAGTACTCGTACGTCCCATTTTAAACTCTACAAGCAACCTTTTAATTATTGTATATGAAGGGACAGAGCGAGGCTCATCACTAGTACTCGAACGTCCCATTTTAAACTCTACAACCAACCTTTTAATTATTGTATATGAAGGGACAGAGCGAGGCTCATCACTAGTACTCGTACGTCCCATTTTAAACTCTACAACCAACCTTTTAATTATTGTATATGAAGGGACAGAGCGAGGCTCATCACTAGTACTCGTACGTCCCATTTTAAACTCTACAACCAACCTTTTAATTATTGTATATGAAGGTACAGAGCGAGGCTCATCACTAGTACTCGTACGTCCCATTTTAAACTCTACAACCAACCTTTTAATTATTGTATATGAAGGTACAGAGCGAGGCTCATCACTAGTACTCGTACGTCCCATTTTAAACTCTACAACCAACCTTTTAATTATTGTATATGAAGGGACAGAGCGAGGCTCATCACTAGTACTCGTACGTCCCATTTTAAACTCTACAACCAACCTTTTAATTATTGTATATGAAGGTACAGAGCGAGGCTCATCACTAGTACTCGTACGTCCCATTTTAAACTCTACAACCAACCTTTTAATTATTGTATATGAAGGGACAGAGCGAGGCTCACCACTAGTACTCGTACGTCCCATTTTAAACTCTACAACCAACCTTTTAATTATTGTATATGAAGGAACAGAGCGAGGCTCATCACTAGTACTCGTACGTCCCATTTTAAACTCTACAACCAACCTTTTAATTATTGTATATGAAGGGACAGGGCGAGGCTCATCACTAGTACTCGTACGTCCCATTTTAAACTCTACAACCAACCTTTTAATTATTGTATATGAAGGAACAGAGCGAGGCTCACCACTAGTACCCGTACGTCCCATTTTAAACTCTACAACCAACCTTTTAATTATTGTATATGAAGGGACAGAGCGAGGCTCATCACTAGTACTCGTACGTCCCATTTTAAACTCTACAACCAACCTTTTAATTATTGTATATGAAGGAACAGAGCGAGGCTCATCACTAGTACTCGTACGTCCCATTTTAAACTCTACAACCAACCTTTTAATTATTGTATATGAAGGAACAGAGCGAGGCTCATCACTAGTACTCGTACGTCCCATTTTAAACTCTACAACCAACCTTTTAATTATTGTATATGAAGGGACAGAGCGAGGCTCACCACTAGTACTCGTACGTCCCATTTTCAACTCTACAACCAACCTTTTAATTATTGTATATGAAGGGACAGAGCGAGGCTCATCACTAGTACTCGTGCGTCCCATTTTAAACTCTACAACCAACCTTTTAATTATTGTATATGAAGGGACAGAGCGAGGCTCATCACTAGTGCTCGTACGTCCCATTTTAAACTCTACAACCAACCTTTTAATTATTGTATATGAAGGAACAGAGCGAGGCTCATCACTAGTACTCGTACGTCCCATTTTAAACTCTACAACCAACCTTTTAATTATTGTATATGAAGGTACAGAGCGAGACTCACCACTAGTACTCGTACGTCCCATTTTAAGCTCTGTAACCAACCTTTAAATTACTGTATATGAAGGGACAGAGCGAGGCTCATCACTAGTACTCGAACCTTTTAATTATTGTATATGAAGGGACAGAGCGAGGCTCATCACCAGTACTCTTACGTCCCATTTTAAACTCTACAACCAACCTTTTAATTATTGTATATGAAGGGACAGAGCGAGGCTCATCACTAGTACTCGAACCTTTTAATTATTGTATATGAAGGAACAGAGCGAGGCTCATCACTAGTGCTCGTACGTCCCATTTTAAACTCTACAACCAACCTTTTAATTACTGTATATGAAGGGACAGAGCGAGGCTCACCACCAGTACTCTTACGTCCCATTTTAAACTCTACAACCAACCTTTTAATTACTGTATATGAAGGGACAGAGCGAGGCTCATCACTAGTACTCGAACCTTTTAATTATTGTATATGAAGGAACAGAGCGAGGCTCATCACTAGTGCTCGTACGTCCCATTTTAAACTCTACAACCAACCTTTTAATTATTGTATATGAAGGGACAGAGCGAGGCTTATCACTAGTACTCGTACGTCCCATTTTAAACTCTACAACCAACCTTTTAATTATTGTATATGAAGGGACAGAGCGAGGCTCACCACTAGTACTCGTACGTCCCATTTTAAACTCTGTAACCAACCTTTTAATTATTGTATATGAAGGGACAGAGCGAGGCTCACCACTAGTACTCGTACGTCCCATTTTAAACACTACAACCAACCTTTTAATTATTGTATATGAAGGAACAGAGCGAGGCTCATCACTAGTACCCGTACGTCCCATTTTAAACTCTACAACCAACCTTTTAATTATTGTATATGAAGGGACAGAGCGAGGCTCATCACTAGTACTCGTACGTCCCATTTTAAACTCTACAACCAACCTTTTAATTATTGTATATGAAGGGACAGAGCGAGGCTCACCACTAGTACTCGTACGTCCCATTTTAAACTCTACAACCAACCTTTTAATTATTGTATATGAAGGAACAGAGCGAGGCTCATCACTAGTACTCGTAAGTCCCATTTTAAACTCTACAACCAACCTTTTAATTATTGTATATGAAGGGACAGAGCGAGGCTCATCACTAGTACTCGTACGTCCCATTTTAAACTCTACAGCCAACCTTTTAATTATTGTATATGAAGGAACAGAGCGAGGCTCACCACTAGTACCCGTACGTCCCATTTTAAACTCTACAACCAACCTTTTAATTATTGTATATGAAGGGACAGAGCGAGGCTCATCACTAGTACTCGTACGTCCCATTTTAAACTCTACAACCAACCTTTTAATTATTGTATATGAAGGAACAGAGCGAGGCTCATCACTAGTACTCGTACGTCCCATTTTAAACTCTACAACCAACCTTTTAATTATTGTATATGAAGGAACAGAGCGAGGCTCATCACTAGTACTCGTACGTCCCATTTTAAACTCTACAACCAACCTTTTAATTATTGTATATGAAGGGACAGAGCGAGGCTCACCACTAGTACTCGTACGTCCCATTTTAAACTCTACAACCAACCTTTTAATTATTGTATATGAAGGGACAGAGCGAGGCTCATCACTAGTACTCGTGCAACCCATTTTAAACTCTACAACCAACCTTTTAATTATTGTATATGAAGGGACAGAGCGAGGCTCATCACTAGTGCTCGTACGTCCCATTTTAAACTCTACAACCAACCTTTTAATTATTGTATATGAAGGAACAGAGCGAGGCTCACCACTAGTACCCGTACGTCCCATTTTAAACTCTACAACCAACATTTTAATTATTGTATATGAAGGGACAGAGCGAGGCTCATCACTAGTACTCGTACGTCCCATTTTAAACTCTACAACCAACCTTTTAATTATTGTATATGAAGGGACAGAGCGAGGCTCATCACTAGTGCTCGTACGTCCCATTTTAAACTCTACAACCAACATTTTAATTATTGTATATGAAGGAACAGAGCGAGGCTCACCACTAGTACTCATACGTCCCATTTTAAACTCTACAACCAACCTTTTAATTATTGTATATGAAGGGACAGAGCGAGGCTCATCTCTAGTACACGTACGTCCCATTTTAAACTCTACAACCAACATTTTAATTATTGTATATGAAGGGACAGAGGGAGGCTCATCACTAGTACCCGTACGTCCCATTTTAAACTCTACAACCAACCTTTTAATTATTGTATATGAAGGGACAGAGCGAGGCTCATCACTAGTACTCGAACGTCCCATTTTAAACTCTACAACCAACCTTTTTAATTATTGTATATGAAGAGACAGAGCGAGGCTCACCACTAGTACTCGTACGTCCTATTTTAAACTCTAAAACCAACCTTTTAATTATTGTATATGAAGGAACAGAGCGAGGCTCATCACTAGTACTCGTACGTCCCATTTTAAACTCTACAACCAACCTTTTAATTATTGTATATGACGGGACAGAGCGAGGCTCATCACTAGTACTCGTACGTCCCATTTTAAACTCTACAACCAACCTTTTAATTATTGTATATGAAGGGACAGAGCGAGGCTCATCACTAGTACTCGAACGTCCCATTTTAAACTCTACAACCAACCTTTTAATTATTGTATATGAAGGGACAGAGCGAGGCTCATCACTAGTACTCGTACGTCCCATTTTAAACTCTACAACCAACCTTTTAATTATCGTATATGAAGGGACAGAGCGAGGCTCATCACTAGTACTCGTACGTCCCATTTTAAACTCTACAACCAACCTTTTAATTATTGTATATGAAGGTACAGAGCGAGGCTCATCACTAGTACTCGTACGTCCCATTTTAAACTCTACAACCAACCTTTTAATTATTGTATATGAAGGTACAGAGCGAGGCTCATCACTAGTACTCGTACGTCCCATTTTAAACTCTACAACCAACCTTTTAATTATTGTATATGAAGGGACAGAGCGAGGCTCATCACTAGTACTCGTACGTCCCATTTTAAACTCTACAACCAACCTTTTAATTATTGTATATGAAGGGACAGAGCGAGGCTCATCACTAGTACTCGTACGTCCCATTTTAAACTCTACAACCAACCTTTTAATTATTGTATATGAAGGGACAGAGCGAGGCTCACCACTAGTACTCGTACGTCCCATTTTAAACTCTACAACCAACCTTTTAATTATTGTATATGAAGGAACAGAGCGAGGCTCATCACTAGTACTCGTACGTCCCATTTTAAACTCTACAACCAACCTTTTAATTATTGTATATGAAGGGACAGAGCGAGGCTCATCACTAGTACTCGTACGTCCCATTTTAAACTCTACAACCAACCTTTTAATTATTGTATATGAAGGAACAGAGCGAGGCTCACCACTAGTACCCGTACGTCCCATTTTAAACTCTACAACCAACCTTTTAATTATTGTATATGAAGGGACAGAGCGAGGCTCATCACTAGTACTCGTACGTCCCATTTTAAACTCTACAACCAACCTTTTAATTATTGTATATGAAGGAACAGAGCGAGGCTCATCACTAGTACTCGTACGTCCCATTTTAAACTCTACAACCAACCTTTTAATTATTGTATATGAAGGAACAGAGCGAGGCTCATCACTAGTACTCGTACGTCCCATTTTAAACTCTACAACCAACCTTTTAATTATTGTATATGAAGGGAGAGAGCGAGGCTCACCACTAGTACTCGTACGTCCCATTTTAAACTCTACAACCAACCTTTTAATTATTGTATATGAAGGGACAGAGCGAGGCTCATCACTAGTACTCGTGCGTCCCATTTTAAACTCTACAACCAACCTTTTAATTATTGTATATGAAGGGACAGAGCGAGGCTCATCACTAGTGCTCGTACGTCCCATTTTAAACTCTACAACCAACCTTTTAATTATTGTATATGAAGGAACAGAGCGAGGCTCACCACTAGTACCCGTACGTCCCATTTTAAACTCTACAACCAACATTTTAATTATTGTATATGAAGGGACAGAGCGAGGCTCATCACTAGTACTCGTACGTCCCATTTTAAACTCTACAACCAACCTTTTAATTATTGTATATGAAGGGACAGAGCGAGGCTCATCACTAGTGCTCGTACGTCCCATTTTAAACTCTACAACCAACATTTTAATTATTGTATATGAAGGAACAGAGCGAGGCTCACCACTAGTACTCGTACGTCCCATTTTAAACTCTACAACCAACCTTTTAATTATTGTATATGAAGGGACAGAGCGAGGCTCATCACTAGTACACGTACGTCCCATTTTAAACTCTACAACCAACATTTTAATTATTGTATATGAAGGGACAGAGGGAGGCTCATCACTAGTACTCGTACGTCCCATTTTAAACTCTACAACCAACCTTTTAATTATTGTATATGAAGGGACAGAGCGAGGCTCATCACTAGTACTCGAACGTCCCATTTTAAACTCTACAACCAACCTTTTAATTATTGTATATGAAGAGACAGAGCGAGGCTCACCACTAGTACTCGTACGTCCCATTTTAAACTCTACAACCAACCTTTTAATTATTGTATATGAAGGAACAGAGCGAGGCTCATCACTAGTACTCGTACGTCCCATTTTAAACTCTACAACCAACCTTTTAATTATTGTATATGAAGGGACAGAGCGAGGCTCATCACTAGTACTCGTACGTCCCATTTTAAACTCTACAAGCAACCTTTTAATTATTGTATATGAAGGGACAGAGCGAGGCTCATCACTAGTACTCGAACCTTTTAATTATTGTATATGAAGGAACAGAGCGAGGCTCATCACTAGTGCTCGTACGTCCCATTTTAAACTCTACAACCAACCTTTTAATTACTGTATATGAAGGGACAGAGCGAGGCTCACCACCAGTACTCTTACGTCCCATTTTAAACTCTACAACCAACCTTTTAATTACTGTATATGAAGGGACAGAGCGAGGCTCATCACTAGTACTCGAACCTTTTAATTATTGTATATGAAGGAACAGAGCGAGGCTCATCACTAGTGCTCGTACGTCCCATTTTAAACTCTACAGCCAACCTTTTAATTATTGTATATGAAGGGACAGAGCGAGGCTTATCACTAGTACTCGTACGTCCCATTTTAAACTCTACAACCAACCTTTTAATTATTGTATATGAAGGGACAGAGCGAGGCTCACCACTAGTACTCGTGCGTCCCATTTTAAACCCTACAACCAACCTTTTAATTATTGTATATGAAGGGACAGAGCGAGGCTCATCACTAGTGCTCGTACGTCCCATTTTAAACTCTACAACCAACCTTTTAATTATTGTATATGAAGGAACAGAGCGAGGCTCATCACTAGTACACGTACGTCCCATTTTAAACTCTACAACCAACCTTTTAATTATTGTATATGAAGGTACAGAGCGAGACTCACCACTAGTACTCGTACGTCCCATTTTAAACTCTGTAACCAACCTTTTAATTACTGTATATGAAGGGACAGAGCGAGGCTCATCACTAGTACTCGAACCTTTTAATTATTGTATATGAAGGGACAGAGCGAGGCTCATCACCAGTACTCTTACGTCCCATTTTAAACTCTACAACCAACCTTTTAATTATTGTATATGAAGGGACAGAGCGAGGCTCATCACTAGTACTCGAACCTTTTAATTATTGTATATGAAGGAACAGAGCGAGGCTCATCACTAGTGCTCGTACGTCCCATTTTAAACTCTACAACCAACCTTTTAATTACTGTATATGAAGGGACAGAGCGAGGCTCACCACCAGTACTCTTACGTCCCATTTTAAACTCTACAACCAACCTTTTAATTACTGTATATGAAGGGACAGAGCGAGGCTCATCACTAGTACTCGAACCTTTTAATTATTGTATATGAAGGAACAGAGCGAGGCTCATCACTAGTGCTCGTACGTCCCATTTTAAACTCTACAACCAACCTTTTAATTATTGTATATGAAGGGACAGAGCGAGGCTTATCACTAGTACTCGTACGTCCCATTTTAAACTCTACAACCAACCTTTTAATTATTGTATATGAAGGGACAGAGCGAGGCTCACCACTAGTACTCGTACGTCCCATTTTAAACTCTGTAACCAACCTTTTAATTATTGTATATGAAGGGACAGAGCGAGGCTCACCACTAGTACCCGTACGTCCCATTTTAAACTCTACAACCAACCTTTTAATTATTGTATATGAAGGAACAGAGCGAGGCTCATCACTAGTACCCGTACGTCCCATTTTAAACTCTACAACCAACCTTTTAATTATTGTATATGAAGGGACAGAGCGAGGCTCATCACTAGTACTCGTACGTCCCATTTTAAACTCTACAACCAACCTTTTAATTATTGTATATGAAGGGAAAGAGCGAGGCTCACCACTAGTACTCGTACGTCCCATTTTAAACTCTACAACCAACCTTTTAATTATTGTATATGAAGGAACAGAGCGAGGCTCATCACTAGTACTCGTACGTCCCATTTTAAACTCTACAACCAACCTTTTAATTATTGTATATGAAGGGACAGAGCGAGGCTCATCACTAGTACTCGTACGTCCCATTTTAAACTCTACAACCAACCTTTTAATTATTGTATATGAAGGAACAGAGCGAGGCTCACCACTAGTACCCGTACGTCCCATTTTAAACTCTACAACCAACCTTTTAATTATTGTATATGAAGGGACAGAGCGAGGCTCATCACTAGTACTCGTACGTCCCATTTTAAACTCTACAACCAACCTTTTAATTATTGTATATGAAGGAACAGAGCGAGGCTCATCACTAGTACTCGTACGTCCCATTTTAAACTCTACAACCAACCTTTTAATTATTGTATATGAAGGAACAGAGCGAGGCTCATCACTAGTACTCGTACGTCCCATTTTAAACTCTACAACCAACCTTTTAATTATTGTATATGAAGGGACAGAGCGAGGCTCACCACTAGTACTCGTACGTCCCATTTTAAACTCTACAACCAACCTTTTAATTATTGTATATGAAGGGACAGAGCGAGGCTCATCACTAGTACTCGTGCGTCCCATTTTAAACTCTACAACCAACCTTTTAATTATTGTATATGAAGGGACAGAGCGAGGCTCATCACTAGTGCTCGTACGTCCCATTTTAAACTCTACAACCAACCTTTTAATTATTGTATATGAAGGAACAGAGCGAGGCTCACCACTAGTACCCGTACGTCCCATTTTAAACTCTACAACCAACATTTTAATTATTGTATATGAAGGGACAGAGCGAGGCTCATCACTAGTACTCGTACGTCCCATTTTAAACTCTACAACCAACCTTTTAATTATTGTATATGAAGGGACAGAGCGAGGCTCATCACTAGTGCTCGTACGTCCCATTTTAAACTCTACAACCAACATTTTAATTATTGTATATGAAGGAACAGAGCGAGGCTCACCACTAGTACTCGTACGTCCCATTTTAAACTCTACAACCAACCTTTTAATTATTGTATATGAAGGGACAGAGCGAGGCTCATCTCTAGTACACGTACGTCCCATTTTAAACTCTACAACCAACATTTTAATTATTGTATATGAAGGGACAGAGGGAGGCTCATCACTAGTACTCGTACGTCCCATTTTAAACTCTACAACCAACCTTTTAATTATTGTATATGAAGGGACAGAGCGAGGCTCATCACTAGTACTCGAACGTCCCATTTTAAACTCTACAACCAACCTTTTTAATTATTGTATATGAAGAGACAGAGCGAGGCTCACCACTAGTACTCGTACGTCCCATTTTAAACTCTACAACCAACCTTTTAATTATTGTATATGAAGGAACAGAGCGAGGCTCATCACTAGTACTCGTACGTCCCATTTTAAACTCTACAACCAACCTTTTAATTATTGTATATGAAGGGACAGAGCGAGGCTCATCACTAGTACTCGTACGTCCCATTTTAAACTCTACAAGCAACCTTTTAATTATTGTATATGAAGGGACAGAGCGAGGCTCATCACTAGTACTCGAACGTCCCATTTTAAACTCTACAACCAACCTTTTAATTATTGTATATGAAGGGACAGAGCGAGGCTCATCACTAGTACTCGTACGTCCCATTTTAAACTCTACAACCAACCTTTTAATTATTGTATATGAAGGGACAGAGCGAGGCTCATCACTAGTACTCGTACGTCCCATTTTAAACTCTACAACCAACCTTTTAATTATTGTATATGAAGGTACAGAGCGAGGCTCATCACTAGTACTCGTACGTCCCATTTTAAACTCTACAACCAACCTTTTAATTATTGTATATGAAGGTACAGAGCGAGGCTCATCACTAGTACTCGTACGTCCCATTTTAAACTCTACAACCAACCTTTTAATTATTGTATATGAAGGGACAGAGCGAGGCTCATCACTAGTACTCGTACGTCCCATTTTAAACTCTACAACCAACCTTTTAATTATTGTATATGAAGGGACAGAGCGAGGCTCATCACTAGTACTCGTACGTCCCATTTTAAACTCTACAACCAACCTTTTAATTATTGTATATGAAGGGACAGAGCGAGGCTCACCACTAGTACTCGTACGTCCCATTTTAAACTCTACAACCAACCTTTTAATTATTGTATATGAAGGAACAGAGCGAGGCTCATCACTAGTACTCGTACGTCCCATTTTAAACTCTACAACCAACCTTTTAATTATTGTATATGAAGGGACAGAGCGAGGCTCATCACTAGTACTCGTACGTCCCATTTTAAACTCTACAACCAACCTTTTAATTATTGTATATGAAGGAACAGAGCGAGGCTCACCACTAGTACCCGTACGTCCCATTTTAAACTCTACAACCAACCTTTTAATTATTGTATATGAAGGGACAGAGCGAGGCTCATCACTAGTACTCGTACGTCCCATTTTAAACTCTACAACCAACCTTTTAATTATTGTATATGAAGGAACAGAGCGAGGCTCATCACTAGTACTCGTACGTCCCATTTTAAACTCTACAACCAACCTTTTAATTATTGTATATGAAGGAACAGAGCGAGGCTCATCACTAGTACTCGTACGTCCCATTTTAAACTCTACAACCAACCTTTTAATTATTGTATATGAAGGGACAGAGCGAGGCTCACCACTAGTACTCGTACGTCCCATTTTAAACTCTACAACCAACCTTTTAATTATTGTATATGAAGGGACAGAGCGAGGCTCATCACTAGTACTCGTACGTCCCATTTTAAACTCTACAACCAACCTTTTAATTATTGTATATGAAGGGACAGAGCGAGGCTCATCACTAGTGCTCGTACGTCCCATTTTAAACTCTACAACCAACCTTTTAATTATTGTATATGAAGGGACAGAGCGAGGCTCATCACTAGTACACGTACGTCCCATTTTAAACTCTACAACCAACATTTTAATTATTGTATATGAAGGGACAGAGGGAGGCTCATCACTAGTACTCGTACGTCCCATTTTAAACTCTACAACCAACCTTTTAATTATTGTATATGAAGGGACAGAGCGAGGCTCATCACTAGTACTCGAACGTCCCATTTTAAACTCTACAACCAACCTTTTAATTATTGTATATGAAGAGACAGAGCGAGGCTCACCACTAGTACTCGTACGTCCCATTTTAAACTCTACAACCAACCTTTTAATTATTGTATATGAAGGAACAGAGCGAGGCTCATCACTAGTACTCGTACGTCCCATTTTAAACTCTACAACCAACCTTTTAATTATTGTATATGAAGGGACAGAGCGAGGCTCATCACTAGTACTCGTACGTCCCATTTTAAACTCTACAAGCAACCTTTTAATTATTGTATATGAAGGGACAGAGCGAGGCTCGTCACTAGTACTCGAACGTCCCATTTTAAACTCTACAACCAACCTTTTAATTATTGTATATGAAGGGACAGAGCGAGGCTCATCACTAGTACTCGTACGTCCCATTTTAAACTCTACAACCAACCTTTTAATTATTGTATATGAAGGGACAGAGCGAGGCTCATCACTAGTACTCGTACGTCCCATTTTAAACTCTACAACCAACCTTTTAATTATTGTATATGAAGGTACAGAGCGAGGCTCATCACTAGTACTCGTACGTCCCATTTTAAACTCTACAACCAACCTTTTAATTATTGTATATGAAGGTACAGAGCGAGGCTCATCACTAGTACTCGTACGTCCCATTTTAAACTCTACAACCAACCTTTTAATTATTGTATATGAAGGGACAGAGCGAGGCTCATCACTAGTACTCGTACGTCCCATTTTAAACTCTACAACCAACCTTTTAATTATTGTATATGAAGGGACAGAGCGAGGCTCATCACTAGTACTCGTACGTCCCATTTTAAACTCTACAACCAACCTTTTAATTATTGTATATGAAGGGGCAGAGTGAGGCTCATCACTAGTACTCGTACGTCCCATTTTAAACTCTACAACCAACCTTTTAATTATTGTATATGAAGAGACAGAGCGAGGCTCATCACTAGTACTCGTACGTCCCATTTTAAACTCTACAACCAACCTTTTAATTATTGTATATGAAGGGACAGAGCGAGGCTCATCACTAGTACTCGAACCTTTTAATTATTGTATATGAAGGGACAGAGTCTTTCAATGTACTGTCCATTTCGTTCTTGATTTCTTTAGACGTTAAGACTTTCAAATGGAAGTATTTAATCACTGCTCGTTTTTCCAAATCTTCCACTTTCGTGAAACCTCTACACTTGTCTTGTTTAAAATGTTGTCATTCAAAAAGTAAACAAGATATTGACCTAGAACTATGGATACAAGCTAGTATAGAGTTAAACTATACGATGTTATCTGACAAATTCGCCTAGTGAGTCCAGGCATTTGCCAAACGACTCTCGTATCATGTGATAGTGTGTACGATCTGCAAATACTTCTGTGTACATTCCCAGAGCATTTAAGCTATACATTATTATATGTCTTAAGCATTTGATATTCTAAAATCTTCTGTCATATTTGACGAAATCAACATTTTTTTTAAATATTCCATGGAGGTCTTAGTTTGAATGGGTGTCTCCTTAAAGCATTGTCATATCCTCGGAACAGAACTCCCTCTAAATGTGCCTTTTTGGGTCAAGGAATCCTACAAAATTTCATTTCTACTGAAAAACTTGGTGCAGAGTTCTTGGATGTAAGTATTTAGTTGAGAAATCAATAAGAAATAAACAAAAAAGCATCTATAATGAATCAAAACTACTGAAGTTTGCCTTTAGTTTCACATAAAAACTGTTTATTTTTCATATTTACCCATAGAGCACATTCGCAACACATCTGGAGTAGGTCGCCTTAGGTAATTCGTAAAATACATTGTGAAACAGGTTTGCGAGGAAGCCAAAATGTTGGTCACGAGTTCGAAAGTGATCATGTCGCTAAGGAAGGCAGGCTGTCGCCTATGAAATATTCATTTCCGTTGCTACGACCAAATAAACCTTAAAGTTTATTGTACAGAGAAATGCCGCTAGCATACCGAGTAGATGCAACGTAAACCACAAAAGAACACGTTACCGGTAGCTGTAACATATTACGTTAGCACTGTAAAGTCCATATGTAAATTCCACAGAACATCAGACAAAATATACCAAGAATGCCGTGACAACGCTTTCAGAAGAACATGTTTCAAAACAAGTGAACTTTGCTCGTATTTCACATCGACCTTCTAATGTTTCATGTCGTGTTATTTGTTTCATTGCCTCTAATGTATGATTAATTATCATTCAAATATTCTGTTTTAATACAAGAATGAATGTTACCAGCGAAACTTTTCGGGGTATGTTCTCTTACCACTCGTAATTGATATATAAACACTACATAGAACGACGTAAAAATGTATTTACCAAAAAGGCGTCATCTATAAGGACAGTTTATAGCTGGTACAGGGAATTCAAAATATATCGGTATCTTCTTACTAATGAACTTAATGCCTACCTCGGTAGCGTGGTGGTAGCATGTCTGCCTCACGTTCCATAGGTCTCGAGTTCGAATCTCAGTCAGGGTGAGTTACTTGGACAAGGTTTTCTCCGGGGTTTCCCTTATCCTGAGAGACGAATGTTGGCAGTAAGTTCTATGGACCCTGGGCTTATTTGAGCATCACTTCACCCATTCCATTCATCGTCCGATATGACTTAACGTTGGAGGACGTAAATTAAAAAAATGAATTTAAAGAATTTATAAAATTGGCATATATCAAATACAACATCAACAGTTAGACGTGAGAAAGCTTTGTTGTCCGTGGATTCTCTCTGTAGGGGAGGGGATCAGTCCCTTTCAGCTCCCGTGGTGCGGACGCTGCGGACCCTTAGCACTCGTGGTACCTCTGACGTTACTACTGGAACCTCAGGAACATTCGAGGCCCTCCCAAATGGGAGTTGTTCGGATTGAGTTGGACTTGAGATGGTAATGTGTTGCCGACACCCGCGGGAGATCGGGTACCTCCGGCTAGCCTGCATAGCTATTAGAAGGTGTGCTAGATCACCAGGCGGCCCCACCGAGGTATTTCGGTAGTCTTCCCTGCGGGGTTGACGCGCGTAAGTGGCGTATGCACTGCCACCTGTCTTGAAGTTGTCGATGGGAGGGCTTTTTAGACTCAATGTATTGCCCCATGGAAAAAGCCCTGGAGTTTTCATCGCTCTCGGGTTATTAGAGGTCGGAATATTCGGACTTTCGGGTAGACGTCGTGATGAAATATCCATGGATTCTATACGAATTGACTCCCGATCGGCCGCGCCATGGCCCAGTGCTTAGACCGCTTTGCTCTCACCAAGGCGGCCCGGGTTCGATCCCAGGCGACCGCAAAGTGAGATTTGTGGTGGACAACATGGCGCTGGGGTGGGTTTTCTCCGGATCCTCCGGTTTCCCCCGCCATCACATTCCACCGATGCTCCATCTTCATTTCATGTATCATCAGTGTCACCGCCTGCGGGGCCGTATGTAGTAAAAGCGGGCGTTAAACACTACACATTTCATTTTGACTCCCGATCAAAAACTACAACGCAGGAAAACTCTCGGAAAAGTCCAACGCGACACATCAAATTTGGTTTGGAATATCGTTACTGGTCGATATATCTTGGATTTTTTGCTACGATCCTGAAAATAAAAGTGAATCGGCTCGATAAATCTTTCAAACATATCACAAGGCTACAAAAGTCTAAATGACAAGTGTTGGTAAGTAGATGGTAGTCATATTGTAACTATACTCACTGACGATTGGTGCAGAAATGTCTATTTACTGTAAATTTTGAAAAAGTTGGTGAGAAACCTTCCAAAAATAATTATTTTGCCTCAACGAATCGCAACACATAACAATTGAGTATTGGATGTTGTGAAGCTCATCGCCATGGATACAGTCCTGACCAAGCTCCTTGTGATGTGCCTTTGTCACCAAAAGCTAAAGACAAAACATACTTCCGTTATCAGATGGTCAGAAAGGCTAAAATATCATTTGTGAAACCTGACAACCACAATCTTGTGAACATCTTTGTCACTTCCAGGATCATAATATAGCTAGCCCTTGAAACATTTCACAGTCATTTCTTATCCCTCGTGCTCCGAAATCTGTAAATGAAACATAGTAGGTGCAAAACGTCATACCGAAGTAGCAAACTAGGTTTTTATTTCCTTTACTGCGCTCCCAGGGCAACTGTAGGATATATTTTATTCGAATAGAAATGCTATAAATAAAATTTTTAACGGGAATATATATTTTAGATGTACTGAAATTAGAAAGAAAACCCAATTTTACTATAAAAAGTTCCTCGTTTGTGAGTATGTGAACTTGTAACTTTAAAACGTAAGAAAGGCAAAATACATAGCATTGTATCTTAAGTTTTCATCTTCTACGGATTTGCCATAAAGGTTTTCAAGAAAATCTCCCTAAACCAAAAAACACTTAAAAAATCTTCCTATCTTTCACAAGAAAGACTAACATTTTATACAATTAAAATATTTTCATGACAAATACAATGAATATCTTCAACTTTCTGTGAATGTTCTCAGAAGTTCTCTATATTCTGAATGACTTTTGAATAATTGCTAGATTGTAAGAGATATACAAAGTATTATTAAGCAAAATATACGATTTTGACAAATATATGTTTTGTAGAGCCAACAATTCCGAGATATTCCTTGCTATTTGTCCTAATTTTACAATCTTCATATTTTTACGTTGAGAAGTCGTTTTCCCTTTTCTATCTCTTGGACATACAAAGAGAACGGAATTACAAATACGTCACCTAGACAAATAGTTTTAAAACTTTTGACTATCACTTAAAGTCTACTGTATTCTCATATTCCCTTGTACCTTCATTTTTTATCTCGTGGGCATACAAAGGGAACGGAATTTCAAAGACGTCACTTAGCCAACAAGTTTTAAAACATTTGACTATCACTTAAAGTCTACTGTATTCTCATATTCCCTTGTACCTTCATTTTTTATCTCGTGGGCATACAAAGGGAACGGAATTTCAAAGACGTCACTTAGCCAACAAGTTTTAAATAATTTGACTATCACTTAAAGTCTACTGTATTCTCATATTCCCTTGTACCTTCACATTTTATCTCGTTGGAATACGAAGGGAACGGAATTTCAAAGACGTCACCTAGACAAATAGTTTTAAAACATTTGACTATCACTTAAAGTCTACTGTATTCTCATATTCCCTTGTACCTTCATTTTTTATCTCGTTGGAATACGAAGGGAACGGAATTTCAAAGACGTCACCTAGACAAATAGTTTTAAAACATTTGACTATCACTTAAAGTCTACTGTATTCCCATTTTACCTTGTACTTTCCTGCTTTATCACTTGGAGATACAAAGAGAACGGAATTTCAAAGACGTCTCCTAGACAACCAGTTTTAAAACATTTGACTACCACTTAAAGTCAAATGTATTCCCATATTCCCTTGTACCTTCACTTTTTATCTCTTGGACAAAACAAGGAGAACGGAATTTCAAAGTCGTCACCTAGACAACCAGTTTTAAAACATTTGACTATCAGTTAAAGTCTACTGTATTCCCATATTCCCTTCTACCTTCATTTTTAATCTCTTGGACAAACAACGAGGAACGGAGTTTCAAAGACGTCACTTGGACGACCACTTTTAAAAAAATTGACTATCACTTAAAGTCTACTGTATTCCCTTGTACCTTCAGCTTTTATCTCTTGGACATGCAAAGAGAACGGAATTACAAAGACGTCACCTAGGCAACCAGTTTTAAAACATTTGACTATCACTTAAACTCTACTGTATTCCCTTGTAAGTACAATAAGATAATGTTTATCTTGAAGTAGATAGAGCATCAAGTGTTTGTACAAGAGTAGAGGAAGTCAATAGAACATTTGACTATCACTTAAAGTGTATGGTAGTCCCTTGTAACTGCAATAAGGTAATGTTTATCTTGAAGTAGATAGAGTCAAAGTGTTTGTACAGGAGTAGAGAAAGTTATGGACACATCACGTTATGACCAAAACATTTGGTTATCACTTAAAATCTGCTGTATTCCCTTGTAACTGCAATAAGGTAATTTTCATCTTGAGGTAGATAGAGCAATTGTGTTTGTACAAGAGTAGAGAAAGTCATGTATACATCATATAATGACTTAACACCTGACCATTACTAAAACTCTACTGTATTCCCTTGTAACCACAATAAGATAATGGTGATATTGATGTAGAGCAATAAGTGTTTGTACAAGAGTAGATGAAATCATGTGTTCATCACATAACGTCCAATACATCTGAACCTAAAATTTACTGTATTCCCTTGTAACTACAATAGGATGTTTATCTTGTAGTATATATAGCAATAAGTGTTTCTACAAGAGTAGAGAAAGTCATGTATACATCACATAACGACCAAAACATTGGACTGGCACTTAAAGTCTACTGCATTCCCTTGTAACTACAATAGAATGCTTATCTTGAAGTAGATAGGGCAATAAGTGTTTGTAAAAGAGCAGAGAACGTCATATATACATCACATAGCTACCATAACATTTGACCATCACTTAAAGTCTACTGTATTCCCCTGTAACTACAATAAGATAATGTTTATCTAGAAGTAGATAGAGCAATAAGTGTTTGTACAATAGTAGAGAAAGTCATGTATACATGACATAAGGACCAAAACATTTGACTATCACTTAAGGTCTACTGTATTCCCTTGTAACTACAATACGATAATGTTTATCTAGAAGTATATAGAGCAATAAGTGTTTGTACAATAGTAGAGAAAGTCATGTATACATGACATAACGACCAAAACATTTGACTATCACTTAAGGTCTACTGTATTCCCTTGTAACTACAATACGATAATGTTTATCTTGAAGTAGATAGAGTAACAAGAATTTAGTAGTGACACATTACAACTGTCCTTGATAGGTGCCGTATTCAGTGCTGTAAGTGTTGTTACATTGTAGTTTCATATTTGCACGCAAGTAATTTCCTTTCCAATTTATCTTTCGTCCAGAGGCAACAAAAAGTGACATTATTTCTAGAAAGGCATGTTGTATGTGATAGTTGACGGCCTCGATATTATTGGTGGTAATGTGCTCCAACGAGCACAACGTGCACATGTAACAGCACCCATATGTCTTTGGTTAAGGGGGAGAAACCCTTTCCAAAAAAGTTGCGCTTAATACTCTTGTTCAAACTACTGTTATGTCAGATGAGAATGTTTAAGTAAAGGAATGTCAGCAACAGTCTGAATGACCTACATGTTCACTTGAATCACGGTATACAAAATCATTCTTTTTCTCAAACAATGTTGAAAATGGTTCTCCCTTAGCTTTTCACTGCGAATTTTCTAGTTGTAAGGGGAAAGACAAACAAACGTTTGTTGAGCCACAGGGCTCAATACTTGGGCCACTATTATTTTTAGTAATGGTTAACGATTTACCTTCTTTCTTAAAGTCCCATACTGTACTGTATGCTGGTGATACCACGTTTTTGAATACCAGTACCGATTATCAAAGCCTTAACTTGCTAACAGAAGATACTCTAAGGCATACAAATACTTGGTTTAGAGTCAATGGTTTCCTGCTAAATGAGAACAAAACTGAACAACTTACATTTAGTTTGCGTGAGACTTCTTATGAAAATTGTTCAAGGAATGTAAAATTTTTAGGTGTGGTTGTGGACAATAGGCTGACATGGCAACCCCATATCAACTATATTACAGCGAAGCTGCCCAGAGTTATATATTTAATCAGAAATTTGAAAAGTCATGTACCTGATTCATATTTAAGAACAGCCTATTTTGCATTCTTCCACAGTATAATCTCATATAGCATTTTACTCTGGGGAAGCAGCAGTCATATTTCTACTATCCTAATATTACAACAACAAAAAATAATTCGTACCATCTCAAATTCAGATAAATTTGCACATTGTAAACCTCTATTTATAAAATTAAGAATTAAGACTGTGATAAATGTATATATTTATAATACTCTCATCTATGTAAAAAGTAACTTAACTGACCAGCTATTCAGGCAGGATATTCATAATTATAATACTAGGTTTAATTATAAACTCAATATACCATATCATAGATTAACTAAAACCTCTAACAGCTTTAAAGTATTGGGCATTAAACTATATAATCAATTACCTTTAGGGGCCGCGCCATGGCTCAGTGGTCAGACCGATTTACTCTCACCAAGGCGGCCCGGGTTCGATCCCAGGCGACCGCAAAGTGAGATTTGTGGTGGACAACATGGCGCTGGGGCGGGTTTTCTCCGGGATCTCCGGTTTCCCCCGCCATCTCATTCCACCGGTGCTCCATCTTCATCTCATGCATCATCGGTGTCATCGCCTGCGGTGCCGTATGTAGTAAAAGTGGGCGTTAAACACTACACATTTCATTTCAATTACCTTTAGAATTAACTGAATTATCAGGTAATACATTTAAATGCAAATTATATGAATGGTTAGTTTCCAAACCTTATTATTCAATACAGGAATACTTTAACAGGTGTAGTTAAACTTTGGCTTATGTCATGAAGTATTCTTATTTCCTCATTTTATTTTAAGTCTCTATATTTGTATATCTAATGTAAGTATTTTATTGATTTTTTTATCTTCACTGTATTATAACTGTATTAATTTGTACTCTATTTTTGACTTTGTCTATTGCTGTAATAAGCTTAATGACAATAAATCATTATTCATTAAACGAACGTCAAATCATGTTTTATCTGTCCAAACTTCAATGAACCATGAAGGGTTTCCATAGAAACGCACCGTGATTGCCAGTGCGAAAACTGTTAATGTGTATTACGTACCACAATGCCAATATGTTAGTCATAAGTGAAACATTATTTACCATTGTCAGTGGCAATTTGCTCGTAACAAACGCTCTTCATAAATCTGAATTGTACAGGGAAAACTTCTGCTTTATGCGGTTCATCTAGAAATAATTATTGTCAGTAATACAAGGCAGATAAACTGGAGTGAATTGTGTATGCTGATCTGCATTTGTTTTTTACATTTAGTTGGCATAGCAACATGAAATACTTATCTGTAAGAAGGAACGTTGTATGCCATTACGAAACATACAGATAGCAGACGAGAAGTCAAGTTCTGGACCAATATTTTCGGTTTAACTTCAGCAGGATGATATGGTGAACATTCTCTGTTATCTATGATGCAATACAAGGAAATACATCGTATTCATAACAGAATAAACTAAACATTTCCACAGATAATGATACCCTAATTGTGAGTTATGTGTTTATGAAAGAAAATATGTATTTACAAGGGCTGTTCAAAAAAGAGTGTACATAATTTTTACGGTCATAATTTTTCGCACTAAAATTCAATCTTATTATATTCTGTTAGCTTAATGTTAAACACGTCGTAGTAGTTTCATTGTTGGTACTCCTGGTTCCCGCCTGTGAGAACCAGGCAAGCTCAGACATGTTCAGTATCGCATACCGCTGTAATGGAGTTAACACGTGAGGAACAATATGCGGCTTTGAAATTCTACTTTTGTCTTAACAAATCTTCAGTTGAGGCCTATACAATGTTACAGGAGGCCTATGGAGAGTCTGTTCTTCCCTACAGCACAGCTCAAAGGCGGTTTAAAATGTTTAAAGGGAGGAGACAGTCAATTTCAAAGGAAGGTGGACCCGGTGCTCCAGTTACTGCTCTTACGGAAGAAAACATCAACACTGCTGCTGCCATTGTGAGAGAGGATCGACGAATTACCTTAAGATCACGTTGGTGACAGAAACATTACACATGAGACGTGTTTGTGCGCGATGGGTTCCAAGACTGTTGATTCCCGAACGAAAGGACATTCGTATGCAGGTCTGCATTCAGTTAAAGTTGATGTTAGAGGACGATCCGGAGTTTTATTTCAAAAGTAATCACTGCTGATGAAACTTGGCTACATGACTTTGATCCTGAGAACAAACAGCAAAGCTCAGCGTGGAAATCTCCTTCATCACCAACCCCCAAAATGCAAAAGTGGTTGCTCCTGCTGGGAAAGTTATGGTCATCTCATTCTTTGATATTCATGGAGTGGTTTATCAGCATGTTGCACCTGCACACACATCAGTAACTGGAAAATACTACAGGGATGTCCTGAAAACATTGCAAGTCCATATCAGGCGCAAAAGACCACATTTCCGTGAAGCAGGCTGGATGCTGCACCGCGATAATGCGCGGCCGCATGTTGCCAATGTTGTTGCTGAATATCTTGCAAAAATCAACGTGAAGTACATCCCTCACCCTCCTTATAGTCCGGATTTAGCCCCATGTGAGTTTTTTCTATTCGCTAACTTGAAGAAACGCCTTTGTGGGAGACATTATCCATCATCAGAAGCAGTGGTGAAGGCTACGGAGGTGATTTTGAAGGATCTCTAAAAAAATCTCAGAAAATGGTTTCCAGCATGTCTTTGACGACTGACAGAAACGCTGGGACAAGTGCATCGAATTCAGGGGAGGCTATTTTGAGAAGGAACATCAAAATTATGAGGATGAGTAAAGGTACGCTGTTAAAAAAATGTAATCGTTCTTTATTGAACAGCTCTCGTATATATGAAATAAGGTGTCATAATTACTTAAATTTCCAGGAAAGCAATAAGAATCTGCTTAAAATTTAGATGACAGGCCAGGGAATAAAAATGCAGAATTTTACACAGATTGATTCATAAAGCAGTTCTGAAGCTAGAGCAAAATTATTGCGAAAATTAAATCAATACAAAACGCAAGAAAAATGTGCCAGCTGGATTAAATTGCCAAATTATTCATCACCTTCTTATCATTACCAGTAAAACTCCATTGTTGAGTAAATAAACATGATAATACTGAGTTTATAACGGAGAATTAAGTAAATTTACGTTGCGACAAGTTGTGAGGTTATACTCTCTTACACTAAGTTGTGAGGTTAGGTGATACTCCCGTATATCTCTAACACTCGCAACAAGATGGCGTGTTGTTTATAAGCTCATCAGCGTACTCAGCAAATCTAGCGACACTTTATTGCATATTTGAGTTAGTGTTAGAGTTATTTAGTGTTATATGTACTGTTACCACTTCTTTACAACTTATTTTAAAAACTGAAACATAAGTTTTGTTAAATCAATGTAATTTGTGATATACAGTTGTGTTATAAGTGTTTGTTGTTTTGAACCTACTGGTTTTGGTTTAAACAAATACTTAGTGTGTGTATTTTAAGACTGAAGAAATATGTTCCTTTTGATATATGAACACACCTTAACACAGAAGTGCTTCATAATTGAAACAGTGATCATATCGCGTGTTGTGACGAGTGTATGGTTTAAATATAACATACTCACATAACCAATATTGTGATCAAACTGAGCTTTAGAATATTACATCGCTAGCTTCGAGAGTATCCAAGCGCATGGCGAGGCTCTGAGGAACAACACCCACCTTAAACTACGCTTGTCACTTCTGGGGCGCACCTTAACAAACTTCAAATACTTCAGAATCGATACCTTCGAGTAGCAACAGCTGCCGAATGGCACATTCCTAATGAAAACATCCATTCAGATCTATCCTTTCCCAAATTAAATGACTATATCCTCAACCTCTCTCACAAATGCTATTCCCGTCTTCCTTACAGCTTCAATCAACTTATGCGAGGTCTCGGGGAATACGACATTGATCCCGGGGAAACCTACAAGCGTCCCAGACTCACATTAGGCCCATCATAACCTCAATAGTCTCTTGTAATCAACATATCCTCTCTATCAGCCTACAGCTTGTGATACTCTATAAAAGATAAGTCACCGTCTACTCACCGTCTATTGTTATAAATCCATCATAACGTCAGTAAGGTACAGAGTCTCGCAATGGCAAAACGTCCAAGACTCCTCGGAGAAGTGCTACGGGATGGATTAGAACCATATTTAAGAAAGATCCTTTATATTTTGTTTCCGACGAAGGACATATTCTCTCTTGCTCGATCTTTTTTTTTTTTTCTGTAAATTATCCATCGTGTCCTGTCACGTTCACCCAATGTTACGATATGGATTAAAACCACATTTAAGGAAGAGCCTTTATATTTTGTTACGACGAGGCACATTTTTTCACTAATCAAAAAAAAAAAAAAAAAAAAAAAAAAAAAAAAAAAAAAAAAAAAGGAAATACTATACATTACAGAATGCGCTACCAACTGTTATAAAGAGTTATTAGTCTAGTGATTTGCATTTGTCAACAAGGATGACTCTTCAACGACACCTCTAAGCTGTGAAAATCTTCTGCATATACGTCATCCTGCGCTGTTGCCAACACTGAAAATACACGAAAGCCGTGAACTTCACTCCTTGCGTTCCTTAGAAGTTCTGATTCAGTGAAATTAGGTTAGGTTTAGGTCTTTTTAATATATAATTACATTTTTTGTTCTCGTTGCAGCAATTTGTGTTTAAAGTAATCCTTAATTACTCAGGATTATTATACAGATACCCTTTACTCACTAACATAAGTATTTTTCAAGTATTACTTCGATATAAACGGGAGTTAAACAGAGCACCAAACAAACGTAGGCTTGGAGCGATGTAAGGAAATGTTACAGAGCGTCATGCAAAGCCTCCTAAAGCTACAGCAATGCTTTAAACAACGCATTTGTACATAATTATATAACAACATGAATGTATGAAGCAGTTTAAGTAAAACATATCACCAATCTGTTTGGTAACATCGGGAATTATTACAAAGCTCTCTAAACTTCATCGCAACTACGTGGCTCAAGAATGAAAGTTTATTCCGGGTAGACTATATTTTGCAAATCATTTTTCAGCAAACCACAAACAGTTACAGAGTTCACACTTTCAACTTTGGGATCAGATGTCATCAGAGTTAAAAGAAAGTTACCACAAGATACACTCAGCGATTCAAAAGAAAGTGAATTCACATAACCTCATCCTTACACTTATCTGATTAATCTTCGCATGTATTTCTTTCAATTTATTCTTGTATTAGCCCACTCTAATGACATTTAGTAGTTACTTATCTGACTAGTGTATAACCTCACTTATTGTAGCTTTAAACCAAAGTCATAAAGTATCAGAGATCGGTCGTAATGCGTTGCTACGGAGATGTTTCATGATAAAAGAATTGATAACATGGATTGTATTCCAGTGACATTGACAATATTTTAGCGAAGTTTAGAGTGCGGAGGCTTTATTAATTCCAGAATAATCCAAATATACTTAGTTAAAAAGAATATGAAATGTTTTCTGTTTGAAGTTGCTGCATTTGCTAGAGTGAATGGTTTGAGGTTTTGTTACAGGAAATCACGTTGCTGTCTTGTAGCCGTGGTAACTTCGTTATCCATTTTTTCCCCTTATTTTGTTTTCCTGCTGTAATCCGTTTTTGTTTATTGCTAATCATGTAACAGTTCTACAAATGTTCTTCCGAATGAAAAGGAATTCAGAGGGAACTGTCACAGGATTTAAGATATAAATTTTACTTGTAACAAGATTTCATTTAAAATCTGCCTCGTCTACTTACTGAGCCCAAGGTGGAGAATGTAGATGCAAGACAAAACTGCATTAAATATCGCTGCGTGGTGATCGCTGCCTTACAATAGTATAGAACACGATATCTATGATTTATTCATAATGGTAATTCTTTTAGAATCAAAGTTCATCTACTTTATTATCGTTTGGAGAGAAAGTTAAACCATAAAGAACTAACCGCAGTCGCTTTGTTCGGCGACGGAGCAAAACGTGACAAAAGAACCGGTTTATTTCCCTGGCGTACTTATAACAGCATTAGCATTGTGGTCACAGTGCCTTCCCTACTCAGTTTGTGGTACACGCTTGGCGGACATGGGCGCAGAGGTTCCCGCTGGAGGGGAGACACCTTCCGATGGCTTGGGCAGGTCCCATCCGGTTGGGTATGGTATCGAGATGCTTGTGCGTAGTGGAGAGGTACCGAACCCTGATGCGGGCGCTGCGGACCCCTAACCCTGTGACGTAATCAGAGGTACGTGAGCCCGAACATTGGGTTGGTCTCGGCGGGGCAGTGATTACGGACGCCCGGTATGTCTGGCTGGTGTAGCCGTCCAGGGTAAACGCCCTAGGAGTCTCTTGGATAGCAGTACTAGATGTACTATATCAGTAATCTTCCTGGATGTATTGACAGCCGTAGGTGGCCTAGGTAGCCCTAAGGAAGGCCCTCACGGAGCAGCTACGGTGGTTCCCTGGATATAGAGCGCCAGTTTCAACTCCCGAGTACACCTAGCACGTACTTGGCCTCTCCATTAGGTTATCTATCTTGACAGATGTCAACATGTCAGCTGTAAAATTCATTAAATAGTCACCGTGCATATCCAACACCAAAAAGGCGGAAATGGTGTACCCTGCCGCCAATATCGTGACGTACCAAAACATTTTACACGTTGTGCTTAGTCTAGATTCAGGAAATGTACAAACAAATACAATTTTTATGTAATGGACTACAAATACTTATAATTCTTAAATTATATTTCTTTTTTTTTTCTATTCCATTTACCATCACGTAGGCAACATAAATTCTTGTAAGTGATAATAATATAAACATAATAGTTTTCTAACTAACTTCCAGATATCGATAAGATATATAAATTCACTAATCTGAAGAAAAATATCTGCGTTGCTATCCTTGCCACATAATCAGTCGCCTTTTGTTTCATGTCAGATATTTCCATAATGAGATGTACTGCTGGAATGTTTTATCCTCTTTGGTTACCTCACAGCGATATTAAAAGGATAGTTAAAACACATTAGGAAACAGCATAAGGAAAAGGCGAGAAGTCAAATAAATACCAAAGGTCAAATGGAAGTTCTTCATTCTCAAAGGAAGTAACAATTAAGATTTTGAAGAAAATACACCCACAAGATTTTCTAAAATTGGCTCAAACGCTTTCCATTAAGTATATTTACAAGACAAAAAGTTGCAATTCTAAATTTTCTGGGAACAGCTCCTTCACTCTGGCTACAACATATGCAGATATCCTTAAAAGCACAGAATTTACGTAATACCTTTATTCTGAAATGACCCACTTCCGAGGTATTCTTTGTTTTTTATCTGAAGTAAGCAATACTTAAACTTTTCTTAAATGCGAAATATTTATTCATTAGTCATACAGAGGAAACGCAATTACAAATACGTCACTTAGACAACCAGTTTTAGAACTTTTGACTATCACTTAAAGTCTACTGTATTCCCATATTCCTTTGTACCTTTATTTTTTATCTCTTGGACATACAAAGAGAACGGAATTTCAAAGTCGTCAGCTAGACAACCAGTTTTAAAACTTTTGACTATCACTTAAAGTCTACTGTATTCGCATATCCCTCTGTACCTTAACTTTTTATCTCCGGGACATACAAAGAGGATGCAATTTCAAAGTCGTCAGCTAGACAACTAGTTTCACAGCATTTGACTATCACTTAAAGTCTACTGTATTCTCATATGCCCTTGTACCTTCATTTTTTATCTCTTGGACATTCAAAGACGTCAACTAGACAACCAGTTTTAAAACATTTGACTATCACTTGAAGTCTACTGCATTCTCATATTCCCTTGTACCTTCATTTTTATCTCTTGGACATACAAAGAGAACGTATTTACAAACACGTCACCTAGACAACCAGTTTTAAAACATTTGCCTATCACTTAAAGTCTACTGTATTCTCATATTCCCTTGTACCTTCATTTTTTATCTCTTGGACATACAAGGTGAACGCAATTTTAAAGACGTCACCTAGACAACCAGTTTTAAAACATTTGACTATCACTTAAAGTGTACTGTATTCCCATATTCCCTTGTACCTTCATTTTTTATCTCTTGGACATACAAAGTGAACGTAATTTCAAAGATGTCACCTAGACAACCAGTTTTAAAGCATTTGACTATCACTTAAAGTCTACTGTATTCCCATATTCCCTTGTACCTTCATTTTTTATCTCTTGGACATACAAGGTGAACGCAATTTTAAAGACGTCACCTAGACAACCAGTTTTAAAACATTTGACTATCACTTAAAGTGTACTGTATTCCCATATTCCCTTGTACCTTCATTTTTTTTATCTCTTGGACATACAAAGTGAACGTAATTTCAAAGATGTCACCTAGACAACCAGTTTTAAAACATTTGACTATCACTTAAAGTCTACTGTACTCCCAATAAGATAATGTTGATGTTGAAGTAGAAGAACACTAGATGTTTTGTACAAGAGTAAAGAAAGTGACGTGAGTGCTACACATCAGATATTTAATATAGAGCGAGTGTATTTGTAAAAGGTGAAACTGTGGGCAGTGCAGCGAGACTCATATAAATAAATAAAGTCAGCAATCAATTTTCCTTTCACTTGGCTGTAAACTAATGGCTGTTGTGAATGTTTCTCGTGGCTTTTTCTTTATTATTTTATCAGTCGTAAAAAAGTATTGGAATGCTGGTACAGCGGACCGTTTTCCGCAGCTTCAAGTCCCTTATTGCTTTCTCTGTTACGTACCTTCCAGTGGAGGAAACCTTTCATTCAAATCAACATTCGATGCGGTAATTGATGTTGACAGCTGACGATCGCGAGTGTTTAGGACCATCTCCATAAAGCTTAGAGAGGTTATTGATGCCCTTTAGTCTGTATATTAATACAAACATTGTTTTTCTACCTTCTAGGTATGTTTGAAATATCGTTAACATGTAGAAATGGTGTTAAAATCATATAACCATTTTTAGCAAAAAGAAAACTCTAAAAAAAGACTTTTTCAATAAATGTAAAATGCTCTATGGGGTAGATATATGGGGTTTGGAGGAGGGGATGTAAATATGAATGTGATACAATAGAAATTTTTGCAAACAAGTTTGGGGCTTACCACGAGCTTCACCAAATGTAGTGGCACAAGCGGAATTGGGAAGACTGGGAACTAGAGGGATAATGGTGGAAAGAGTGGGCGAGAATTAGGAGTTTAGATGAGCAGAATATTCTGTGTCAATGCTAAATCAGAAAGATTCATGGCTAAATAAGATAAAGGAAATGATTTTAAAAATAGAATTGGGTGTCATGTGGGAAAAGAGGGAATTATTGCAAAGTGGATTTTGGAAAGAACTTATGTTAAGAACGGAAGATAGTGAAAGGCAAGAAATGTTAGGAAGCTTCAACTTGAAAAGCTCACATTGATATTTGTGATAAAGCAGGAAGAGAAGGCTTTGCATGGGCCAGAACAGGGGCGGGGGGAAGAGGGAGGGATCTGTGTCACCATAGGGATAAAGAATGGCATTTGCTTTTAGGGTTGCTTAGGGAGAAGAGAATGGGCAAGGCTACCAAAAGAAATTCAAGCAATGAAGTTAATGGGTGTAAAAACTAGGAAAAATGTAATTGAAATTGGGAACTTTTTGGGCAAAGTAAGAGTCAAATTTTTTTAGGAAGATAAGTAAACATGACGAAAATGAAGATGAAGTTATTTGAGACAAGTTGCCAATAGGGAACCATTAGCTCGACAACCTCAGAGTTTGAGTCTGTTGGGCCCAAGGGTAACCAGAAACTCAGTGTAGTAATAAGAGTGTAAATTTATAATAATTTGTAATTAAAATGGAAGTAAAGGTCACTCATTACTTACAATAAATGTGTAATTTGGAGCAAGCGCTTATTCTGAGAGCGTATTAATATTGCAAAGCCATCCAGCGAGTACAGCTGTACGTGTACGATGAGCGTTCGATCCCCGTCACAGATGTTATCAATCTTTATGCAAAAATTCAATGTGAACTCTAAAAAAGCACCGAAATGTGTATCATGGTATGTAACATCGAAGTTTGGTTTAGTTTAAATCTCGCAAAAGTTGACAGTAGACTTTAAGTGATAGTCAAATGTTTTAAACAGCCGTTCAGTATGTGATGTCTAAGATATAAAAAAGAATAACGGCTTTCTATATGAACAACGAATACCATAGAAATAGATCACATTACTAGCGTAAATTCATGTAACATAAGGTATGTTTTAACATAAGCTGTATGTGTTAATAAGAGATACATACGATATTTGTGTATTATGTGTTTCAAATGAGAAGGTGTTTGTCCTTGAGTGCTACTACGTGAGCAACCATTCGGAGTACTGCGCTGTTGTCGTATTGCATTCCCCCTAAGTGATGTGTGATGAGCGCCAAACTAATCAATCTCAAATAAATACTATTCGCGCTAAGACAAAAATTCAGATTTTGCCAAAACTGATCCATGTGGAAAGAGAGAGTAATGTATCCAATATAATCATGAAAAGCTCATATTTTCAGCTCAAATAGTTTCCCTAATATACATGAATGAAGTAGATACCACCTTATCCTTATCCCATCCCATCAGAGCTGGCGTTCCTGGCACTCACTCTCTTCCTTCTATACATCAATAACCTACCAACCCTGCCACGCTGCTCGCTGTATCTCTTTGCTGACGATACAGCTGTCACCTCCATGTCATCACAGCTCAACCTGTGTGCTCGCAGGATTCAAAGATATGCCGACCTGCTCACCACTTGGTTCGAACGTTGGTGTCTACGCGTCCACCCACAGAAGAGCCAAGCCATCACCTTCTCTCGAAGACGAATAGCAGATCTTCCACCAATTCGCCTACTGTTGAGGACGTCCATTGGGAAACTTACATTAAGTATCTTGGTGTTGTACTCGACATCAAACTGACGTGGAGAGACCACATTACGTATGTGGCTAATAAAGTTAGCGAAAGAATGGGTATGCTCTACCCTCTCTATAACCGACGATCAGTCATGTCTCTGACTACAAAACTGCTCCTGTATAAGCCAGTACTCCGGCCAGTGGTATATGGGGAGTAGCAGTCAAGTTTCACCTACAACGCCACAGACTCCCCTTGGTACATCCCCAATCTAGTTATTGGATGAAACCTAGGTATCCCCACAATAACAGACTACATGCATACCCTTTCACGTTCCTCTTATCAAAACCTCTCCCGCAACTTCAACTCCCTTATCCGCGGTCTAGGCGAGTACGTCATCGATCGTGGAGAGCACTACAAACGCCCGAGACTGCTTCTAGACACACAAAATAATAATCAGATAGCTTATATATAACTCGAACCTCATCTTCTGCCGTATATTATCCTTCCTTACAAAACACTCCACTGCCAGTAGAGGGCCTATCCCTGATCTGACTTGAGACCAAAGGTCTGAAATTCAGATCTTCAATGTCCAGTCGTGTGTGTGTGTCAAGGTGTTTGATAAATCCGATGAGAGGAAGCAATACACTTCTTGCTAGTCTGGCAGAACGTGTCTGGTCACATTATATCTTTGTTTATGAATGGTTCGTAATCTCTAATTTACTCTAGAGAGTTCAAAGCAGCATTATTCAGTTACTCTTCCATGAAAAAGTGTATGAGCTGGATTAATGAGATACGATCCATCTTCCCTCTTACTACTGCTAGAACAATCCAATTGAGCTAATGTGGGCTAAAATTATGTTGCAAACAGAAATAATATTAATGGAAATTAATTGTTCTTTCACACTAGCCGTGTGTAGGACGCACTATGAAAGGGTAGATCCAGATTGAAAAATTGCATTTGAACCACGGATCTTCTGGTCTCTATCCAGCCGCTCTAAACAATTGAGTTACTATGGCCAACGTGCCAACATGACATTAAATTCTCCAACTGACTCGTGTTTCTCCCAGTAAACCACTAGGAGTTTTCATAAACACATGAGACAACTACCTTAATGGCGACTTACTATGCTGTAAGTACTTTAAGGCCCGGACTATAGTTGACCACTATTAGGTCAATTAATGGAAATTAATTGTTCTTTCACACTAACCGTGTGTAGGACGCACTATGAAAGGGTAGAGTAAGACTGAAAAATTCAATGTCATTGCTGGGATTTGAACCACGAATCTTCTGGTCTCCGTCCAGCCACTCTAAACCATTGAGCTCCTATGGCCAACGTGCCAACTTGAATTTTTCAGTCTGGCTCTATCCCTTCACAGAAATAATATTTTTAAGTCTACTGACGTTGAACGACTTATTCATGAAGAACTTGACAAGGGACACAACAATACTCGGAAAACTGCGTGAGACATCAGATAAACTACAAGAAGACGACTTTTGGAAAGAAATAGCATGTAACGAGGTTATGGAACCTATCATCATAAATTTGCAGTACTCAGACGATGAAGACAATGACGAATTATCTCTTAACGTAAGTAACATTCACAACTATACGGGTGTACCGTTGGTATTTTCGCTAGATTAGAAATATAAGTAATTCATAAAGTATAATTAATTTTGAACCAAATATTTAAGCCATTTGCGTAATATAAGAATATGCATTTTGCATTTGTGATTTCAACAACTGCATTATTATAAAACTTTGGAAAGTTCAGTTATGCGTTCCCTTACGTCTAGCGCCACGAACACTTGCAAGTGTGCGAGAGAGAGGGAAATATAAAAAGAGTAGGGATAGTGAGATGGAAACGCTGAAGGCTCTAACGCATCTGATTCGCTAGGAGCGAGAACTTCCCATTTGAAGCACATAATTCAATTTATGTCAGAGGATCTACTCCCACTAGTCCTGGACCCGTAGGACCAAGGACCCGGGCCTGCTTCTACCCGGGAGTTACCGAGCTGTCCCGAAAGGTGCCCGGCGCCTCCAAGGCTCTTTCCATAAGGAAAGACCTAGAGACTAACAAGCCCCACCCCCCCATCTGGCCCTATGTACTCAAGACGGGATGGAAGTGGATACGCCACTTCCGCGCTCCAACTCCAAAATGGGAAGGCTACTGATATGTCCTCGGGGGAGTGCCGCCTGGTGATCTAGCACAACTTCTACTAGCTATGCGGGCTGGTACGCGGGAATATTAATGGTTTCCCTCAACCCCGTCCGGAGACGTAACCGATTTCCCACGGGTATGGGGAACCGCTACCCCCTCGAGTTCAACCCATTCCGAACAACTCCCTATCAGGGAGGGGATCGAATGTTCGGCCCGAGGTTCCCCTAGTAACTTCAGAGGTACCACGAGTGCTAGGGGTCCGCAGTGCCCGCACCACAGCAGCTGAAGGGGACGGAACCCCTCCCCTACGGGATGAAGCACATAATAGCACTATTGTTGCGAACCCGATTTCGATAAAGCGACTTCTTCCTCCGGTGACCACCTGTTGTGCTTATCCACTGTGTCGAACTGGCGGTGGAAGACTTCGAAAGTTGTCGCGCCGTCGTATTTAGGAGGTTTGACCGCGCAGGTGTTGTGTCGCGTCCCGGTGCGTCGGCCTTCAAGTCCTTCAACCTCCTGCCGACGATGTCCTCCATCATGGCGGTCAGGGACTTGGTGCTGCTGTCGGCCTTTCCCTCCAGGTCGTTAACGCGGCTCGCCAGGTCTTTGAAGCGCTCAACCAACTCCGTGACGTCCTCTTTTACGCCGGCCAACTCCTCTTCAAATTTTTCGGCGAGGGCCTCATTCGCAGCCTTCATTTCAGATAATTCGGCCTTAATTCCCGTGGTCAGATCGGCCATCTTCGCGGTCAGATTGCGATTTGTCGTCTCCGTCTTCGCAGGTAGGTTGTCGTTAACCATCTTCATTCCTGTGGTTTATTCGGCCATCTTTGCGGCCATCGTCGCGGCCATGTTGTTATTTGCCGTCTACAACTTCTCCAGAATCTGTGTCAATGCAGCCTCCATGTCGTAATATCCCACTCCTGACACTAATTGTAGACTTTGTGGGTTCGTAAAGTTAGAAGTCCAATTTGAAGGAATTCTAAATGTTCTTTATTTCTGTAGAAATACACCTGTAGATTACAGCAGAATTACGTTACGTACACAATCACAATCTACAAAGGTCGATGACCACAACATACAGCAATCTGTTTACGTCTGTTTACAACATCAACTTTCGTTACAACACTCTACAGCTGTTTAGTAGTCCTGTTGTTTACGAGTGACCCTTGGCGAGTCATCGCTTCCTTAAATGCCTCATTGATAATTCGAGACTGTTCTGTAACAATCAAGAAATCGATTTTCTCTGTCACTAGACGAAACCGATCACTCTAGACAGGAAACTTTATATGTGCCGGCAAGTCCTTTCTCTCCGCACTATCTTTATTTGTTCCGGCATACTCTTTATCTCCGTGCTGCCTATCTGTTCCTTTGTGTGCACGAGCTGCGTTATCCCGATCGGTTTGACGACAATATGTTTTCTATCTCTTACAGTATACCATCCTGCACCGTGGCGTAGCGGCCTAAGGTTCTCTGCCACGGAATGTCACCCGGGATCGATGCCACCCCTAGTGGTGCAGGTTTTAAGTTTCAGTTATAGCACCGGTGCCCCCGTAGGGGAGGGGATCCGTCCCTTTCAGCTGCCGTGGTGGGAGCGCTGCGGACCCCTAGCACTCGTGGTACCTCTGACGTCACTAGAGGAATCTCGGGGCGAACTGCCGAGCCCCTCCCGTAGGGGAGATGTTCGGATTGGGTTGGAGTAGAGGGGGTAGTGGTTCCCGATAACCGCGGGAGATCGGGTACGTCTTCGGACAGGGTTGAGGGAAGCCATATATTCCCGCGCACTAGCCAGCATAGCTAGTAGAAGGTGTGCTAGATCACCAGGCGGCCCTCCCTTCCCTTTTGGGGCTGGAGCGCGTAAGTGGCGTATCCATTTACATACCGTCTTGTGTTTTCGGATCATGTGGGGGAGCTTGTTAGTCTCTAGGTCTTGCCCTATGGTAAGCCCCACGGAGTCGCCGGGCGCCCTTCGGGGACAGCTCGGTAACTCCCTGGTCATTAGAGGGGATCGGTCTTCACTCTATGTGGATTGCCCTGGTAGATACCCTGGTAGATATATGCAGGAGCGGTGCCAACTCAGCATCGTGACGAAATCGAGGAGCTTGCGTTAGTTAAGCGGTCCTGGTCAGGTGAGATGCTGACCACATCTCCTCCCCTGTTGCCTCTGATACCCTTTTCCAGATTTTCAGAGCACACCCAGACCCTTGTTCCCTTTTCATAAATGTATAGACATTGCTTATTACTTCTCGTGTTTGAGAATGTAGCACTTTATTTCCTAATTTGCTGCTTGAAGGCGCCATTTCTAAATGCTCTCTTGAAACCAGGAAACATGCACTTTTTGAAACAAGGTGTAGTATCACTCAGTAGCTCTGCACCTGTTTACTTGTTTGCAACTGATACTCAACTGACCTGCCCTCCCCTCCAGTTGCAACCGTTCTGAAGTGGACTCGTCCAGATACCACTGCGCATCGCTCTGCACTTTTCAAGATAAGAAAATACACCTGTACTAGGGATGAGCCTCGCTCTGGACATCCTGTGGAAGTCACAACTCTAGATATCATTGAAAAAATTAATCTTCTAGTACTGGAAGACCAGAGATAAAGGGTTTTTCAGATACAATACGCGCAAGATAATAAGGGCGCTGGATTTATGGTGTGGTGCGGGCAGAGGGGAAGAAGTGAGAACTAACACTCTTTTGTTTCTGTAGTGTGGTTAACCTTGAAAAACAAAGTTCAGCAAAATAGCATGTAAGATACGCGAAGATATCAGAAGTAACGTTGCAACCTCTGAAAACATTCCTTAGTTTTGCCCACGCAAGCTCAATTGCATACAGATCACAGTTATACGAAGGTAGACGAATAATAATGTGTCCCCTTTCGAGAGCCATAACATCCACAAATGTTCATACAAATATAAATCACAAGGATAAACTGGCAATTTGAGCGCACCAAACGAGCCTTTATGAAGGAAGCTTTAACTACAAAGTGATAATGTTTTTATATGGTTAATGAATTTTTAGAACTATAAACATGTAAATGAGCACTGGGAGCATAGTACATTCACAAACCTGTAATATTTGTATTATGACATTTCTTGTAGTAAATTAATCTATGAAAATACCACATGAAGCCATAGAAAAGCTGCTTACTATGTATATTGTATGTAATCAATTTGACTTTATGTATATACTGTATTTATACATTTTGACGTGTCTCATAACATGTATATGTTGCCAAGGACGAACTAACGTTCTAATTCTAACATACGATTGTTGTAAACTGCCTAACTAACCTCGAAATTGATCAAAACGAAATATGGCAGACATGATAAAGCTTAGCGTATTAGCCACTAGATGTCAGTGTATAGCACATTTCAAATTTCAAAGTTGTCGTCTATGTTTACGGAGTTAAACGAAACTTACCGTAAGCCCACGCCGTGGCTCAGTTGTTAGACCGCTTGGCTCTCACCAAGACAGCCCGGGTTCGATCCCAGGCGACCGCAAAGTGAGCTTTGTGGTGTTGGGGCGGGTTTTCTCCGGGACCTCCGGTTTCGCCCGCCATCTCATTCCACCGGTGCTCCATCTTCATCTCATGTATCATCAGTGTCATCGCCTGCGGTGCCGTATGAAGTAAAAGCGGGCGTTAAACACTACACATACACGAAACATACCGAATGAGGTCTTGGAGCCCGACCGCTCTTCCTATCGCGTGCATACTGTACACATAATTTGTCGTGTGTATGTCACGGGTTTTTGAGGCGTTTATCAAAAGATATTTATTCAAGTATTCAAGTAAGTTTACTCGGTGAGATAGTCGGGTGTACACTGCAAGAAGTAACGATAGAGTCATGCAATGAGCTGTTTAAATGGACAGTTGACAAAGAAGTTGTGTAAAACTGTCCCTAAAGCCAAATGAAAACATTCCGTGACACAAAGTTGTTTTAACAGAAGCAAATTCAGTCACGTATCCGTGATGCTGTCGGCAGTCTTCTCGTGCCTTTTGCAGTTCTTGTTACATTCTCTGTTAAATGGGTTTAATCGAAAACCCGTTACAGAGATTTCAGTAATAACAAATGTATTAAGAAATCCCACGTACATAAACAAGAACATTAATTTTTTTAAATGTCCAAGTTTGTGCACCATATTGGTGGAATACAAAACTACCCTTTAAATGAACATTTTTTTGAACATTTGTTGTCACTCTGAATGACTTTCGTTTAACTAGAAGCTGCAAGGAAACCAAAATGTTATTACCTAATTAACATAAATGTTGTAAAAGCAAACAATTTATGACAAATATCTAAATTGTTGAGAAGCGAAGCATTTCTCAGGTGTTCACTCTTCAAATGAAAAGTCGTGATTCATTTTTTTTTTTATCTTTTAGACATACAAACGGAACGGAATTACAAAGACGTCACCTAGACAACCAGTTTTAAAACATTTGACTATCACTTAAAGTCTACTGTATTCCCATATTTCCTTGTACCTTCATTTTTTATCTCTTAGACATACAAAGAAATCGGAATTACAAAGACGTCACTTAGACAACCAGTTTTAAAACATTTCACTATCACTTAAAGTCTACTGTATTCCCATATTTCCTTGTACCTTCATTTTTTATCTCTTGGACATAAAAGAGAACGGAAATACAAAAACGTCACTTACACATACAGTTTTAAAATATTTGACTATCACTTAAAGTCTGCTGTATTCCCATATTCCCTTGCACCTTCATTTTTTAGCTCTTAGACATACAAAGAGATCGGAACTTCAAAGACGTCACCTAGACAACCAGTTTTAAAACATTTGACTATCACTTAAAGTCTACTGTATTCCCATATTCCCTTGTAACTTCATATTTATCTCTTGGACATACAAAGGGTTCGGAATTACAAAGACGTCAACTAAACAACAGTTTTAAAACATTTGACTATCACTTAAAGTCTACTGTATTCCCATAATCCCTTGTACCTTCATATTTATCTCTAGGACATACAAAGGGAACGGAATTACAAAGACGTCACCTAGACAACCAGTTTTAAAACATTTGACTATCATTTAAGGTCTACTGTATTCCCATATTCCTTTGTACCTTCAAATTTTTATCTCTTGGACATACAAAGAGAACGGAATTTCAAAGACGTCACCTAGGACAACCAGTTTTAAAACATTTGACTATCACTTAAAGTCTACTGTATTACCATATTCCCTTGTATCTCTAATAAGATAATGTTTATGTCGACGTTGATAGAGGAATAAGCGTTTGTACAAGAGTAAGGAAAGTCATGTGAATAACACATAAGAAGTTGTAATGATAATATATAAAGAATCAGACAAATCTTGTCTCTAAAATTAGCCAAAAACTTATGTCTAGACATATGTTGAATTCCTTTGCTTAGTTATTTCCATAATACTGAGCTATTTTGAAGTGCCATTTTTACAGTTAGCATATCCCAATATTTGTACTTTACCTGACAAATTGCTTCGTGTTGTTACTTCATACAGTATTTTAGAAACGTGTACCTCCCACCCTGAACGCTGAAAGAGCCAACAAGTTCTGAAAGTTCAGTGACGTGAGAAGTTAGGTGTAGATAAAATGGAAGATTAATGCACTTCCAGTATTTGGAAGTCGACCAGAGAAAACCCGGAAAACTCATGGATGAGGTGTGTAACAGGATTTCTATTCTGCCACACATCCGATGGTTGAAGTCTAAGAACTATAAACCCTGCGTTGTGAAAATCATGTTGAAACAGAAGTTTTTGGTGCTGGGGGATGGTGCGATGTTGAAGATGCTATGATCCCCACGTTGTGGAGACATATGCAGCACGATTCCTCCGTTGTTGTGGGTTTCGATGCCCCAAAGTTGCGGTAACATATATAGCTAGATTCGTGCTGGTATCTCGTTTCCCGTCGTTGGTCTTACTTCGTCGATCTTACCTTCGTCCAAAATATTATGACTTGATGAAGAAAATATTACCGGAAGTTATCAGAAAAATCCTTAATTATGCCTCGGCTAGCTTTTAATATTCTTCTGTTATATTCTTACTTACGAGCAATGAAAACTCTAAGTTACAAGTTTGGTAACGGGTGAAGAAATCATTAAGATTTTTAATTTGAATTTCTATAAGAAATCAATCTTTTGTTTATTTCTTTTAACACCAAATCCATTACTTTTCTTATCACAAAACTGTATACTTTGATCGGAATCAATCTAATACTTCAAATTGAACTTACACTTAAATATTTTCGAGCAATTTAAAAATTGTCCAATCTCAAGGTCATTCCAGAAGGAAACACGAATTTTCTTGCGGCTTCTACACCAAGGATATTTAATCCCTCGTTATTATCTGTACCCATATACAGGGTGTATGTAAATGAATATAGGGCTTTTAACTCTTTATAATATTTATTACATTCAACGTACAGTTATAAATGATATGTCAAATGAAAAAGCAACTCAAACAGTTTTACCAAGAATCTTATAAATGTTCAATGTGACTACCCTTTGTCACACGGCACATATCAAGTCTATAGCCGAGTTCTTTTCAAGCGTTGATAAGTGTGTATTCAGTAATTGTAACAACAGCTGCTTTAATCCGGTTTCTTAATTCAGGGAGGTCAGCTGGTAGCGGAGGCACGTATACATGATCCTTTATGAAGCCCCATAGCGTTAGGTCAGGAGAACTTGGAGGCCATACATAACAAGACCTGTCATTGGGGCCCTTGCAGCCTATCCAGCGCTCGGGTACAGTGACGTTCAACCAATCGCATACTTCGTTATGCCAGTAAGGTGGCGCACCATCTTGCTGGAAAATGAAGTTCTCTATCTCATTTTCTTCCAACTGAAGGAAGAGCCATTGCTCTAGTGTAACAAGGTAAGAAGTGCCAGTTACAGCAGGTTCACCAAAGAAGAAAGGCACATAAACTTTTCGCCGGGATACGGCACAAAAAGCATTCACTTTGGGGGAATCTCGTTGCATTTGTACCATCTTGTGAGGATTTTCTGAGCCTCAGATGTGCACATTATGAGTGTTAACATGTCCACTAAGGTGAAAGGTCGATTCATCGCTGAAGACAACATGATCCATAAAGTCGTCATCGTCACGAAACATGTCGTTTGCGAAGTTGGCACGTAATCCGTGGTCTGTCGGCTTTAGAGTCTGTAATAACTGTAAACGGTAAGGGCGTAGCCATAAGCATTTGCGTATAACTTTCCAAACAGTCGACACAGGAACTTGTAATTCATGACTAGCCTTCCGGACTGATTTCTTTGGGCTACGAGTGAACGACTGTCTCACTCACTCAACAGTCTCTTCACTTACTCTTGGTCGTCCCGTGCCCTTCCCTTTACAAAGACAGCCGGTATCTTCAAACTGATGATACCATCTACGAATGTTATCATTACTAGGAGGATCACAACCAAACTTAATGCGAAGCGCACGTTGCACAGTAACTGCAGATTCGGCCTTTGTAAACTGCAAAACACAAAATGCTTTCTGTTTACTAGTCGCCATCTTTGCTACTACCGCAGTGTAGCGGATTGCAGCAGAAACATTGCACGCACATGCGCACTGATGACAACAAACAAAACTGAGTTAATTGATGGAAATTTTTCATGTTGACTCTATCCATCAAATACCTTAGCCTATGTACGGCTAGTGTGGAGAAATGATTAATTTCCATCAATTAACTAAAATAATAAGAGTTAAATGATGAAGTCTGGGACTCAAGTACTTACGATAGTAAGTCGCCACAAACGGTGTATCTCGGATGCGAGAGCCCCTAGTGGTCTACCGGGGAAATATACGAGTCAACTGGAGAATTTAATGTCAGGAGGGCACGTTGGCCATGGTAGGTCAAAGGTTAAGAGCGACTGGACGGAAACCAGGAGATCCGTGGTTCAAATCCCGGCCATGGCATTGAATTTTTCATGTTGACTCTATCCATTAAAACTGTTTGAGTTGCTTTTTCATTTGACATATCATTTATAACTGCAAGTTTAATGTAATAAATATTATAAAGAGTTAAAACCCCGATATTCATTTATGCACACCCTGTATTACTCTTATATGATTGGCTGATTTACTACTACGTCACTACACTACGTAATACAATTATTACTACGGCCAATCACAAAATTACATATATTTTTACACAATTTTGTTTGTTTTTCATTTATAAATTTATGAATTTTTCAAACCCTTTCTAAATATTAATCAAAAGAACTGTTACAGGTCGGTCCGGAGTCTGCCACCTCGCTCGTTAAAAGGATTGGTATACATAGTTTGTAGAAGCTGAAAAACAGTTTGTGGTGGCTGCTGAAGTTGTCATGTTTCACATGTGTTTCCGGAATACCAGAGGAATTTTCACTGTAATCGGAGCTGTATGAAATTAGTGGAATTATAAGAGGTGAAGAGAAACATTCACTTCTAATGGTACAGCGATTTATAAACAAGAGCTTGAAGTAGGTTAAATTACTTGTAGAGTGTTGTTTTCAATAATGACAAATGTATATGCAAGAGATAATAACAATTAAGCTCAGGTTGTTTGTTACCAGGCAACAGAAGCAGACATCTCTAATGCTGCTCATTTGTTTTAGCATACACCATTTCCGTGCAAAACAGACTCGACTACTTGGCTGTCGTCACAGGACGAACTTGCTGAGCCAATCGGCGAGAGAAATCATCTGTACATACAACAAATGGTCTTACATACTTAGTAGGTGTCGACTGTTGCATATAGGACCGCCCACCTCGGTCGTGGCTTTCCGTTGAGAAAATAAAAGACTTCAAAGACGTTCCGAATAAAGGGTATTTTGAGATGCGAGGATGTTTCCACAAGACGCAAACATAAGCTTCTTTTTAAAATGCTTCTTTTAAATTCATGGCCTCTCGATACGTGAAATTTTGGGAATAACGTTTTGGCTAGAATATATTTACCCTATATGATTGTACATAGAAAAAAAAAAAAGCAAACATAATATATTAACATTAACAATTGGGTCGATTGGGTAAAATACTACATGAAAATTTGTTCCTTTTTTGCAAAATTTTACTTTCAGAATATTAAATTTGATTTACCAATGTTCTTGAAGTAAAAACCTTCTTTTTTAATTTAAAGCCTTTAACTTTTTAAGTCATATCGGACGATGAATGGAATGGTTGAAATGATGCTAAAATGGGCCAGGGCTCCATGGAGCTTAGTTACCCGACATTCGTCTTTTAGGATAAGGGAAAACCCCGGAAATACTGTATCTAGGTAACGCCCTCACCGAGAATCGAATTCGAGACCTCTTGAATGTGAGGCAGACATGCTACCATCCACGCTACCGAGACGGGCAGTGAAAACTTCTTTAGCCGTGATTAGCACCTATTGTGGGTAGAGAATTAAACTGAGCCGTCACGCTGGAATATGTGACGCTCATTCGGGTGAAATCGGCTCGAGTCGGCTCAATCCGAACTAACCCTTCCAAATTCATTCGTTATTTCAGTCTTATGCAGTCCATAACGCTATACACCGTAGATTTTCTGTGGCACTCAACAGCGTATCAACAACACGCATCCAGGTATGTTTTAACATATTTCAAATAATATGAAAAATTCACAGACCGTACAGGAGCTTCCTAAAAAATAATTGTCTTAGGGCCGTTCTTACGAGGGCTGTTCAATAAAGAATGATAATAATTTTTCGTACTAAAATTCAATCTTACTATATTCTGTTAGCTTAATGTGAAACAAACACGCATAGTAGTTTCATTGTTGTTATTCCTGGTTCCCGCCTGGGAGAACATATTCAGACATATTCAGTATCGCCTACTGCTGTAATGGAGGCAACACGCGAGGAACAATATGCGGCTTTGAAATTCTGCTTTCGTCACAACCAATCTTCAGTTGAGGCCTATACAATGTCACAGGAGGCCTAAGGAGAGTCTGTTCTTCCCTATAGCATAGCTCGAAGGTGGTTTAAAATGTTTAAAGAGGGGAGGCAATCAATTTCAAAGAAAGGTGGACAGGGTGCTCCAGTTACTGCTCTTACGGAAGAAAACATCAACACTGCTGCTGTCATTGTGAGAGAGGATCGACGAATTACCTTAAGATCACTTTCTGAAATAATGAACATTTCATTGGGTGCCACCCACACGCTGGTGACAGAAACATTACACATGAGACATGTTTGTCCGCGATGGGTTCCAAGACTGTTGATTCCCGAACAAAAGGACATTCACATGCAGGTCTGCATGCAGTTAAAGTTGATGTTAGAGGAAGACCCGGAATTTCTTTTAAATGTAATCACTGCTGATGAAACTTGGCTACATCATTTTGATCCTGAGAGCAAACAGCAAAGCTCAGTGTGGAAATCTCCTTCATCACCAACACACAAAAAAGCAAAAGTTGTTGCTTCTGCTGCGAAAGTTATGGTCATCTCATTCTTTAATATTCATGGAATGGTTTATCAGCATGTTGTACCTGCACACACACCAGTAACTAGACAATACTACAGGGATGTCCTGAAAACATCGCAAGTCTATATCAGGCGCAAAAGACCACTTTTCCGTGAAGCAGGCTGGATGCTGCACCACGATAATGCGCGGCCGCATATTGCCAATGTTGTTGCTGAATATCTTGCAGAAATCAACGTGAAGTACATCCCTCACTCTCACTATAGTCCGTATTTTGCCCCATGTGACCTTTTTCTGTTCCCTAACTTGAAGAAACGCCTTCGTTGGATGCATTATCCATCATCAGAAGCAGTGGTGAAGGCTGCGGAGGCGATTTTGAAGGATCTATCAAAAATGGCTTCCAGCATGTCTTTGAAGACTGGCAGAAACGCTGGGATAAGTGCATCGAATTCATTGGAGACTATTTTGAGGACGACCATCAAAGCAATAAGGATGAGTAAAGGTACGTTGTCAAAAACTAATTGTGATCATCCTTTATTGAACAACTCTCGTACAAACGTCTGTCAAGTGAAGTAACCGATCCGGTCATTTAACAAGTCGACAACATGTCAAGTTCCACTTTAAACTATAATAGTAAAATGGATCAGTTTTCTTTGTTCGTCTAATTTTACATTTATTTCATACCATATGTGCTTGTTTGTTAAATTGTACCGTACTTTTTCTTCTTTATTTTAAAATTGGTCTGTATATTTCTCTTTGGAGAATAAAATAATTCTAAAATTGAATTGAACTGAAAATGTGTTAATATCAGCATGAATTATGACAAAATTTTTGTAATGAATATGACATGTAATAGAATATGTATGAAAATATGTAGGAACGTGTAACTAAATATGGAGTATATGTGCGGATATGTAATAACATGTGCAAGATGTACACGTAACCAAACATTTCCAAATATTTAAAAAATATGCAAATGCGTAAATAAATATCATATAATTAAGTTATAAGATATGTATGAACTTGTATTTTTACTAAAAATAAAACTGCAATGAAATATGTGTATCTGCAAGATCCAAAATATGATAAATAACTGTGAAATAGCATGTATTTTAATAAAAAAAATAAAATATACGTAAAACAGCATATTATGTGATTTGATATTACTTCCTTTATTCGTCCTTAATGTATAACCCCATTCGCACGGTCGTAAGTCCGTCGTCATTCAGTTGTTTAGCGTAAGACATGAAATGTTTAGCTCGCAGCTGGCCTCTTTGCGTAAGAATGGGTCTCAACATTACATTTTTGAAAATAATTTATAGTGAATACTTTTTAGTTTTCACTACTGTCGTGTGGTCTTAAGCATACACATTTTTTTAAATGTTATTATCTCTTAGTTACGAGACATATGTATTAAGTGGTCTGTTTAAGAACACTCACGCGTTAACATCTGCACTTGTCTTCAGGGAAACTGCGATACTCCAGATATGATCAGTAACTTGTAGTATCTCTTTGTTAATGTACGACAGCTAAATAACCACAAGAAAGCTCTCACTGTCGAAGGTCGCTCTATGTTTACATAGGGCCTCAAACAGGTGCTAACTTGATGCTCACTTTTTTACGATCGTCTAATTTCTACACCTTCACAGAAAGGATTTAGAAATCCGAAGACTGAATTCGTTTCCATGGAAACCAATGAACATTTGATGACTGTAGAAACAAAATTTTTGCGCAAAAGTAACTAAAACCTTAAAATTAGACTTAAAATACACTTAATCACTAAACATAACAACTGAAGTAGACAAAGAAATTTATGATATTTGAAATCAATGCCCAATAAACATGTTTTCCTTGATAGAGAGCATCAAAATGAGTCATCTGTAAACATTTAACGGTCCACCTTATTCAGACTAATTTCTCCTCGTGTTTAGAGACCATGAATTACTAAATGGGGACCGAACTGAAAGTGGTCACGTGCCGATGATCTAATTTAAGTAAAAGCATGTCATCTTATAAATTGCTCCACACAAACTTTTACTCCGCCTGAGGCACAAATCCGTTGGAAACGTATCGATATATGTCATCTCCTCAGATTTAATAATTCATATTTTAGTTTAATGCATTCCATTGAAAAATATGAAGCCCACAGGACGCTGATAGAGTGTCAAGAAGTCCGTAGCTTTAACCTCAGTCAGGCTGATAAGGTTTTCCTTTATCCTGAAAGATGAATGTCTGGTAACTCTAAGCTCTATGTACCCTGTACTCATTTGAACATAATTTCATTCATCGTCCGATATGACTTAACTTTGGAAGTTTTCTCTTATCCTGAAAGATGAATATCTGGTAACTCTAAGCTCTATGTACCCTGTACTTATTTGAACATCATTTCATTCATCGTCCGATATGACTTAACGTTGGAGGTTTTCTCTCATCCTGAAAGATGAATATCTGGTAACTCTAGGCTCTATGTAACCTGTACTTATTTGGACATCGTTTCATTCATCGTCCGATATGACTTAACGTTGGAGTTTTTCTCTTATCCTGAAAGATGAATATCTGGTAACTCTAAGCTCTATGTACCCTGTACTTATTTGTACATCATTTCATTTAAGCCCGATTTCTATGATTTGTAAGATGTTGGTTGTGAGTAAAGTGATAACTTGGTCGATTTGAGTGAAAATTAATACGCTGGGCGTGGTGAGGACTATTACGCAACAAACCGCACAGAAGATTGGACCAGTGCAGAGTGTGTTCGCTTGGCAACGGTACAGGTGCAGCGAACTTGCAGTAAATTTGACTAATGCGGGAAAGATAATGGTTTAGGGCAAAAATGTTGCTTCGTTTGTACGCTAATCTATGTTTCACGTCTGCCACGCTGAAAAATTATGTCACCACCCTTTGGAGATCAAGGATTTGTTATAACAGATTTAAAGGACCGGATTTGCCTCACTTTGGGGCACAGTACAATACACCAAGTGCCTCATACCCTCCATAGCTATTCAAGGTTTCTACAAACCTGTACCTAACCCCTTCCGTACCTAGTTCAGGTTTTTACAAATTTTCACTGCTTTTCCTGAAGAAGTAAAAGTGATTTCTCCTATTTAACTCTAATATTTGGAAACAAAAACAAATCACAATGTGCTAGGTCAGTGTACTGCACCAGCATCTATACATGTTTGCACTCGTCTCACCATATTCTCTGAAGTTTTACGGATAGTATCGTCGCCGATGTTACTTATTTTGGTTCGAATGGATTCCTTGAGAACATCAATTGTTCGTGGTCTATTCTTGTACACTCTATTTTTAGACACCCCCACAAGAAAAATTCCGCTGATATTAGGTCAGGGGATCTGAGGGCCACAGAACTTTTGAGATTATTCGATTATCAAAAAAACTGCTTACAAGTTAAATGGTGTCATTAGATGTAAGGCACGGTGCTCCATAACCTTCTCTCCATTCCATATCATCCAGCTGCTCCACAAATGTCTTGAAGCTACCCATATAAACTTATGTCTGTACAGTCATATCAAAGAAAATGGGACCAACGATCCATGGTGTCATTAGAGGTATGGCACGTTGCTCCATCTTGCTGGAAATAACCATCTCTCAATTCGACGTCATCCAGCTGCTGCATAAATGTCTTGAAGATACCCATATAAACTTTACTGTCTACAGTCATGTCAAAAAACTGGGACACACGATCCTGGAAGCTGACACCGCGCACCACACAGTGGCCTGTCATGGATCACTTGGGGGTTTACAGCAGCCCAATATCTGGTGTTTTCTGTGTTTATGTAGCCTGATAGGTGAAACCATACCTCATCTGTAAACCACGTTATGGAGAGAATATCTGGACGTGGAACCATCGACAGTAACTGATTCGTTTATCATAATCTGTTTCTTTCAGTATTTGCAGCATATGCACTCTGAAAGGTTGCAGTTCTTTGACATGTTCCACATGAATACCCTGATTCCTGCCTCAATCGACGCAACGATTTGTTTAGAGAATTGAATAGCACCTGGAACATATCGAATTGAGAGAAGATTGTTTCCAGCAAGATGGAGCAACGTGCCATACATCTAATGACACTATGGAACTTGTAAGCAGTTTCTTTGATAATCGAATAATCTCAAAAGGTCTGTTGCCCCGCAGATCCCTTAGCCTAATCTCACCGGATATCTTCTTGTGGGGGAGTATGTAAAAATAGAGTGTACAAGAATAGGCCACGGACAGTTGATGATATCAAGGAATCCATTCGATTCAAAATAAGTAACATTGACGAGGATACTCTCCGTAAAACTTCCGAGAATATGAAGAGACGAGTGCAAACATGTGTAGATGCTGGTGGACACTTCCAACATTTTCTCTGAGATGTAAATAGTGTGATGTAATCTCCCAATTGTTTATTATGTTCTCCCAAAGTTGTACGTGTGTCCTATTAATGATTCAAAAGTTATGGTCCATTTAAAAGGTTCAGGATGGCACTATAGATCTAAGACCGACACATATGTTACATGAAACGGATAGCCTGAAACGGGCCGTGAACCTCCTGGTCAAGTTTTCTAACATACGTACTGTCTGCCCACCACAAGAGGGCAACACAGAGGAGTGTGGAACCTAATCACTTTCGCTCTGCTTATGGTCGCCTTCCAGAGATGGTAAGGATACTAGCTTTATGCAGTGTTCTCTCATAACTCACCCATACATACGAGGGTGGTGTGGAAGCTTTAAGACCTCAATATGAAGGTGGCACCATTCATAAATGAAAGCTAGAAAATTTCGTTGTTCATCTGTTTACAGTTACTCACCAAAGTATCAGCCATTTTGGATACTCAGATGTTATGTAACAGTCGTTTGAGTGAGTTGATGTGAGTGTTTTTATGAAAATGGACCAAATCGAGTATCGAGCAAACAAGTATTAAATATTTGTTTTTGAAAGACAGTAAGCGTATGCAAATCAAAAATGAGTTGGACTCTGTGTATGGGAACTCTGCACCATAATTTTATACACTGAAATTTTGGGCAGCTGAATTTAAACATGGCCGTAAGAGCTTAGGAGACGATGAACGTTCGGGACGTCCAAAAACTGCAACTACTGACGAAAACATCACCAAAGTTCACTATATGGTGCTAGACGACCGCCGAATTAAAGTGAGAGAGATAGCAGAGTCTGTATACATGTCAAAAGAACGTGTTTGTCACATATTAAATCAACATTTAGACATGAGAAAGCTGTCCGTGCCTTGGATGACGCGTTTGCTCACGTTAGACCAAAAACGTGTTCGAATCAACACCTCCAACGCTCTGTTGGTGCAGTTTAGCCGCAATAAAACCGAGTTTTGGCACCGATTAATTACTGTAGACGAAACTTGGATACACCATTATACACCCGAAACAAAAATACAGTCCAAACAGTGAACTGCTAGGGGGGACTGGGTCAGAAAGAAGCAAAAACTGTTTTCTTTCGGCTCGGAAAGTAATGGCTGCTGTTTTCTTGAATAGTCATGGAGTTATTTTAATCGGTTATCTTCAAAAAGGAAAAACACTTACAGGAGCATACTCCGCACCATTACTTGACATGCTGAGGGCAGAACTTGCGGAAATAGGACCACATTTACAGAAAAAGAAAATCATGTTTCTCCAGGACAACGCAGCGTCTCACACCTCAGCGGTTGTAATGGCGAAAATCCACGAATTACGGTTAGAAGAGCTTGACTCACCAGATCTAGCCTCAAGTGACTTATTGTTCCCTCGTCTGAAAATTCCGCTGGAAGGACAGAGATTTTCGTGAAATCACCTTCGCGAACAATTACTTTTTCAGAGAAAAACGTCGAGTACTATTTGGACGGGTTACAGAAATGAGAACATCGCTGGGAGAAGTGTGTAGAGTTACAAGGAGACTATGTTGAAAACCGTCGAGTACTATTTGGACGGCTTACAGAGATGGGAAAATCGCTGGGAAATGTGTGTAGAGTTACAAGGAGACTATGTTGAAAACCGTCGAGTACTATTTGGACGGGTTACAGAGATGGGAAAATCGCTGGGAGAAGTGTGTAGAGTTACAAGGAGACTATGTTGAAAACCGTCGAGTACTATTTGGACGGGTTACAGAGATGGGAAAATCGCTGGGAGATGTGTGTAGAGTTACAAGGAGACTATGTTGAAAAACGCCGAGTACTATTTGGACGGGTTACAGAGATGAGAGTATCGTTACGAGAAGTGTGTAGAGTTACAAGGAGACTATGTTGAAAACCGTCGAGTACTATTTGGACGGCTTACAGAGATGGGAAAATCGCTGGGAGATGTGTGTAGAGTTACAAGGAGACTATGTTGAAAACCGTCGAGTACTATTTGGACGGGTTACAGAGATGGGAAAATCGCTGGGAGATGTGTGTAGAGTTACAAGGAGACTATGTTGAAAAACGCCGAGTACTATTTGGACGGGTTTCAGAGATGAGAGTATCGTTACGAGAAGTGTGTAGAGTTACAAGGAGACTATGTTGAAAACCGTCGAGTACTATTTGGACGGGTTACAGAGATGGGAAAATCGCTGGGAGAAGTGTGTAGAGTTACAAGGAGACTATGTTGAAAACCGTCGAGTACTATTTGGACGGGTTACAGAGATGGGAAAATCGCTGGGAGATGTGTGTAGAGTTACAAGGAGACTATGTTGAAAAACGCCGAGTACTATTTGGACGGGTTACAGAGATGAGAGTATCGTTACGAGAAGTGTGTAGAGTTACAAGGAGACTATGTTGAAAAACGTCGAGTACTATTTAGACGGGTTACAGAGATGGGAGTATCGCTGAGAGAAGTGGTTAGAGTTACAAGGAGACTATGTTGAAAACCGTCGAGTACTATTTGGACGTGTTACAGAGATGGGATCATCGCTGGGAGAAGTGTGTAGAGTTACAAGGAGACTATGTTGAAAAGCGCCGAGCACTATTTGGACGGGTTACAGAGATGAGAGCAGTGCTGGGAGAAGTGGGTACAGTTTCAAGGAGACTATGTTGGAAAACGTCGAGTAATATTTGGACGGGTTACAGAGATGGGAACATCGCTGGGAGAAGTGTGTAGAGTTACAAGGAGACTATGTTGAAAAGCGCCGAGCACTATTTGGACGGGTTACAGAGATGAGAGCAGTGCTGGGAGAAGTGGGTACAGTTTCAAGGAGACTATGCTGGAAAACGTCGAGTAATATTTGGACGGGTTACAGAGATGGGAACATCGCTGGGAGAAGTGTGTAGAGTTAAAAGGAGACTATGTTGAAAAGCGCCGAGCACTATTTGGAGGGGTTACAGAGATGGGAACATCGCTGGGAAAAGTGTGTAGAGTTACAAGGAGACTATGTTAAAAAAGAAATACTGATAAAATATACTGATATTGGGTCGGAAGCCTTTCAGATGACTTACAGTTACTAAAATGAGCATTTGATCTCTGAGAATGAATTATTCATATGCACTATCATATAATCATTTTGTAGTAAACAGATCCACTAACAACAAATAAACAGTTCAAGGCCCTCTCCCTCTATAGGTGCCGCTTGCGTTCTTGTGATGAGCAGACCGTACTGGCTATTGGGACTCTAAGAAACACAGTCACCGACGTATCACCTTGGAAACGTCAGCAGGTGCCTCGATCCGTATCAAACCAAACCAGCATTGCATAGTCCATTCTGACAAAGACAAAACATGAACGATTTGGCGGAATGTGAACCAATACCCTTGCCTTAACGGACCACGTTTCCCTTGTAGCCGTGAAAATCTTGAATGTAGAGTGCTTATGGAAATGCCCTTGGTCTTGAGTCAGGAGACATGCTTGACTCAGTAGTGTCACCAACAGGATGTAAAAGTAAACAGGAATTCCCCAACTTAGTTGCGAAGGTACTTTATTGTTACAGATATTACATATTACTGTCATATTCTTACACATTTTTTTAATTTACGTTTCTCAAACGTTAAGTCATATCGGTTCAAATCAGTGCAGGGTACATAGAGCTTAGAGTTACCAGACATTCATCTTTCAGGATAAGAGAAAACCTCCAACGTTAAGTCATCGGACGATGAATGAAATGATGTTGAAATGAGTACAGAGTACATAGAGCTTAGAGTTACCAGTCATTCATCTTTCAGGATAAGAGAGAACTTACCACTCTGATCGAGATTAGGTCCTCATGACACGCTACCACCACGATACAGTTGCGGGTTGTTTGATAAATTTCGATGTATTTATATGTAAATTGCTCTTTCTATAACATATTTGAAGTTGTTAATGTTTCTGAAAAATATTTTTATCAATATATCATATGTTTAGTATATTTGACTAAAAATCAAATTTATATATTGAATTTTCTAGGAGTATCCTGAGAAGTTCTCTTCATTGTGAATGAAAGTTTATCTCGCAAGAAGTATATAAAATAATACAATTTTAACAAGAATGGCTTATAGAGAAAGTAGAGTAAACACAACACACCAGGTTTTCCCTTTTCCTTTAATGGACAAGAAGCACAAATCAAATAAGAGGCAAGAAGAAAGTGCTAATGAATGTAAACTTGAATGGCTGAGCGATGAAACAGCAGTAAATTCTGTGCCTTCCGCAAAGGAACTCGACAAAGAAGTACAACAGTCGTAAAATAAATGAGATCAATAAACAGCAACTTGGCTCTGTCTCCATTGTTAGCAACAAGTTCCCTGATGTATGGCTTCAACTCAACACTGTAGCGAACAAAAGACGGCAGGAAAGTGCTATTGCAAACATTCAACTTTTAATATATTGTTATTCTGAGCGTTTCTTTACTTTTTATTAACAAAAACGCTTCCTCTGTCCAAATGATGAATTAACCTTTTTAAACAAAATACTAAAAAACATAAAAAAATAAAAATTATAAAAGTAAAAAATTAAAATAAAAAATAAAACAACAGATTAAAAAACAAAAACGATATTTTTAAACAAAATGCCTTGTATATTTATTACATACTAACACAACCTGATATTTATAAATTGGTAAATGCTAAAACGCAAATTTATTTATAGACAAAATAAGACCTTAGTAGCGTGTAAAAGTCCGCTTATAACTTTTAACTAAAAATTGGATCAATCAAATCTATCTCTGAAACAAGGTTAGGTATTTGGTTTAAATGTATCATCTGATATTTACTTCATTTAAAGAATCTGTAATAAAATTTAAAGAAGAATAAAAATGAAAAACAAATGCAGCTCGTCTGGTGAATTCTCATTTCAAGCTTAACCTTCAACTGTTTCACCTTACGAGAGCGACAATAGACACCGTTTAAGTTACGATGAGATCGTAAGCCTGTAAGCAAAATTACAATCCTTTGGGTTTAACTCTATATAAGCTACGAGGGCTGTTCAATAAACAATGACCACAATCTTCTCTTTTTGACAAGGTACCTTTACTCATCCTCAAAATTTTGATGGTCCTTCTCAAAATAGTCTCCCCTAAATGCGATGTACTTGTCCCAGCGTTTCTGTCAGTCTTCAAAGACATGCTGGAAACAATTTTTTGAGAGATCCTTAAAAATTGCCTCCGCAGCCTTTACCACTGTTTCTGATGATGGATAATGTCTCCCACGAAGGCGTTTCTTCAAGTTAGGGAATAGAAAAAGGTCACATGGGGCTAAATCTGGACTATAGGGAAGGTGAAGGATGCACTTCACGTTGATTTTTGCAAGATATTCAGCAACAACATTGGCAATATGCGGCCGCGCATTATCGTAGTGCAGCATCCAGCCTGCTTCACGGAAATGTGGTCTTTGTGCCTGATATGGCCTTGCAAAGGATATCCCTGTAGTGTTCTCCAGTTACTGGTGTGTGTGCAGGTACAACATGGCGATAAACCATTCCATGAATATCAAAGAATGAGATGACCATAACTTTCCCAGCAGAAGCAACCACTTTTGCCTTTTGGGGGTTGGTGAAGAAGGAGATTTCCACATTGAGCTTTGCTGTTTGCTCTCAGTATCAAAATGATGTAGCCAAGTTTCATCAGCAGTGATTACGTTTGAAATAAACTCCGGATCTTCCTCTAACATGAACTTTAACTGCATGTAGACCTGCATGCGAATGTCCTTTTGTTCGGGAATCCACAGTCTTGGAACCCATCGCGCACAAGCACGTCTCATGTGTAATGTTTCTGTCACCAACATGTGGGGGGCACCCAATGAAATGTTCAGTATTTCAGAAAGTGATCTTAAGGTAATTCGTCGATCCTCTCTCACAATGGCAGCAGCAGTGTTGATGTTTTCTTCAATAGAGCAGTAACTGAAACACCGGGTCCACTTTCCTATGAAATTGATTGTCTCCCCTCTTTAATCTTTTAAATCACCTTTGATCTGTGCTGTAGGGAAGAACAGACTCTCCATAGGCCTCCTGTAACATTGTATAGGCCTCAACTGAAGCTTCGAGAGACGAAAGCAGAATTTCAAAGCCACATATTTTTCCTCGCGTGTTACCTCCATTGCAGCGGTAGGTGATACTGAACATGTCTTAACTTGCCTGGTTCTCACAGGCGGGAACCAGGAGTACCAACAATGAAAGTACTACGACGTGTTTGTTTCACATTAAGCTAACAGAATATAATAACATTGAATTTTAATGCAAAAAACTATGATCGTAAAAAATTATGATCGTTCTTTATTGAACAGCCCTCGTAGGACATGCGAGCAAAATTCTATAATGCCGTGTTTATAAAAACAAATTGAGTTTGTTGATTTTCCAGGGCGACTTCCTAATCCTTTGCTTGTTGTCACCGGTAGTTCTTGAAATTTCGTTAAATATGTTTGTTATAGCCTTTTGAAGATTTTGTGCTTACGCAAAAAAGAATTCAAGTAAAGGACAATTTCGGGCTGTGACTTTTAACGATTTGAAGTCTTCAATTATGACCTGTAAAAGAACCGTCATTAGGAAAGTAATTTATATTTAGTTAAGAGAATTTAAAAGTTATTCTTTTGTTCCTTAGTGACGAAATTAGTGAACGACTAGGTCAAGAACTCTGATATTTATGAATTTATTGTACATAGGTATGAGTCAAATACGTCAACAGTTAGCGATTAGAAAACTTTGTTGTCAGGGAATTCCACATAAAATGACTACCGAACGAAAACAAGAACATGCAGGAACAATATAAAAATATTCCAAGGTGACACTTTAAATTTGATTTGGCATATCATTGCTGATATGTGTAAGACATGTCAAATCAACTGGATATTTCCAATTTTCTGTGAATGGCTGCAGAAGAGTGACTTTCGCATAACCGCTAAACTATAAGAGATAGAAAAAATATTACTACACAAAAATTGTGAAATACACTTCTTTTTCCTATGTTAACAATTTTCCGAGGTATTCTCTGTTATTTTGTCCATATTTTCAGACAGATATTGTTGTTATTCGTGATAATATAATAACCTCTCGTTCACGAGGACCCGAATTCAAGCCCGGTTGAGGGCAGTGAACTTATTCGTAGTTAAACATTCTTAACTAGGATTCATTCAAAAGGGAAGAGAAGCAGGTGGTACCGTTACGTAGATTTCCGAGACGCAAAAGAAGGTAAAATCTCATAAATAAATCTCTGAGAATAATTTCAAAGACGTCACCTAGACAACCCGTTTTAAAATATTTGACTATCACTTAAAGTCTACTGTATTCCCATATTCCCTTGTACCTTCATTTTTTATCTCTTGGACATACAAAGAGAACGGAATTACAAAGACGCCACCTAGACAATCAGTTTTAAAACATTTGACTATCACTTAAAGTCTACTGTATTCCCATGTTCCCTTGTATCTTCATTTTTTATCTCTTGGACATACAACGAGAACGGAATTGCAAAGACGCCACCTAGACAATCAGTTTTAAAACATTTGACTATCACTTAAAGTCTACTGTATTCCCATGTTCCATTGTATCTTCATTTTTTATCTCTTGAACATACAAAGAGAACAGAATTACAAAGACGCCACCTAGGCAATCAGTTTTAAAACATTTGACTATCACTTAAAGTCTACTGTATTCCCATATTCGCTTGTACCTTCAGGTTTTATCTCTTGGTCATACAAAAAGAACGGAATTTCAAAGACGTCACCTAGACAACCAGTTATAAAACATTTGACTATCACTTAAAGTCTACTGTATTCCCATAATCCCTTGCACCTTCATTTTTTATCTCTTGGACATACAAAAAGAACGGAATTTCAAAGACGTCACCTAGACAACCAGTTATGAAACATTTGACTATCACTTAAAGTCTACTGTATTCCCATAATCCCTTGCACCTTCATTTTTTTATCTCTTGGACATACAAAGAGAACGGAATTACAAAGACGTCACCTAGACAACCAGTTTTAAAACATTTGACTATCACTTAAAGTCTACTGTATTCCCATATTCCCTTGCACCTTCACTATTTATCTCTTGGACATACAAAAAGAACGGAATTACAAAGACGCCACCTAGGTAACCAGTTTTAAAATACTTGACTATCACTTAAAGTCTACTGTATTCCCATATTCCCTTGTACCTTCATTTTTTATCTCTTGGTCATACAAAGAGAACGGAATTTCAAAGACGTCACCTAGATAATCAATTTTAAAACATATGACTATCAATTAAAGTCCACTGTATTCCGTTATAGCTGAAGTAAGATAATGTTTATCCTTAAGTAAATAGAGGTATATTTTCCTAATCTCTCCTGACAGTAGGCTCTGACATGTATAACGATGGTCTGCAGACGCTGCCATGTGATGGAGAAAGGCAGTCTTGTTTGTATTTGTTGTTGTGTGCCAGCCTAAGGCAGACACAATCCCTTCATTTACTACCTGCTTTTATTTCCGAAGGCCGGTAAGTACAACGCCCGCCTACTCCTGCGGGAAGTGCTTGACTTACGATCACAGGTTCCTGCTTACGAGACTGCAACTATAAGAAACTGCACGAATATGTAACACAGTCAAGAAGTTATGCTTTCTGCTGCAGATAGCAAGTAGGATCAGTCTAACATAAGATGTTCATTAACACACAAATAAATTTAGTAGCAACTTCCAGCCTGCATCACAGAGATTATCAAGAAAAATAACAAATAAAATAAACTCTGCATACCAAATAGCACGCTTTATGGAATCCATACCAGGTCTTCATTTTCTTACAAACTTCATTTTTAATTTTATTCGTTTCCAAATCAAATTGCACAAAACAATTTACAAATTTTGCAGACGTAATCTACTTGCTACCTTAACCAACAAAAACTACAGATTACTGGATTCAAGTAACCTTATGAATCTACTCATCTAATACATCTAAAACAGTATTTCTTCTACTTTACTTCTACACCAACAATATAGTTCCAATTTACATGTCTGCTACAGCTTTAATTACGAGGGCTGTTGAATAAAGAATGATCATAATTTTTTACGCTCTTAATTTTTCGTATTAAAATTCAATCTTATTATATTCTGTTAGCTTAATGTTAAACAAACACGTCGTAGTAGTTTCATTGTTGGTACTCCTGATTACCGCCTGTGAGAACATGGCAAGTTCAGACATGTTCAGTATGGCCTACCACTGCAATGGAGGTAACACGCGATGAACAATATGCGCCTTTGAAATTCTGCTTTCGTCTCAACAAATCTTCAGTTGAGGCCTGTACAATGTTACAGGAGGCCTATGGAGAGTCTGTTCTTACCTACAGCACAGCTCGAAGGTGGTTTAAAATGTTTAAAGAGGGAAGACAATAAATTTCAGAGGAGGGTGGACCCGGTGCTCCAGTTACTGCCCTTACGGAAGAAGGGCTGCCATTGTGAGAGAGGATCGACGAATTACCTTAAGATCACTTTCTGAAATACTGAACATTTCATTGGTCGCCACCCACACGTTGGTGACCGAAACATTACACATGAGACGTGATTGTGCGCGATGTGTTCCAAGACTGTTGATTTCCGAACAAACGTACATTCGCATGCATTTAAAGTTGATATTAGAGGAAGATCCGGAGTTTCTTTCAAACGTAATCACTGCTGATGAAACTTGGCTACATCGTTTTGATCCTGAGAGCAAACAGCAAAGCTCAGTGTGGAAATCTCCTTCATCACCAATCCCCCAAAAAAGCAAAAGTGGTTGCTTCTGCTGGGAAAGTTATGGTCATCTCATTCTTTGATATTCATGGAATGGTTTATCGCCATGTTGTACCTGCACACACATCAGTAACTGGACAATAGTACAGGGATGTACTGAAAACATTGCAAGTCCATATCAGGCGCAAAAGACCACATTTCCATGAAGCAGGCTGGATGCTGCACCAGGATAATGCGCGGCCGCATATTGCCAATGTTGTTGCCGAATATCTTGAAAAAATCAACGTGAAGTACATCCCTCACACTCCCTATAGTCCGGATTTACCCCATGTGACCTTTTTCTATTCCCTGACTTGAGGAAAGGTCTTCGTGGGAGGCATTTCCATCATCAGAAGCGGTAGTGAAGGCTGCGGAAACGATTTTCAAGAATCTCTCAAAAATGGTTTCCAGGAAGTCTTTGAAGACTGGCAGAAACACTGGGACAAGTGCATCGCATTCAGGGGAGACTATTTTGAGACGGATCATCAAAGTTATGAGAATGAGTAAAGGTACGTTGGCAAAAACAAATTGTAATCTTTATTTATTGAACAGCCTTTGTACTACAGCGAACTAGGAGAGGTTGTTTCGTACAATTTTTAATTTCTTCTTCTGCAACTGGTATCCAAAGCTTGCTCTATGGTATCAATTTCCTAAAGGGACTGGCATCACTTTGTCAGTTACAGATATCCAGGTTGTCATCTTTCCTCTTCTACATAATCAGTTGGGTCTGTCTGCTCTGATGCCCGCCTCGGTAGCGTGGTGATAGCACGGCTGCTTCACGTTCAAGAGGTCCCGAGTTCGAAACTGGGTCAAGGTGAGTTACTTGGATAAGAGTTTTTCCGGGGTTTTCCCTTATCCTGAAAGACGAAGGTCGGGTAACTCTAAGCTCTATGGACCCTGGGCTCATTTGAGCATCATTTCACCCATTCCATTCAACGTCCGATATGACTTAACGATGGAGGACGTAAAATTCCAAAAGAAAAGAAATGTCCGCTCTGATAATCTCTGGCTCTCCAGGGCTTCTGCTTCTTTCTATTGTTTCTGCTCTTCTTTCTGTCTTCTGTTTATCGGTTGTGTGTTTTAAATCAGGTCTTCAGATCTGATAATCTGTAATCTGTAGCTTCAGTTTCTCTTGGTACTATTTCCCCTCCGACGACCTCTTAAGTCATATCCTTCTCTCGTAGATTGAAGTGTTCCTACATTTCTTTCTTGAAGTCTTTTGTCACAGTCGTATTTTCTTCTTACGCCTTAGCAGATATTATCTGATACATAGTTTCTAAATATACATAATCTTTTCCTTCTCTTAAGATGTTCCATGAACATTTTCCTTGAAGGTTCCGTCGACCGTCTTCTACTAGTTCACTACATTCATTACACTCAAAAATAACTTGTTCAGGTCAATATAAACAGTTACATTGTTCATACAGATCTGACTTCCTCTCCCCTGCTATTTTTAAACATAAAATATATGGACCAGGTCCTGTAACAAACTGAAAAAGTCGTTTTCTTGATTTTATATGTTCCAGTTTTAGCCTCTCTTAAATATCCGGAAGTCAGTCATGTACTCTTTTTCCTACTTGTGCTTTATCCCCCTCTTCTTGCCATTCTTGTAATAAATAATTGTTCACTTGTTTCCTTTTACTGAATCTTTTCCTCATGATTTTAAAAGCATTCCCATGTTCTTCCTTCTTTAGCCAGTAAGCTGCAACCTTTTAATCTAATTATATGGTCAATAGGCCAAAGTCCTGCTAATACGACGTCTGTTCAATAAAGAATGTTCGCAACCTTTTTGACAACGTACCTTTACTCATCCTCATAGTTTTGATGGTCCTTCTCAAAATAGTCTCCCCTGAATGCGATGTACTTGTCCCAGTGTTTCTGCCAGTCTTCAAAGACATGCTGTAAATCATTTTTGAGAGATCCTTCAAAATCACCTCCGCAGTCTTCACCACTGCTTCTGATGATGGATAATGTCTCCCACGAAGACGTTTCTTCAAGTTAGGCAATAGAAAAAAGTCACATGTGGCTAAATCCGGACTATAGGGAGGGTGAGGGGTGTACTTCACGTTCATTTTTGCAAGATATTCAGCAACAACATTGGCAATATGCGGCCGCGCATTATCGTGGTACAGCATCCAGCCTGCTTCACGGAAATGTGTTCTTCTGCGCAATGTTTTCAGGACATCCCTGTAGTATTGTCCAGTTACTGATGTGTGTGCAGGTACAACATGCTGATAAACCATTCCATGAATACCAAAGAATAAGATAACCATAACTTTCCGAGCAGACGCAACCACTTTTTGTTTGTGTGGGGATTGTGGATGAAGGAATTTCTGCATTGAGCTTTGCGGTTTCCTCTCAGGATCAAAATGATGTAGCCAAGTTTCATCAGCAGTGATTACGTTTGAAAGAAACTCCAGATCTTCCTCTAACATCAACTTTAACTGTATGTACAACTGCATCCGAATGTTCTTTTGTTCGGGAATCAACAGTCTTGGAACCCATCGCGCACCAACACGTCTCATGTGTAATGTTTCTCTCACCAACGTGTGGGTGGCACCCAATTAAATGTTCAGTATTTCAGAAAGTGATCTTAAGGTAATTCGTCGATCCTCTCTCACAATGGCAGCAGAAGTATTGATGTTTTTTTTTTTTTCGTAAGAGCAGTAACTCGAGCACTGGGTTCACCTTCGTTTGAAATTGATTGTCTCCCCTCTTTGAAGATTATAAACCATCTTCGAGCTGTGCTGTAGGGAAGAACAGACGTTCCATGGGCCTCGTGTGTCATTTTATAGGCCTCACCTGAAGATTTGTTGAGACGAAAGCATAATTTCAATGCCACATATTGTTCCTCGCGTCTTACCTCCATTGTAGAGGTAGGCAATACTGAACATGTCTGAACTTGCCTGGTTCTCACAGGCGGGAACCAGGAGTACCAACAATGAAACTACTACGGCGTGTTTGTTTGACATTAAGCTAACAGAATATAATAAAATTGAATTTTAGTTCGAAAAATTATGACCGTAAAAAGTTATGATCATTGTTTATTGAACAGCCCTCGTATTAGTAGGGCCAAAGCAGATGTCGTTTTTGTAGCTCCGCGGCTGTGTTTTCCGGATTAAATTTGCACATCATTTGACCCTTAAGCTATATGCCCATACGCTTTCACCATATTCTTTACTTATTACAAACCTCATATGTTAAATCCTTGTCACTGTGAAAGGAATTATATAGCTCCTTTGTACAATTGACGCTAGTTTCATAGCAACATTTACTGCCTTCTCTCCAATATACGAGGCATGTTTTTTAAGTCAGTACCGTTGTGCGATTCCGCCGTCGCAGCGCTACGGTCGGAGTTCCGCGCATGCGCGCTGGTTACCTACATCTCTTGTCTACGCACTGACGCCATTACAGTCTGATTCTTCATTGTATACGTTGGTTACTTAGTATTTAAGGTGCCTCCGACAATCGTGAGTCCCGCCGATTATGAAGTACGGGCTGTTATAGGATTTCTTAGTGCTAAAGCCGTAAAACCGATCGATTTTCATCGTGAGATCTGTGAATTTTACGGACAAATCATTATGAGTGATGGAATGGTGAGGAAATGGCTGAGAGCATTTAAAGATGGGTGTCCTTCGGTCGTTACTAGAGATTTGGTGCAGAAAGTGGACGAAAAGGTGAGAGAAAACAGACGCTTTACAATTTCATCATTGTGCGACTATTTTCCTCAATATTCTCGTAGTGTTTTTTATCGCATTGTGCCCGAGAACTTGAAGTACCGGAGATTGTATTCACGTTGGGTTCCGAAAATGTTGACGGATTTGCACAAAACCTAACGTTTAGGCAGTGCATTGACTTTCCTTGAGCGATACCACAATGAAGGTGAAGATTTCTAAACCAAATTGTTACTGGTGACGAAACATGGGTGGCCTACGTCACACCAGAATCGAAACAACAATCCATGAAATGGCGACATTCAGCATCACCCACAAAAGTGAAGTATAAGCAAACAATTTCTGCCCGGAAAATCATGTGCACAGTTTTTTGGGATAGTTGAGTCCAGAGGTTCTACTCCCATTAGCCTTGAACCCGTAGGAACAAGACGCGGGCCTCTTTCAACCAGGGAGTTATCCGAGCTATCCTGTGAAGGGCGCCCGGCATCCTCCGTGGGGCTTTCCATTAGGGCAAGACTTAGTTTCCCAACAAGCCCCCCCATCTGATCCTAGGGACACAAGACGGGATGGAAGTGGATACGCCACTTACGCGCGTCAACACTCAAGGTGAAGACTACCGATATGACCTCGGTGGGGCCACCTGGTGATCTAGCACACCTTTTACTAGCTAAGCAGGCTAGTACCCGGAAGCTTAATGGCTTCCCTCAACCCCGTCCGAAGACGTACCCAATCTCCCACGGGTATCGGGAACACACTGCCCCCTCGAAGCCATCCCAATCCGAACAACTCTCGAAGGAGGGGCTCGGCTGTTCGGCCAGAGGTTCCTCTAGTAACGTCAGAGGTACCACGAGTGCTAGGGGTCCGCAGCGCCCGCACTTTCGCAGCTGAAAGGGACGGATCCCTTCCCCTACGGGGAGTTTTTTGGGACAGAAAAGGATTATTGCTAGTGGAGTTTCTGCCTCGTAATGAGACAATCAATGCAGCGTCTTATTGTGAGACAATGAACAATCTGCGCCGTGCAATCCAGAACAAAATACGAGGCAAGTTGAGTAAGGGTATCGTTTTGCTGCATGACAATGCCCGTTCACATGTGGCTAATCGGACCAAAGATCTCATCAAATCTGTTCAATGGGAAACTCTAGATCATCCTCCATACAGCCCTGATCTGGCGCCCAGCGACTACCATTTGTTCCTGCACTTGAAGAAACATCTGGGCGGTCAGCGTCTTCAAGGCAATAACGAAGTCAAAACAGTTGTGATACAGTGGTTAAAACGTCAGGTGGCAGAATTTTACGAGGAGGGTATTCAAAAACTGGTGCCACGTTAAGACAAGTGCCTCAATATTCACGGAAATTGTGTAGAAAAGTAGATTAAGGTACAAGCTTTTATGTAAAAATACAATTATTGCGACGTCCATCCACATCTTTTTTTAATTCCAAAACGGTACTGACTTAAAAAAACATCCCTCGTACTTCATATGGCTGATTAGAAGTTATATTCAATCTAATTCTATGTCTAAATACTTAAATGTTTGGACATTTTTTTAAGTTTATATTATAGATTTTAATAATGGGGTCCCGTTTGGCTTCCCTCTTTAATATCAAATATGCAGATTTATGTGGGGCTAATTTTCATTTGCTTCTGATCGACCAGTGTACAAGAGCATCAATCACCAGCTTAGATTTCTCACACCAATGTATTAGTCGACCTGTCAAACACAGAATTGTCCACCTATACAGTATTCTCACAATGACGTAATACCGCTCTATTAACAGCAATTTAGACCGGCTAATGTATTACAGAGACACCTGCTGCATACCAAAACGGCACCCAGATTTATGACTGTTTTTTCAGGCCATGGAACAAGATGTTCGTATTAGCGATCCAGTTTAAATTGGCTGTGTGAGACACGACCCGTTTGTGTGCACCACTTTCCCCTCCCACAGGTGTCGTGGGTGATACATATCATTAAAGAACGCATAATCAAATACTACACTGTATTGCCTCATAATGCTTTCTAACACGTAAACACTATATCCACCGCGCCTCTGTGGTGTGGCGGTAGCGTGTCAAGACGTACCAATCACGCAAGGGTCGTAGGTATTCTCTTATCCTAAAAGATGTATCTCTGGTAACTCTAAGCTCTATGTACCCTGTACTTATTTGAACATCATTTCATTCATCGTCCGATATGACTTAACGTTGGAGGTTTTCTCTGATCCCGAAAGATGAATGTCTGGTAACTCTAAGCTCTATGTACCCTGTACTAATTTAGACATAATTTTATTCATCGTTCGATATGACTTAACGTTGGAGGTTTTCTCTTATCCTGAAAGATGAATGTCTGGTAACTCTAAGCTCTATGTACCCTGTACTTATTTGAACATAATTTTATTCATCGTCCGATATGACTTAACGTTGGAGGCTTTCTCTTATCCTGAAGGATGAATGTCTGGTAACTCTAAGCTCTATGTACCCTGTACTTATTTGAACATAATTTTATTCATCGTCCAATATGACTTAACGTTGGAGGTTTTCTCTTATCCTGAAAGATGAATGTCTGGTAATTCTAAGCTCTATGTACCCTGTACTCATTTAGACATAGTTTTATTCATTGTCCGATATGACTTAACGTTGGAGGTTTTCTCTTATCCTGAAAGATGAATGTCTGGTAACTCTAAGCTCTATGTACCCTGTACTTATTTGAACATCATTTCATTCATCGTCCGATATGACTTAACGTTGAAAGTTTTATCCACCGGCGTAAGGACAAACACATCATTACGTGATACTTTTATTACTGAAAAGTGGACCTTTTACTGTTAGACATGAATAATCTCTGCAAATAATCGAATCATATCTATCAGAGTCAATATGAGACAAAACCACATCGTTACGCGATACTTTTGTTATTGAAAAGTAGGTATTTTACTGTTAGACATGAATAATCTCTGCAAAGAGTCGAATCATCTCTACTGGAGTCAATATAAGACAAAAACACATCATTGCGTGATACTTTTGTTACTGAAAAGTAGGCCTTTTACTGTTAGACATGAATAATCTCTGCAAAGAGTCGAATTATCTCTACCAGAGACAATATGAGACAAGAACACATCATGACGCGATACTTTTGTTACTGAAAAGTAAGTCTTTTACTGTTAGACATGAATAATCTCTGCAAAGAGTCAAATTATCTCTACCAGAGTCAATATGAGACAAAAGCACATCATTACGTGATACTTTTGTTACTGAAAAGTAGACCTTTTACTGTGAGACATGAATAATCTCTGTATAAAGTCAAATCATCTCTACTAGAGTCAATATAAGACAAAAGCACATCATTACGTGATACTTTTGTTACTGAAAAGTAGCCCTTTTACTGTGAGACATGAATAATCTCTGCAAAGAGTCGAATTATCTCTACCAGAGTCAATATGAGACAAAAACACATCATTACGTGATACTTTTGTTACTGAAAAGTAGACCTTTTACTGTGAGACATGAATAATCTCTGCAAAGAGTCGAATTATCTCTACCAGAGTCAATATGAGACAAAAACACATCATTACGTGATACTTTTGTTACTGAAAAGTAGACCTTTTACTGTGAGACATGAATAATCTCTGCAAAGAGTCGAATTATCTCTACCAGAGTCAATATGAGACAAAAACACATCATTACGTGATACTTTTGTTACTGAAAAGTAGACCTTTTTCTGTTAGACATGAATAATCTCTGCAAAGAGTGGCATTATCTCTACCAGTAGTGAAATAATCAAGTTAGAATTTGCGAAACAAATACGCATCATTCACCAAATACCCTAGTTCGATGTTCAATTTTTTTTTTTTTTTTTTTTTTTAGCTATCCTTCAACTTCATGTATGCACTAATATCAACTCCTTCTTTAATCGACATTCTACAGAATATTTCGACCACAGATTAGAAGAATTTAGTATCTGTGATTTCACTGAAAAATATGCTAAAATGACTTCCTCGTAAACATTATTAACACTTTTGAACTGCACCGTTTCTTGAAGTATATTCTTTGTCATACATTGCAGATGATTTTGTGGTAGCAAACTAAGTTTACAAACTCGAGCTTCTTCTCTAATTTCTTCAGGTATAAATCTTAGGTCGCATGAATCACTCATTTTGACATACAGTTTTCCATTTTTTAGTTTTGTATCACCATAGTTACGATTCATCGTTTTGAAAGCATCCAATATCATCTTACACTAGAGTGCAGACAGTTCGCAAAACATTTGAAAAGCGGTAAATACATTTCACTTGTTTCTAGAAGCACGGTGATGTATAAGGTAACAATTGCGTGTTTGAAAGTTTGTTTCAAAGTTAAGTTGTGAACGGGATAGTTTGTTTTGAAGCTATGATCTCTGACTTTCGAGAAATGCAGTGGTATATCTACATCGACGTTTGTTATGTAAGAATAACATTTCTCATGCACTGATCTATCGAAGGTAAAATGAGCACGACTTTGGGTACTGTAAATGGAAATGCAGGGAAAGGAGGTTGCGAATTGTTCCGAAATATCGACTGCTACGACGGCGACTTTGAAACAAAAAGTGTATCTACTTACGTAAGTGACTTGGTTCACGTAGAGCAGTGGCAGGTCGGATTCCTGAACGTCGAGCTAACACAGCCCGCGGCGCCACCAGTTGGTGGGGGAAATTATCTTAGGAACATGCTTGAGCAGACATAGGTGCGTATAGTTACCGAGGGGGGGGGGGGGGGGTCCGCGGAAATTGAGCTATATCTGACCCCAGACTTGGGAAATTGTAAAGGGGCCCCTAACGTTACCGGATTGAACGAATAAGAATATTTTTAATACAAATAATTGTTTAACACTAGAACGACCGGCGAGTATGGTCTACCGAGAAGGTCCAATCTGTCATTTTGAGGGTGCAGTTATATTTGCCCGTTTTAAAACGGTAAACAAATTTGAATGCATAGCAGTTTCTTTATTTATACAACTTACCAGTATTTAATTTTACTTTTGTCTGAAGAATTACACAGTAAAATGAACATTTTAAGCCTAAAAATTAATCCAAAAATATGTGGTAACCAAATGTAAAATGGACATCTTCCCTTAGCAAACACATGTGTTTCAACATAAAATTTTGAATGCCACAGTATATAGTAGAAAAAAACGTATAAACCTTATTTCCCTCATTCAAAACCACCTGCAGCAACGTGGCCCCTAACACTTGTGCATTTAGCGTTGCCTAAACATGATCCACAAACATACTTGATGTTAAGTTGTATTTGACCTGATATCTGCTTACTTTTTCACCTGTTACTTCCTTACAGAGTACCCATACATTAATAGCTGCCAAGGCCAACACATTGATAAAGAACATGCATAGGCTAACTTTTGCATCCATATTTCACTGTGTACAGTCGAGCCATTTGTTCGACAACGTCAACACCGTACTTGGTGTTATTGTAGTACGCCAGCGATTCTGGTAGCTTTTTAGGATGTTGTTTATTTATAGTAACTGTGTCTGTGTTGAAATCAAAAGAATCACATTTTTGTTATTTTTTCCCTGATAGCATGTCAGAGTTATGTCACCTGACTTATAAAGTACAGTTATGTGCAAATGTGCCGCAACAGATTTTGCTGATTGAAGGATTTTCCTTCTACATTTCTTTACTGTACCCACAATGCTTGTACTTTTACGCTTCAAGCTTTCCGCAAGGCATTTGTTTGTGGATAAATTGTCACATGTAATATTTCTTTCTGCAAAACCGTAGGGCTATATAAGACGCATTACAACAGATCTGCAATAGGAACACCTGTGTGGTGCTGATCGTCTTTGCCCAGGTGAGGAAAACCATTCACCAGATACTTTAAATTTGCATCAACTGCAAGCCAAACCCTTATTCCAAATTTGTCCGGTTTACTGCTTATATACTGTATGAAAGAGCATCTAGCCTTGCAAGGAAACATTTGCTCATCCACAGTTATATTTTCACTTGGAATGTAACACTGCAAGGAACTGGCAATAAAAGAATTCCAGACAGGAGTAGCAGCTGCAAATCGATCTGTACTTAGTCTTTGAGAACGTGTGTCCTTGTCATCAAATTGAATAAACCACAAAATTTCAGCGAATTTGTTTCTGCTCACTGTGTTCCTGAAAAATGGTGGTCCCCGGGTAGAGTCTGACTAGTAAACGCGAGTGCAGTTTGCCCCTCAAAGGGAACTCACCCTCCCGCCCACTAATGACCGTCATAAATCTATCTCCACACTTCAGAAATGGAACATTGTCATTGAGGACCTATAGCAACCCTGATTTTCTCGAAGTGACAGTCGCATGTCTACTCCACGTGGAGTCTCAGTTGCCAAAGTTCCAACTTCCAGTTGATCTGTTTCATTACGTGCAGAAATTCGTTGTGTGTCACGATGTGGAGACCGTGGGAGGGAAATGCAGTGGTCAATACAAATGAAGTAGTAGATAAGTTGCAGTCAAGTGAAAATAATCAAACTGATGACAATAATGTGAATAACTGGACCGAGTTATATTACTGGAAAAGTCTCAAAAAACAAAAAACAAAGTTATAACGGGAACTATTTCTAAGCAAATTCAAGCGCTTGTTTTGAATACATATAAATATGTGCTGACAAATAATCTTGGTAAAGGATCATGCAATGAACCTGATGATAAATTTTGGGTATTCACAGAAATACAGAAAGAAAAATTGTGACGAAAGGAATACCAAAGACACCAATCAAGTGTGAAAACAAAAGGAAAAGTTTCTCTAAAGTAGATAATTTCACATGCGATTTAATACGTCGAGAAATTTATAGATTCTATGCAAAAGGGAGAGCGCAGAGATGAAGGAGATTTCCACACTGAGCTTTGCTGTTTGCTCTCAGGATCAAAATGATGTAGCCAAGTTTCATCAGCAGTGATTACGTTTGAAAGAAACTGCGGATCTTCCTATAAGATCAACTTTAACTTCATGTAACCTACATTACAGTGGTAGGCAATACTGAACATGTCTGAACTTGCCTGGTTCTCACAGGCGGGAACTAGGAGTACCAACAATGAAACTACTACGGCGTGTTTGTTTTAGATTAAGCTAACAGAATGTAATAAGTATGGATTTTAGTGCGAAAAATTATAACCGTAAAAAAAAAAAAAAAAAAAAAAAAAAAAAAAAAAAAAAAAAAAAAAAAACTTAGTTGTGCGGTACTGGGGACATCTGCCCTATATTTGGCTTCCAGCAGAGGGAGGCGTCAAAGATACTGTCAACAGGTCCAGTACGATCGAAAACTGCTAGGGGAATCGTATATAAACTCTCTCCATCAGCAATGCTATTGATGACGTCAAATTTTGCACGGTAAAGCTACAGATAAAATGAACATCTTGTATATGCTGGCAGAGCTGACGTCACACCGCCACTAGCTGTCTTCCCCTGTATTATCTGGAAGGTGTTGTTCTGGTTGACCCTCGTATGTGGTCTAGTTAGGATATCTGTGGCTTACATTTGATTAACAATGAACGCGGTTCATTTTTAACCGTTAAGATTAGAGAGACACGTTGAATATCGAGAGACAGGTGCGTTCAAGGATCTATCTACTCTCTGTTGTTTATTTAAGTCTGTATAATAGCTGGGGGCGGATTACCACGTTCTGAATTCCCAGTCAGAGAGCTACGCTAATACACGCCCATTTGTAGCCAACTATTCCATCAGATCAGAATTTTAGCTGATCTACTGCACATATAAATCCAATGTACAGATCTTACCAGAAACCTTTACTTATCAGAGACATTTGTTGTTGTTGTAATTTAGGTCCTCCAACGTAAGTCATATCGGACGATGAATGGTATGGGTGAAGTGATGCTAAATGAGTCCAGGGTCCATAGAGTTTAGAATTACCCGACATCTGTCTTTCAGGAGAAGGGAAAACCCCGGAAAAGCCTCATCCAGGTAACTCAACCTGACCGAGATTCGAACTCGGAACCTCTTGAACGTGAGGCAGACAGGCTACCACTACGCTGCCGAGGCGGGCATTTACGAGAGACAGGAAACCCCTCCTACAAAGAGAAAAAGATGTCTTAGGTACCAAACTGATAAGGTTCACTACGCGAGGCTACTCCTTACATGGAAAACGCCTCCTAATAGCTACAAATCTTCCTAACTTAAACTTTGTAACTTTTTTGTTTCCATATCTGTTGCGCAATATTAATTTCTTTCTTCCTTTTTCAGTATCATCACATTTCAGATATATAAGGTTAGCCAATTATTATACACAACACGGGTGAATAATAATAATGTTGGCTCCCATGGCCAACGTGCCTTCCAGACATTAAATTCTCCAGTTGACTCATATATTTCCCCGGTAAACCACCAGGGGCTCTCGCATCCGAGATACACCGTATGTGGCGACTTACTATCGTAAGTACTTAAGTCCCAGGCTTCATCGTTTAACTCTTATTATTTTAGAGTAGAATGGTAGCCCAATGGGTTAGAGCGACTGGACGGAAACCAGAAGATCCATGGTTCAAATCCCGGCCATGGCATTGAATATTTTATGTTGACTATCAAAAACCTTAGCCTATATACGGCTAGTGTGAAGAAATGATAAATTTCCATCAATTAACTAAAATAATAAGAGTTAAATGGTGAAGCCTAGAACTCAAGTACGTATGATAGTAAGTCGCCACAAACGGTGTATCTCGGATACGAGAGCCCCTAGTGATATACCGGGGAAATATACGAGTCTAATGGAGAATTTAATGTCAGGACGGCACGTTGGCTATGCTGGCTCAATGGGTAAGATCGACTAAACACAAACCAGGAGATCCGTGAGTAAAATCCCGGCCATGGCATTGAACTTTTCGTATTTATCCTATTCACCTTAAGAAAGTTGATTTTTGTTTTAAAAAACGCTATGTTTTAATTTTCATTAAAGCAAAATTAGTTTAAAATACTTCTATAACAGATAAAACATATTATCATTAAAGTTTCTATGAATGTCCCACGAAGTCCTCTTTACTCTAAATGACCTTTGTACATATTCCCTTGCACCTTCCTTTTCCCATCTCAGAACCCATAAAGTTACGTTAATGTTCATCCAGATAAGTCAAAGAACGTGTATTCATTTTTAAGGTAGCTGGTAATCTTTCAATATTTTAAACAGTTGGTCGTTATTCAATGCCAAAGGTACAAGCAAATAGTAACACAGTAGATTTTAACTGATAGTCAAATGTTTCAAAAACTTATTGTCCAGGAGACGTCTTTGAAATTCCGTTCTTTTTGTATGTCCAAGAGATAAAAAGTGAAGGTACAAGGGAATATGGGAATACATTGGACTTTAAGTGATGGCCAAATGTTTTATAACTGATTGTCTAGGTGACGTCTTTGTAATTCCGCTCTCTTTGTATGTCCAAGAGATAAAAATTGAAGGCACAAGGGAATATGGGAATACATTAGACTTTAAGTGATAGTCAAATGTTTTATAACTGATTGTCTAGGTGACGTCTTTGTAATTCCGCTCTCTTTGTATGTCCAAGAGATAAAAATTGAAGGTACAAGGGAATATGGGAATACAGTAGACTTTAAGTGATGGCCAAATGTTTTATAACTGATTGTCTAGGTGACGTCTTTGAAATTCCGTTCTTTTTGTAAGTCCAAGAGATAAAAAGTGAAGGTACAAGGGAATATGGGAATACATTAGACTTTAAGTGATAGTCAAATGTTTTATAACTGATTGTCTAGGTGACGTCTTTGTAATTCCGCTCTCTTTGTATGTCCAAGAGATAAAAATTGAAGGTACAAGGGAATATGGGAATACAGTAGACTTTAAGTGATGGCCAAATGTTTTATAACTGATTGTCTAGGTGACGTCTTTGTAATTCCGCTCTCTTTGTATGTCCAAGAGATAAAAATTGAAGGTACAAGGGAATATGGGAATACAGTAGACTTTAAGTGATAGTCAAATGTTTTATAACTGATTGTCTAGGTGACGTCTTTGTAATTCCGTTCTCTTTGTATGTCCAAGAGATAAAAATTGAAGGTACAAGGGAATATGGGAATACAGTAGACTTTAAGTGATAGTCAAATGTTTTAAAACTAGTTGTCTAGGTGACGTCTTTGTAATTCCGTTCTCTCTGTATGACCAAGAGATAAAAAATGAAGATACAACGGAATATGGGAATACAGTAGACTTTAAGTGATAGTCAAATGTTTTAAAACTGGTTGTCTAGGTGACGTCTTTGTAATTCCGTTCTCTTTGTATGTCCAAGAGATAAAAAATGAAGGTACAAGGAAACATGGGAATACAGTAGACTTTAAGTGATAGCCAAATATTTTAAAACTGGTTGTCTAGGTGTCGTCTTTAAAATTCCGTTCTCTTTGTATGTCCAAGAGATAAAAAATGAAGGTACAAGGGAATATGGGAATACAGTAGACTTTAAGTGATAGTCAAATGTTTTAAAACTGGTTGTCTGGGTGTAGTCTTTGTAATTCCGTTCTCTTTGTATGCCCAAGAGATAAAAACTGAAGGTAAAAGGGAATATTGGAATACAGTAGGCTTTATGTGATAGTCAAATATTTTAAAACTGGTTGTCTAGGTGACGTCTTTGTAATTCCGTTCTCTTTGTATGCCTAAGAGATAAAATCTGAAGGTAAAAGGGAATATGGGAATACAGTAGGCTTTATGTGATAGTCAAATGTTTTAAAACTGGTTGTCTAGGTGACGTCTTTGTAATTTCGTTCTCTCTGTATGTCCAAGAGATAAAAATTAAAAAGGACTTCTCATGATATAAAAATGTAGAAAATTTCTGAACTGTTTCACTCCAGAAAATGTATATTTCTTGTGGATAACAAGTTTTATAAAAGTTATCAGAAGCAAGAGGAGCTCTGAAGTCATTCCTACAAAATTCGTGACTTACATTTCATCTGTTATTTAATAAGCTGAAGAAGATGGTAGTTTCCATTAGGAACAGTTTGGAGCGAAGGATATACTCTGTTGTACATTTACAAGTGGTTTCTACTTTTATCGACATCTCTCTTTTGTGAAATATGTTTAGCAACATAGAAATACATGCCCGGAGCTTCTTACAAAATGTTTATTTTTTATTGAATGACCTCAAAACTCAATTACAATGAAATGTAGATTTAAGATTTCTTTGTCGATTATTATGAGGTTTTGACGTAGAAGGTGTGCAGCAGAAAAATGTATGACTTTGTAGAATATGCGAAATTCTTTTAATTATATTTACTGGTATTTTGTTTCACAAGTAAGGATGTATTTACAATCCTTTTACTAGGTGCATCTTACTGTCCAGAGATGGCAGTATAGGTAATATCGTACCATCCTGAAGTGTATTTGGAATAATTAAGGACATTTTACATCAAAAGGTGATATTGTTACTCTGATGTAGGGTAGACTTCATTGTTGTATACTGAGTGTAATGAAGGAATAGCTGTAGCGTATACTAAGACAATTGCCAAAGAATAGCTAACTGGATTTGGGAAAGGAAGTAATCAAAAGTAAGCATATAACTGTAATGGTTTTGCAGATCAATCCGTAGTATATAATACATTCAGTTATAATCTATTCTTACTCAGCGATCAAGGTTTACGGCAGGTAAAACTGGCTGAAACCCGGTAAGACACTTTTGAGTAACTTAAGGTGATCTGTAACATCAGCGGACAATTGGACGCCCACAACTAGAGACGGAGACAACTTTGTTACACAACACAATATTACCTTTTCAGTTTATATACTTCCCGAAACGTACAAGAAAACCTCCACTGTCTCAAATTCTCTTTAAATCACACAATTTTTTTAGACGTATTCATTTGGAGTTAACCATTCTAATCATATTTCATTTACGAGGGTGGACTCAAAAGTTTCCGACCTAATAAAGATACAAGATATTTTAACAAAAGTTTGTTTTATTTTTCATCACAGTGTTCTTGTAATTCAACACACTTCTTCCAGCGATGTTCCCATCTCTGTAACCCGTTCAAATAGTACTCGGCGTTTTTCAACATAGTCTCCTTGTAACTCTACACACTTCTCCCAGCGATGTTCCCATCTCTATAACCCGTCCAAATAGTACTCGGCGTTTTTCAACATAGTCTCCTTGTAACTCTACACACTTCTCCCAGCGATGTTCCCATCTCTGTAACCCGTCCAAATAGTACTCGGCGTTTTTCAACATAGTCTCCTTGTAACTCTACACACTTCTCCTAGCGATGTTTCCATCTCTGTAAACCGTCCAAATAGTACTCGGCGTTTTTCAACATAGTCTCCTTGTAGCTCTACACACTTCTCCCAGCGATGTTCCCATCTCTGTAACCCGTCCAAATAGTACTCGGCGTTTTTCAACATAGTCTCCTTGTAACTCTACACACTTTTCCCAGCGATGTTCCCATATCTGTAACACGTCCAAATAGTACTCGGCGTTTTTCAACATAGTCTCCTTGTAGCTCTACACACTTCTCCCAGCGATGTTCCCATCTCCGTAACCTGACCAAATAGTACTCGGCGTTTTTCAACATAGTCTCCTTGTAACTCTACACACTTCTCCCAGCGATGTTCCCATCTCTGCAACCCGTCCAAATAGTACTCTACGTTTTTCAACATAGTCTCCTTGTAACTCTACACACTTCTCCCAGCGATGCTCTCATCTCTGTAACCCGTCCAAATAGTACTAGGCGTTCTTCTCTACAAAATAATTGTTCACGTAGGTGATTGTCTCTTCATTTGAGGAAAATCTCTGTTCTCCGAGCGCAATTTTCAGTTGAGGGAACAAAAAGAAGTCGCTTAGGGCAACATCTGGTGAGTCAAGCCGTTCAAACCGTAATTCGTGGATTTTTGCAATTGCAACCGCTGAGGTGTGAGACGGTGTGTTGTCTTGGTAAAATAGAATTTTCTTTTTCTTCAAATGTGACCGTTTTCACGTAAGTTTTGCCTTCAGCTAATCAAGTAATGATGAGTAGTATGCTCCTGTAATGGGTTTGCCTTATTGAAGAAATTGGATTAAAATAACTACATGACTATCGCTAAAACAGTCGCCAGCCGAAAAAAATGTTTTTGCTTTTCTTGGAGCCGGCTTCCCCTTTGTAGACCACTTTTTGGACTGTAATTTTGTTTCGGGCGTATACTGATCTATGCAAGTTTCAGCTACAGTAATTAATCGTCGACAAAACTAGGATTTATTGCGCCTAAACTGCGCCAAAAAGCATTGGAAATGTTCATTAGAACACGTTTTTAGTCTAACTTGAGCAACCGCGGCACCCAACGGGCGGAGAGCTTTCTCATGTGTAAATGTTGATTTAATATGTGACAAACACGTTCTTTTGACATGTTCATAGCCTCTGCTATCTCTCTGACTTTAATTGGGCGGTCGTCTAGCATCATTTGTTGTTACAGTTTTTGGACATCCCGAACGTTCATCGTCTCCTAAGCTCTAACGGCTACGTTTAAATTCGTCTGCCCAAAATTTCGCTGTGGTAAATTATGGTGCAGAGTCTCCATACACAGAATCCAACTCATCTTTGATTTGCGTAAGCATATTGTCATTCAAAAACAAATATTTAATGACTCGATTTTGTCCATTTTCATAAAAACACTCACATCAACTCACTCACTCTTACATATCAAAATGGCTGAAACTTTGGTGAGTAACTGTCAACAAATGAATAACGAAATACACTACATTTTGTTTACTAGCTGCCATATCCATATTTAGGTTGGAAACTTTTCAGACCACCCTCGTAGTTGGTTGGTATTTTTTATTTTTCTGGCGTTTAATGTGAGAATTCGCTATTCATGGAAATTAATTGTTCTTTCACACTAGCCTTGTGCAGGACACGCTATGAAATGGTAGAGCCAGGCTGTAAAAAATCAATGTCATAGCCGGGATTTGAACCACGGTTCATCTGTTCTCCGTTCAGTCGCTCTAAACCATTTAGCTACTATGGCCAACGTGCCGACATGACATTAAATTCTCCAACTGACTCATGTTTTTCCCTGTAAAGCACTAGGAGTTCTCATAAACACATGAAACGATTACCTTAATGACGACTTACTATGCTGTAAGTACTTTAAGGCCCGGGCGTTATAGTTCGGACCACTATTAGGTACAATTAACGTAATTGTGGCATGTGTTTATGAGAACTTCCCGCGTTGTGCGGGCGCTGCGGACCCTAGTTCTCGTGGTACCTCTGACGTTACTAGAGGAACGTCGGACCGAACATTCGAGCTCCTCCCTCTGACAGAGCAGAAGACCAGGGTGTCCTGTAAGCCAAAGTAGAAACAAGGTAAAGACAAATATAAGAAAGCAAGATGAGGGGGAGGAAAGTGACTAATTAAGTAACAAGGGGGCGTGGCGTTTAAGAGCTACCTGGCAGAGCAGAAGACCAGGGTGTCATTAAAGACAAGGTAGCAACAAGGTAAAGACAACTATAAGAAAGGATGATGAGGGGGAAGAAAGGGATCAATTAGGTAACAAGGAGACATGGAAGTTAAGAGCTACCTGACAGAGCAGAATACCAGGGTGTCATTAAAGACAAGGTAGCAACATGGTAAGGACAACTATAAGAAAGGATGATGAGGGGGAAGAAAGGGATCAATTAGGTAACAAGGAGACATGTAGGTTAAGAGCTACCTGGCAGAGCAGAAGACCAGGGTGTCATTAAAGACAAGGTAGCAACAAGGTAAGGACAACTATAAGAAAGGATGATGAGGGGGAAGAAAGGGATCAATTAGGTAACAAGGAGACATGGAAGTTAAGAGCTACCTGACAGAGCAGAATACCAGGGTGTCATTAAAGACAAGGTAGCAACAAGGTAAAGACAACTATGAGAAAGGATGATGAGGGGGAAGAAAGGGATCAATTAGGTAACAAGGAGACATGGAAGTTAAGAGCTACCTGGCAGAGCAGAAGACCAGGGTGTCATTAAAGACAAGGTAGCAACAAGGTAAAGACAACTATGAGAAAGGATGATGAGGGGGAAGAAAGGGATCAATTAGGTAACAAGGAGACATGGAAGTTAAGAGCTACCTGGCAGAGCAGAATACCAGGGTGTCATTAAAGACAAGGTAGCAACAAGGTAAAGACAACTATGAGAAAGGATGATGAGGGGGAAGAAAGGGATCAATTAGGTAACAAGGAGACATGGAAGTTAAGAGCTACCTGGCAGAGCAGAAGACCAGGGTGTCATTAAAGACAAGGTAGCAACAAGGTAAAGACAACTATGAGAAAGGATGATGAGGGGGAAGAAAGGGATCAATTAGGTAACAAGGAGACATGGAAGTTAAGAGCTACCTGACAGAGCAGAATACCAGGGTGTCATTAAAGACAAGGTAGCAACATGGTAAAGACAGATATAAGAAAGGAAGATGAGGGGAAGAAAGGGACTAATTAAGTAACAAGGAGGCATGGAGGTTAAGAGCTACATGACAGAGCAGAAGACCAGGGTGTCATGTGAGCCAAGGTAGCAACACCGTAAAGACAAATATAAGAAAGGGAGATGAGGGGGGAAGAAAGGGACTAATTCAGTAACAAGGAGGCATGAAAGTTAAGAGCTACCTGACAGAGCAGAAGACCAGGGTGTCATGTAAGACAAGGTAGCAACAAGGTAAACACAAATATAAGAAAGGAAGATGAAGGGGGAAAAGGGACTAATTAAGTAACAAGGAGACATGGAGTTTAAGAGCTACCTGACGGAGCAGAAGACTAGGGTGTCATGTAAGACAACGTAGGAACAAGGTAACGTAAATGTAGCCAAAGGTAGTAAATTGTAAAATTTTTGAACATGCACAATAAATATATCATATCACATCAAAAAATTTATTTACCTTCCATCTGTCACGGCGTGTTTAATTTCATTGATTTTAGAGGTCCTTCTCCAATCGTGAATACCTTCCCTTAAAGTGTGTAAATACTGTGTTGGGAGAAACAATTCCTTTAAATATCAGAGCATATGCTGCATTGTTCTGTAGCAATCATAGGAAATTAGATTCAGATGTATTTGAAGAGTGATAGATCTACAAGGACGTGGGCTTTCCATTACAGACACTGCTCTAGAAATGAGAACAATGTTAAATATTAACATTGGTACTTGAGTTGTATCTTTCGAATATGTCACACAAACACTTCCCATAAAACTATCACTACACTCATACCTCTATTCGCATTACAGTTTGAAGTATGCCTTTATAGAATATGGGTTGAGAAAGTACTGTGAAGCAATATTATTCTAAATATTTATTATACATACAAACTTATTTTGATTATTGTGAAGTGTAATTTGTTTAACAAACAAGGATATATTTACAATCCTCATACCAGCTACATCTTCCTGTCCACAGATGGCAGTGTATGTAATATCGTATCGTCTTGAAGTTTGTTTGGTATAATTAGCAATATTTTCTATCAAACAGAGATAGCGATAATTTGATAGGGCGTAGATTTAATTGTTTTTTGTAGAGTGAAATCAAGGAAGAGCTTTGATGTATACTGAGACAACTCTGAAACAATAAATAACTGTGTGTGTGAGAAAGGAAATGTTCCAAAGTAAATATATATCTACACTTTTCTAGTAATAGATCGCATATTTTGTGTCATTTATTTTAAGTCCAGCAACCTTTACTGACGTTCATTTTTTTCGTTATCGCTTATTAATAAAGTTAAGATTACGCGATTTCTTGAGGGTACAAGCAACACCAACTCCAATACTCAGACCATAATATCATAATATGTATATATTTATGTAATAATGTTAGTTAAATATGTACTATTACATATAAAGTTTTTAAAATGTGTAATGATAATATATTTTGTATAAGAATTAATGATGCAGTACACATTACATATAGATCTAATGTGAAGGATTCACTTCCCCGCCGCTGAGGATCTTGCAGATTACAGTAAATGTCGAGAAGCCAGGGTCACGGACTCAAAATGCTGTACTGCTTGTATTCCAACAGTCCCATCAACAGCACATAACTTGGCTTTCACATGTTTCAAAATGTTCTAAGATTCCGTCAATGGCATGTCACGAGTTTCTAATTGCAAAATACTATCATCAATTAATCCAAAAGAGTATAGGATATAAGCTAATTGGCAATGTAATTTAGGATTACTGAAGATACTTGCGCGTCTTTTACTGCTCGTAAAACAAATGCAAGTAGTCCTTTCGGAGCGTAGAATCGTTAGGTATATGCCTCCAACAATACCTCTCTAAACATATACGAGGTCTGTTCAATAAAGAATGTTCACAAAGTGTTTGACAACGTACCTCTACTCATCCTCATAATTTTGATGGTCCTCCTCAAAATAGTCTTCCATGAATGCGATTCGCTTCTCCCAGCATTTCTGCCGGTTCTCAAAGACATACTGCTAACCATTTTTTGAGAGATCCTTCAAAATCACCTACGCAGCCTTCACCACTGCTTCTGATAATGGATAATGCCTCCCACGAAGGCGTTTCTTCAAGTTAGGGAATACAAAAAGGTCACATGGGGCTAAATCCGGACTATAGGGTGGGTAAGAGATGCACTTCACGTTGTATTTTGCAAGATATTCAGCAACAACATTGGCAATAAGCGGCCCCGAATTATCGTGGTGCAGCATCCAGCCTGCTTCATAGAAATGTGGTCTTTTGCAGCTGATATGGACTTGCAATGTTTTCAGGACATCCCTTTAGTATTGTCCAGTTACTGACGTGTGTGCAGGTACAACATGCTGATAAACCATTCCATGAATATCAAAGAATGAGATGACCATAACTTTCCCAGTAGAAGCAACCACTTTTGCTTTTCTGTTTGCTCTCAGGATCAAAATGATGTAGCCAAGTTTCATCAGCAGCAATTACGTTTGAATGATACCCGGATCTTCCTCTAACATCAACATTAACTGCGTGTTACCTCCATTACAGCGGTAGGCGATACTGAACATTTCTGAACTTACCTGGTTCTCACAGGCGGAAACCAGGAGTACCAACAATGAAACTACTACGGCGTGTTTGTTTCACATTAAGTTAACAGAATATTAAGTTAACAAAATGAAAGAACATTTTCGACAATAAATATAAACAAATGATAAATCGGCCGTAGCAGATTATTTTTGGTCATTTAACCATGAAATAAATCCAGAAGTTAAATGTTTAAAACAATTAAATAATCCCATAGAGTAATAGTGAGAAGAAAATATTTATTTTAAAAAATAAACATCACATAATGAATTTTGACATACCGGCAATTGATTCTGTTTTTAGGATTGTTTCGTATTCAGATGTTGGTAATGTTGGAAACGTAACATAAAAGAAAATAACATGGTAAGCGAGATTTCCTTAACAACGGAGTTTGGCTAATAAACTGAAGACGAAGGCAATGTGAATTCGAAATCGATCTTTTATAAAGAAGAAGGAATTGTCAACTTCTTAAGTTAAGTGGAGATTCTGTTACAAATATTTTTATTTGTGTAATATTTGTTGCTTCACTGTGACTAGCTTCATTTTCTGTGTGATCAGAATATAATTTGTTTGAATTTTAGTTCTAAAAATTGTGACCATAAACAAATTATGATCATTCTATATTGAACAGCTCTGTTATTTACAATCCTTTCATCAGCTACATCTTACTGTCCAGAGATGGCAGCACATGTAATATCGTACAGCCCTGAAGTATATATGAAATAATTAACAATATTTTACATCAAACTGTGATAATACTACTTTGGTATGACATAGATTTAATTGTTGTTTATTGCGTGTGATCAAGGAACAGCTGTAGTATATAGTGAGCCAACTGTGAAATAATAAATAACTCTGTGTGGGAAATGAAGTATTTAAAAGTAAATATAAATCTATACTTTTGGACTGAAGTTGCGTTGATATTATTAGGATCGGTCTCAAGTGGATAACAGAACTGATTTACCTGTTTTTGGTTATGTTAGAAAACTAAAACCTGAAGTGATAATGGACATGGTTATTAGCTGACAATTTCACGGAAATAATACACCTTCTTTTATTTTCAACAAATAAAAGCATTTAAAAGTAGAATGATATTCCACTTCTTACCGATGTCTTCCAAGATATTTCACTTACCATATTTAATTAAGTAACGTTTATTCGATTGTTATCAACACTGATGATGCACCTCTGGAAAATTAGACACAAAATTAATTACTGGACGCACTATAACACTATAAATATCTGACCGCAGACAAATGTGCTGATTTTAATCTTGTCATCCTTTGCCCAACTGTCTAGATTACCTATGGCTTTTTGTAATGCAGGTAGGGAACTTTATGCAATGACAATCTCATCAGCGTATATTTCCAAATCTTCTGTTACTTGTTTAGTTGCTTTTACCACATCGTACGTCGCAAGCGGCTTAGCGGGTCTCCTTACAGTACTCCATTGGTTTGAAAATCAATTTTTATGCAGTTTATGCAGTATATTGATTATCAGAGTTTGTTCGGTTGTTTTTCTTCCCCATTACAGTTTCTAGTTCAGCAATTATTAGTGGTTTACTCAATGTATCAAAGGCTTTAGTATAATAAACAAATACTACCTGGAATTTCCTTTTTCTTCGATAGCTTAGGGTTTCTTCAATGTCTTTGATGACGTTATTTATGACACTGCTTTAGTTGCACCATTTTCGTATATTCTGATTTTGTCAAACAGAGATATACATTGTAGCTAAGACATATGTTTGAGCTTTTAATAACACATGAAGTGTTAATCTTAAATCTTCTAGAATAGCATACTGCCGCCAGGCCATTGCTGACTGGAGGTGGCGCGGGCGACGAGATCAAAGAGATGCAGTGCAGAGCGGAGATAAAAGTTCGCCGAAATGGTCGCTGGGAGGAGTAGGATTTCTCTAGTGTTCGCCTTTGTTCTAGTCAGCTCTCGATAGTTTGAGAAATTTCTGGAATGTTAGTAAGCAATAAAAAAGGCAGGCCGCCCGCCAAAGATGAGTCACTCGGTAATTGAACGCGTGCGGGAAAACAGCTGTGTTTGTTGACCGCGTATGTTGTATTGTGTATGTGTACGAAACGTATTTCTACGGAAATACAGTGCAATTTTTTATGTTGCTTGTAACCTGGGCTTTGGATTTTACAAACTTACAATATGACGATTTCCTTATTTTATCGCCTTTTGTACACTTTGTACAATGTGACAATCAAATAAAATATTGCAACGTACAAATTCACTTTAAGGCTCACAATCTTTTTAAGAGTATAATTTTGGAGTTAAACATTCTAATCATGTTCCATGTACGACGGTGGTCTGAAAAGTTTGCAACCTAATAAACATACAACACATTTGTCAGAATTTTCTTTTTCAGGGTAGTCTCGTTGTAACTCTACACACTTCTCCCAGCGATGCTCCCATCTCTGTAACCCGTCCAAATAGTACTCGACGTTTTTCAACATAGTCTCCTTGTAACTGCACACACTTCTCCCAGCGATGTTCTCATCTGTGTAACCCGTCCAAATAGTACTCGACGTTTTTCAACATAGTCTCCTTGTAGTTTTTCAACATAGTCTCATTGTAACTCTACACACTCCTCACAGCGATGTTCCCATCTCTGTAACACATCCAAATAGTACTCGACGTTTTTCAACATAGTCTCCTAGTAACTCTACACACTTCTCCCAGCAATGTTCCCATCTCTGTAACACGTCCCAATAGTACTCGACGTTTTTCAACATAGTCTCCTTGTAACTCTACACACTTCTCCCAGCGATGATCCCATCTCTGTAACCCGTCCAAATAGTACTCGGCGTTTTTCAACATAGTCTCCTTGTAACTCTACACACTTCTCCCAGCGATGCTCACATCTCTGTAACCCGTCCAAATAGTACTCGACGTTTTTCAACATAGTCTCCTTGTAACTCTACACACTTCTCCCAGCAATGTTCTCGTCTCTGCAGCCCGTCCAAATAGTACCAGCCGCTTTTCAACATAGTCTCCTTGTAACTCTACACACTTCTCCCAGCAATGTTCCCATCTATGTAGCACGTCCAAATAGTACTCGACGTTTTTCAACATAGTCTCCTTGTAACTCTACACACTTCTCCCAGCGATGCTCCCATCTCTGTAACACGTCCAAATAGTACTCTACGTTTTTCAAAATAGTCTCCTTGTAACTCTACACACTTCTCCCAGCAATGTTCCCATTTCTGTAACACGTCCAAATAGTACTCGACGATTTTCAACATAGTCTCCTTGTAACTCACACACTCCTCCCAGCGATGTTCCCATCTCTGTAACACGTCCAAATAGTGCTCGGCGTTTTTCAACACAGTCTCCTTGTGACACTACACACTTCTCCCAGCGATGCACCCATTTCTGTAACCCGTCCAAATAGTACTCGGCGTTTTTCAACATAGTCTCCTTGTAACTCTACACACTTCTCCCAGCAATGCACCCATCTCTGAAACCAGTCCAAATAGTACTCGACGTTTTTGAACATAGTCTCCCTGTAACTCTAAACACTTCTCCCAGCGATGTTCCCATCTCTGTAACCAGTCCAAATAGTTTTCGGCGTTTTTTAACATAGTCTCCTTGTAACTCTACACACTTCTCCCAGCGATGTTCCCATCTCTGTAACACGTACAAATAGTACTCGGCGTTTTTCAGCATAGTCTCCTTGTAACTCCACACACTTCTCCCAGCGATGCTCCCGTCTCTGTAACCCGTCCAAATAGTACTCAGCGTATTTCAACATAGTCTCCTTGTAACTTTACACACTTCTCCCAGCGATGCTCGCATCTCTGTAACCCGTCCAAATAGTACTCGTCGTTTTTCAACATAGTCTCCTTGTAATTCTACACATTTCTCCCAGCGATGTTCCCATCTCTGTAACCCGTCCAAATAGTACTCGACGCTTTTCAACATAGTCTCTTTGTAACTCTACACACTTCTCCCAGCGATGTTCCCATCTCTGTAACCCGTCCAAATAGTGCTCGACGTTTTTCAACATAGTCTCCTTGTAACTCTACACTCTTCTCCCAGCGATGTTCCCATCTCTGTAACCCGTCCAAATAGTACTCGACGTTTTTCAACATAGTCTCCTTGTGACTCAACACACTTCTCCCAGCGATGTTCCCATCTCTGTAACCCGTCCAAATAGTACTCGGCGTTTTTCAACATAGTCTCACTGTAACTATACACACTTCTCCCAGCGATGTTCTAATCCCTGTAATCCGTCCAAATAGTACTCGACATTTTTCAATATAGTCTCATTGCAACTCTACACACTTCTTCCAGCAATGTTGCCATCTCTGTAACCTGTCCAAATAGTACTCGGCGTTTTTCAACATAGCCTCCTTGTAACTCTACACACTTCTCCCAGCGATGTTCCCATCTCTGTAACACGTCCAAATAGTATTTGACGTTTTTCAACATAGTCTCCTTGTAACTCTACACACTTCTCCCAGCGATGATCCCATCTCTGTATCCCGTCCAAATAGTACTCGGCGTTTTTAAACATAGTCTCCTTGTAACTCTACACACTTCTCCCAGCGATGTTCTCATCTCGTTAACCCGTCCAAATAGTACTCGACGTTTTTCAACATAGTCTCCTTGTAGATTTTCAACATAGTCTCATTGTTACTCTACACACTCCTCCCAGCGATGTTCCCATCTCTGTAACACATCCAAATAGTACTCGACGTTTTTCAACATAGTCTCCTAGTAACTCTACACACTTCTCCCAGCGATGTTCCCAACTCTGTAACACGTCCCAATAGTACTCGACGTTTTTCAACATAGTCTCCTTGTAACTCTACACACTTTTCCCAGCGATGATCCCATCTCTGTAACCCGTCCAAATAGTACTCGGCGTTTTTCAACATAGTCTCCTTGTAACTCTACACACTTCTCCCAGCGATGCTCACATCTCTGTAACCCGTCCAAATAGTACTCGACGTTTTTCAACATAGTCTCCTTGTAACTCTACACACTTCTCCCAGCAATGTTCTCGTCTCTGCAGCCCGTCCAAATAGTACCCGACGCTTTTCAACATAGTCTCCTTGTAACTCTACACACTTCTCCCAGCAATGTTCCCATCTCTGTAGCACGTCCAAATAGTACCCGCCGTTTTTCAACATAGTCTCCTTGTAACTCTACACACTTCTCCCAGCGATGCTCCCATCTCTGTAACACGTCCAAATAGTACCCTACGTTTTTCAAAATAGTCTCCTTGTAACTCTACACACTTCTCCCAGCAATGTTCCCATTTCTGTAACACGTCCAAATAGTACTCGACGATTTTCAACATAGTCTCCTTGTAACTCACACACTTCTCCCAGCGATGTTCCCATCTCTGTAACACGTCCAAATAGTGCTCGGCGTTTTTCAACATAGTCTCCTTGTGACATTACACACTTCTCCCAGCGATGCACCCATTTCTGTAACCCGTCCAAATAGTACTCGGCGTTTTTCAACATAGTCTCCTTGTAACTCTACACACTTCTCCCAGCAATGCACCCATCTCTGTAACCCGTCCAAATAGTACTCGACGTTTTTCAACATAGTCTCCCTGTAACTCTAAACACTTCTCCCAGCGATGTTCCCATCTCTGTAACCCGTCCAAATAGTTTTCGGCGTTTTTCAACATAGTCTCCTTGTAACTCTACAGACTTCTCCCAGCGATGTTCCCATCTCTGTAACACGTACAAATAGTTCTCGGCGTTTTTCAGCATAGTCTCCTTGTAACTCTACACACTTCTCCCAGCGATGCTCGCATCTCTGTAACCCGTCCAAATAGTACTCAGCGTATTTCAACATAGTCTCCTTGTAACTTTACACACTTCTCCCAGCGATGCTCGCATCTCTGTAACCCGTCCAAATAGTACTCAACGTTTTTCAACATAGTCTCCTTGTAACTCTACACATTTCTCCCAGCGATGTTCCCATCTCTGTAACCCGTCCAAATAGTACTCGACGCTTTTCAACATAGTCTCTTTGTAACTCTACACACTTCTCCCAGCGATGTTCCCATCTCTGTAACCCGTCCAAATAGTGCTCGACGTTTTTCAACATAGTCTCCTTGTAACTCTACACAATTCTCCCAACGATGTTCCCATCTCTGTAACCCGTCCAAATAGTACTCGACGTTTTTCAACATAGTCTCCTTGTGACTCAACACACTTCTCCCAGCGATGTTCCCATCTCTGTAACCCGTCCAAATAGTACTCGGCGTTTTTCAACATAGTCTCACTGTAACAATACACACTTCTACCAGCGATGTTCTAATCTCTGTAATCCGTCCAAATAGTACTCGACGTTTTTCAATATAGTCTCCTTGTAACTGTACACACTTCTCCCAGCGATGTTCTCATCTCTGCAACCGATCCAAATAGTACTCGACGTTTTTCAACATAGTCTCCTTGTAACTGTACACACTTCTCACAGCGATGCTCTCATCTCTGTAACACGTCCAAATAGTACTCGGCATTTTTCAACATAGTCCCTTTGTAACTCTACACACTTCTCCCAGCATTGTTTCCATCTCTGTAACACGTCCAAATAGTACTCGGCAATTTTCAACATAGTCTCCTTGTAACTCTACACACTTCTCACAGCGATGCTCGCATCTCTGTAACACGACCAAATAGTACTCGGCATTTTTAAACATGGTCTCCTTGTAACTCTACACACTTCTCCCAGCGATGCTCCCGTCTCTGTAACCCGTCCAAATAGTACTCAGCGTCTTTCAAAATAGTCTCCTTGTAACTCTACACACTTCTCCCAGCGATGCTCGCATCTCTGGAACCCGTCCAAATAGTACTCGGCGTTTTTCAACATAGTCTCCTTGTAACTCTATACACTTCTCCCAGGGATATTCCCATCTCTGTAACCCGTCCAAATAGTACTCGACGCTTTTCAACATAGTCTCTTTGTAACTCTACACACTTCTCCCACCATTGTTCCCATCTCTGTAACCCGCCAAATAGTGCTCGACGTTTTTCAACATAGTCTCCTTGTAACTCTACACAATTCTCCCAGCGATGTTCCCATCTCTGTAATCCGTCCAAATAGTACTCGGAGTTTTTCAACATAGTCTCCTTGAAACTCTACACACTTCTCCCAGCAATGTTCCCATCTCTGTAACCCGTCCAAATAGTACTCGACGTTTCTCAACATAGTCTCATTGTAACTCTACACACTTCTCCCAGCAATGTTCCCATCTCTGTAACACGTCCAAATACTACTCGGCGTTTTTCAACATACTCTCCTTGTGACTCAACACACTTCTCCCAGGGATGCTCCAATCTCTGTAATCCGTCCAAATAGTACTCGACGTTTTTCAACATAGTCTCACTGTAACTCTACACATTTCTGCCAGCGATGTTCTCATCTCTGTAATCCGTCCAAATAGTACTCGACGTTTTTCAATATAGTCTCATTGTAACTCTACACACTTCTCCCAGCGATGCTCACATATCTGTAACCCGTCCAAATAGTACTCCGCGTTTTTCAACATAGTCTCCTTGTAACTCTACACACTTCTCCCAGCGATGCTCCCATCTCTTTAACCCATCGAAATAGTACTCGACGTTTTTCAACATAGTCTCCTTGTAACTCTACACACTTCTCTCAGCGATGCTCCCATCTCTGTAACCCGTCCAAATTGCACTCGGCGTTTCTCAACATAGTCTCCTTGTAACTCTACACACTTCTCCCAGCGATGCTCCCATCTCTGTAAGCCGTCCAAATAGTACTCGGCGTTTTTCAACATAGTCTCTTTGTAACTCTACACACTTCTCCCAGCAATGTTCCCATCTCTGTAACCCGTCCAAATAGCACTCGGCGTTTTTCAACATGGTCTCCTTGTAACTCTACAATCTTCTCCCAGCGATGCTCCCATCTCTGTAACACGTCCAAATAGTACTCGAACTTTTTAACGTAGTCTCCTTTTAACTCTACACACTTCTTCCAGCGATGTTTCCATCTCAGTAACCCGTCCAAATAGTACTCGGCGTTTTTCAGCATAGTCTCCTTGTAACTCTACACACTTCTCTCAGCGATGCTCCCATCTCTGTACCCCGTCCAAATAGTACTCGACGTTTTCCAACATAGCCTCCTTGTACCTCTACACACTTCTCCCAGCGATGTTCGCATCTCTGTAACCCGTCCAAGTAGCACTCGCCGTTTTTCAACATAGTCTGCTTGTAAATCTACACACTTCTGCCAGCGATGTTCTCATCTCTGTAACACGTCCAAATAGTACCAGCCGCTTTTCAACATAGTCTCCTTGTAACTCTACACACTTCTCCCAGCAATGTTCCCATCTATGTAGCACGTCCAAATAGTACTCGACGTTTTTCAACATAGTCTCCTTGTAACTCTACACACTTCTCCCAGCGATGCTCCCATCTCTGTAACACGTCCAAATAGTACTCTACGTTTTTCAAAATAGTCTCCTTGTAACTCTACACACTTCTCCCAGCAATGTTCCCATTTCTGTAACACGTCCAAATAGTACTCGACGATTTTCAACATAGTCTCCTTGTAACTCACACACTCCTCCCAGCGATGTTCCCATCTCTGTAACACGTCCAAATAGTGCTCGGCGTTTTTCAACACAGTCTCCTTGTGACACTACACACTTCTCCCAGCGATGCACCCATTTCTGTAACCCGTCCAAATAGTACTCGGCGTTTTTCAACATAGTCTCCTTGTAACTCTACACACTTCTCCCAGCAATGCACCCATCTCTGAAACCCGTCCAAATAGTACTCGACGTTTTTGAACATAGTCTCCCTGTAACTCTAAACACTTCTCCCAGCGATGTTCCCATCTCTGTAACCAGTCCAAATAGTTTTCGGCGTTTTTTAACATAGTCTCCTTGTAACTCTACACACTTCTCCCAGCGATGTTCCCATCTCTGTAACACGTACAAATAGTACTCGGCGTTTTTCAGCATAGTCTCCTTGTAACTCCACACACTTCTCCCAGCGATGCTCCCGTCTCTGTAACCCGTCCAAATAGTACTCAGCGTATTTCAACATAGTCTCCTTGTAACTTTACACACTTCTCCCAGCGATGCTCGCATCTCTGTAACCCGTCCAAATAGTACTCGTCGTTTTTCAACATAGTCTCCTTGTAATTCTACACATTTCTCCCAGCGATGTTCCCATCTCTGTAACCCGTCCAAATAGTACTCGACGCTTTTCAACATAGTCTCTTTGTAACTCTACACACTTCTCCCAGCGATGTTCCCATCTCTGTACCCCGTCCAAATAGTACTCGACGTTTTCCAACATAGCCTCCTTGTACCTCTACACACTTCTCCCAGCGATGTTCGCATCTCTGTAACCCGTCCAAGTAGCACTCGCCGTTTTTCAACATAGTCTGCTTGTAAATCTACACACTTCTGCCAGCGATGTTCTCATCTCTGTAACAAGTCCAAATAGTACCAGCCGCTTTTCAACATAGTCTCCTTGTAACTCTACACACTTCTCCCAGCAATGTTCCCATCTATGCAGCACGTCCAAATAGTACTCGACGTTTTTCAACATAGTCTCCTTGTAACTCTACACACTTCTCCCAGCGATGCTCCCATCTCTGTAACACGTCCAAATAGTACTCTACGTTTTTCAAAATAGTCTCCTTGTAACTCTACACACTTCTCCCAGCAATGTTCCCATTTCTGTAACACGTCCAAATAGTACTCGACGATTTTCAACATAGTCTCCTTGTAACTCACACACTCCTCCCAGCGATGTTCCCATCTCTGTAACACGTCCAAATAGTGCTCGGCGTTTTTCAACACAGTCTCCTTGTGACACTACACACTTCTCCCAGCGATGCACCCATTTCTGTAACCCGTCCAAATAGTACTCGGCGTTTTTCAACATAGTCTCCTTGTAACTCTACACACTTCTCCCAGCAATGCACCCATCTCTGAAACCCGTCCAAATAGTACTCGACGTTTTTGAACATAGTCTCCCTGTAACTCTAAACACTTCTCCCAGCGATGTTCCCATCTCTGTAACCAGTCCAAATAGTTTTCGGCGTTTTTTAACATAGTCTCCTTGTAACTCTACACACTTCTCCCAGCGATGTTCCCATCTCTGTAACACGTACAAATAGTACTCGGCGTTTTTCAGCATAGTCTCCTTGTAACTCCACACACTTCTCCCAGCGATGCTCCCGTCTCTGTAACCCGTCCAAATAGTACTCAGCGTATTTCAACATAGTCTCCTTGTAACTTTACACACTTCTCCCAGCGATGCTCGCATCTCTGTAACCCGTCCAAATAGTACTCGTCGTTTTTCAACATAGTCTCCTTGTAATTCTACACATTTCTCCCAGCGATGTTCCCATCTCTGTAACCCGTCCAAATAGTACTCGACGCTTTTCAACATAGTCTCTTTGTAACTCTACACACTTCTCCCAGCGATGTTCCCATCTCTGTAACCCGTCCAAATAGTGCTCGACGTTTTTCAACATAGTCTCCTTGTAACTCTACACTCTTCTCCCAGCGATGTTCCCATCTCTGTAACCCGTCCAAATAGTACTCGACGTTTTTCAACATAGTCTCCTTGTGACTCAACACACTTCTCCCAGCGATGTTCCCATCTCTGTAACCCGTCCAAATAGTACTCGGCGTTTTTCAACATAGTCTCACTGTAACTATACACACTTCTCCCAGCGATGTTCTAATCCCTGTAATCCGTCCAAATAGTACTCGACATTTTTCAATATAGTCTCATTGCAACTCTACACACTTCTTCCAGCAATGTTGCCATCTCTGTAACCTGTCCAAATAGTACTCGGCGTTTTTCAACATAGCCTCCTTGTAACTCTACACACTTCTCCCAGCGATATTCCCATCTCTGTAACACGTCCAAATAGTATTCGACGTTTTTCAACATAGTCTCCTTGTAACTCTACACACTTCTCCCAACGATGATCCCATCTCTGTATCCCGTCCAAATAGTACTCGGCGTTTTTAAACATAGTCTCCTTGTAACTCTACACACTTCTCCCAGCGATGTTCTCATCTCGTTAACCCGTCCAAATAGTACTCGACGTTTTTCAACATAGTCTCCTTGTAGATTTTCAACATAGTCTCATTGTTACTCTACACACTCCTCCCAGCGATGTTCCCATCTCTGTAACACATCCAAATAGTACTCGACGTTTTTCAACATAGTCTCCTAGTAACTCTACACACTTCTCCCAGCGATGTTCCCAACTCTGTAACACGTCCCAATAGTACTCGACGTTTTTCAACATAGTCTCCTTGTAACTCTACACACTTCTCCCAGCGATGATCCCATCTCTGTAACCCGTCCAAATAGTACTCGGCGTTTTTCAACATAGTCTCCTTGTAACTCTACACACTTCTCCCAGCGATGCTCACATCTCTGTAACCCGTCCAAATAGTACTCGACGTTTTTCAACATAGTCTCCTTGTAACTCTACACACTTCTCCCAGCAATGTTCTCGTCTCTGCAGCCCGTCCAAATAGTACCCGACGCTTTTCAACATAGTCTCCTTGTAACTCTACACACTTCTCCCAGCAATGTTCCCATCTCTGTAGCACGTCCAAATAGTACCCGCCGTTTTTCAACATAGTCTCCTTGTAACTCTACACACTTGTCCCAGCGATGCTCCCATCTCTGTAACACGTCCAAATAGTACCCTACGTTTTTCAAAATAGTCTCCTTGTAACTCTACACACTTCTCCCAGCAATGTTCCCATTTCTGTAACACGTCCAAATAGTACTCGACGATTTTCAACATAGTCTCCTTGTAACTCACACACTTCTCCCAGCGATGTTCCCATCTCTGTAACACGTCCAAATAGTACTCGGCGTTTTTCAACATAGTCTCACTGTAACTATACACACTTCTCCCAGCGATGCACCCATTTCTGTAACCCGTCCAAATAGTACTCGGCGTTTTTCAACATAGTCTCCTTGTAACTCTACACACTTCTCCCAGCAATGCACCCATCTCTGTAACCCGTCCAAATAGTACTCGACGTTTTTCAACATAGTCTCCCTGTAACTCTAAACACTTCTCCCAGCGATGTTCCCATCTCTGTAACCCGTCCAAATAGTTTTCGGCGTTTTTCAACATAGTCTCCTTGTAACTCTACAGACTTCTCCCAGCGATGTTCCCATCTCTGTAACACGTACAAATAGTACTCGGCGTTTTTCAGCATAGTCTCCTTGTAACTCTACACACTTCTCCCAGCGATGCTCCTGTCTCTGTAACCCGTCCAAATAGTACTCAGCGTATTTCAACATAGTCTCCTTGTAACTTTACACACTTCTCCCAGCGATGCTCGCATCTCTGTAACCCGTCCAAATAGTACTCAACGTTTTTCAACATAGTCTCCTTGTAACTCTACACATTTCTCCCAGCGATGTTCCCATCTCTGTAACCCGTCCAAATAGTACTCGACGCTTTTCAACATAGTCTCTTTGTAACTCTACACACTTCTCCCAGCGATGTTCCCATCTCTGTAACCCGTCCAAATAGTGCTCGACGTTTTTCAACATAGTCTCCTTGTAACTCTACACAATTCTCCCAACGATGTTCCCATCTCTGTAACCCGTCCAAATAGTACTCGACGTTTTTCAACATAGTCTCCTTGTGACTCAACACACTTCTCCCAGCGATGTTCCCATCTCTGTAACCCGTCCAAATAGTACTCGGCGTTTTTCAACATAGTCTCACTGTAACAATACACACTTCTACCAGCGATGTTCTAATCTCTGTAATCCGTCCAAATAGTACTCGACGTTTTTCAATATAGTCTCATTGCAACTCTACACACTTCTTCCAGCAATGTTGCCATCTCTGTAACCTGTCCAAATAGGACTCGGCGTTTTTCAACGTAGCCTCCTTGTAACTCTACACACTTCTCCCAGCGATGTTCCCATCACTGTAACACGTCCAAATAGTATTCGACGTTTTTAACATAGTCTCCTTGTAACTGTACACACTTCTCCCAGCGATGTTCTCATCTCTGCAACCGATCCAAATAGTACTCGACGTTTTTCAACATAGTCTCCTTGTAAGTGTACACACTTCTCACAGCGATGCTCTCATCTCTGTAACACGTCCAAATAGTACTCGGCATTTTTCAACATAGTCTCTTTGTAACTCTACACACTTCTCCCAGCATTGTTTCCATCTCTGTAACACGTCCAAATAGTACTCGGCAATTTTCAACATAGTCTCCTTGTAACTCTACACACTTCTCACAGCGATGCTCGCATCTCTGTAACACGACCAAATAGTACTCGGCATTTTTAAACATGGTCTCCTTGTAACTCTACACACTTCTCCCAGCGATGCTCCCGTCTCTGTAACCCGTCCAAATAGTACTCAGCGTCTTTCAAAATAGTCTCCTTGTAACTCTACACACTTCTCCCAGCGATGCTCGCATCTCTGGAACCCGTCCAAATAGTACTCGGCGTTTTTCAACATAGTCTCCTTGTAACTCTATACACTTCTCCCAGGGATATTCCGATCTCTGTAACCCGTCCAAATAGTACTCGACGCTTTTCAACATAGTCTCTTTGTAACTCTACACACTTCTCCCAGCATTGTTCCCATCTCTGTAACCCGCCAAATAGTGCTCGACGTTTTTCAACATAGTCTCCTTGTAACTCTACACAATTCTCCCAGCGATGTTCCCATCTCTGTAATCCGTCCAAATAGTACTCGGCGTTTTTCAACATAGTCTCCTTGAAACTCTACACACTTCTCCCAGCAATGTTCCCATCTCTGTAACCCGTCCAAATAGTACTCGACGTTTCTCAACATAGTCTCATTGTAACTCTACACACTTCTCCCAGCAATGTTCCCATCTCTGTAACACGTCCAAATACTACTCGGCGTTTTTCAACATACTCTCCTTGTGACTCAACACACTTCTCCCAGGGATGCTCCAATCTCTGTAATCCGTCCAAATAGTACTCGACGTTTTTCAACATAGTCTCACTGTAACTCTACACATTTCTCCCAGCGATGTTCTCATCTCTGTAATCCGTCCAAATAGTACTCGACGTTTTTCAATATAGTCTCATTGTAACTCTACACACTTCTCCCAGCGATGCTCACATATCTGTAACCCGTCCAAATAGTACTCCGCGTTTTTCAACATAGTCTCCTTGTAACTCTACACACTTCTCCCAGCGATGCTCCCATCTCTTTAACCCATCGAAATAGTACTCGACGTTTTTCAACATAGTCTCCTTGTAACTCTACACACTTCTCTCAGCGATGCTCCCATCTCTGTAACCCGTCCAAATTGCACTCGGCGTTTCTCAACATAGTCTCCTTGTAACTCTACACACTTCTCCCAGCGATGCTCCCATCTCTGTAAGCCGTCCAAATAGTACTCGGCGTTTTTCAACATAGCCTCTTTGTAACTCTACACACTTCTCCCAGCAATGTTCCCATCTCTGTAACCCGTCCAAATAGCACTCGGCGTTTATCAACATGGTCTCCTTGTAACTCTACAATCTTCTCCCAGCGATGCTCCCATCTCTGTAACACGTCCAAATAGTACTCGAACTTTTTAACGTAGTCTCCTTTTAACTCTACACACTTCTTCCAGCGATGTTTCCATCTCAGTAACCCGTCCAAATAGTACTCGGCGTTTTTCAGCATAGTCTCCTTGTAACTCTACACACTTCTCTCAGCGATGCTCCCATCTCTGTACCCCGTCCAAATAGTACTCGACGTTTTCCAACATAGCCTCCTTGTACCTCTACACACTTCTCCCAGCGATGTTCGCATCTCTGTAACCCGTCCAAATAGTACTCGCCGTTTTTCAACATAGTCTGCTTGTAAATCTACACACTTCTGCCAGCGATGTTCTCATCTCTGTAACACGTCCAAATAGTAGTCGATGTTTTTCAACATAGTCTCCTTGTAACTGTACACACTTCTCCCAGCGATGTTTCCATCTCAGTAACACGTCCAAATAGTACTCGGCATTTTTCAACATAGTCTCCTTGTAACTCTACACACTTCTCTCAGCGATGCTCCCATCTCAGTAACCATCCAAATAGTACTCGACGTTTCTCAACATAGTCTCCTTGTAACTCTACACACTTCTCCCAGCGATGTTCCCATCTCTGTAACCCGTCCAAATAGTACTCGGCGTTTTTCAACATAGTCTCCTTGTAACTGTACACACTTCTCCCAGCGATGTTCTCATCTCTGCAACCGATCCAAATAGTACTCGACGTTTGTCAACATAGTCTCCTTGTAACTTTACACACTTCTCGCAGCGATGCTCTCATCTCTGTAACCCGTCCAAACAGTACTCGGCGTTTTTCAACATAGTCCCCTTGTAACTCTACACACTTCTCCCAGCGATGCTCCCATCTCTGTAACCCATCCAAATAGTGCTCGACGTTTTCCAACATAGTCTCCTTGTAACTCTACACACTTCTTCCAGCAATGTTCCCATCTCTGTAACACGTCCAAATAGTACTCGGCGTTTTTCAACATGGTCTCCTTGTAACTCTACACACTTCTCCCAGCGATGTTCCCATCTCTGTAACACGTCCAAATAGTACTCGGCGTTTTTCAACATAGTCTCCTTGTAACTCTACACACTTCTCCCAGCAATGTTCCCATCTCTGTAACACGTCCAAATAGTACTCGGCGTTTCTCAACATAGTCTCTTTGTAACTCTATACACTTCTCCCAGCGATGTCCCCATCTCTGTAACACGTCCAAATAGTACTCGGCGTTTTTCAACATAGTCTCCTTGTAACTCTACACACTTCTCCCAGCAATGTTCCCATCTCTGTAACACGTCCAAATAGTACTCGGCGTTTTTCAACATAGTCTCCTTGTAACTCTACACACTTCCCCCAGCGATGTTCCCGGCTCTGTAACACGTCCAAATAGTACTCGGCGTTTTTCAACATAGTCTCCTTGTAACTCTACACACTTCTCCCAGCAATGTTCCCATCTCTGTAACACGTCCAAATAGTACTCGGCGTTTTTCAACATAGTCTCCATGTAACTCTACACACTTCTCCCAGCGATGTTCTCATTTCTGTAACCCGTCCAAATAGTAGTCGATGTTTTTCAACATAGTCTCCTTGTAACTCTACACACTTCTCCCAGTAATGCTCCCATCTCTGTAACACGTCCAAATAGTACTCGACGTTTTTCAACATAGTCTCCTTGTAACTCTACACACTTCTCCCAGCGATGTTCCCATCTCTGTAACACGTCCAAATAGTACTCGACGTTTTTCAACATAGTCTCCTTGTAACTCTACACACTTCTCCCCGCGATGCTCCCATCTCTGTAACCCGTCTAAATAGTGCTCAGCGTTTTTCAACATAGTCTCCTTATAGCTCTATACACTTCTACCAGGGATGATCCCATCTCTGTAACCCGTCCAAATAAGTACTCGGCGTTTTTCTCTGCAAAATAATTGTTCACGGATGTGATTGCCTCTTCATTTGACGAAAATCTCTGTCCTCCGAGCGCAATTTTCAGATGAGGTAACAAAAAGAAGTCGCTGGGGCTAGATCTGCTGAGTCAAGCAGTTGAAACTGTAATTTGTGGATTTTCGCCATTGTAACCGCTGAGGTGTGAGACTGTGCGTTGTCTTGGTGAAACCGGATTTTCTTCTGGAAATGTGACCGTTTTTCCGCAAGTTCTGCATTGAGCTTTTCAAGTAATGATGTGCTCGTGTAATGGGTTTTCCTTTTGGAAGATAATCGATTAAAATAACTCCATGAGTATCCCAAAACAACAGTCGGCATCACTTCCCCCCCCCTCCCAAAAAAACGGTTCTTGCTGTTTTGGAGCCGGTTTCCTCTTTGTAGTCCACTGTTTGGTTCGTATTTTTGTTTCGGGCGTATAATGGTGTATCCAAATTTCATCTACAGTAAATAATCAGTGCCAGAACTCGGATTTGTTGCGCCTAAACTACGTCAAAAGAGCGTTGGGAATGTTCATTCGAACACGCTTTTGGTTTAACGTGAGCAAACGCTGCACCCAACACACGGACAGCTTTCTCATGTCTAAGTGTTGATTTATATGCGACAAACACGTTCTTTTGACATGTTCATAGCCTGTGCTGTCTCTCTCACTATAATTCGGCGGTCATCTAGCACCATTTGGTAACCTTTGGCGACGTTTTCGTCGGCAGTTGCAGTTTTTGGACGTTCGCGAACGTTCATCGTCTCCCAAGCTCTTACGGCGACGTTTAAATTCAGCTGTCCAAAATTTCACTATGGTAAATGATGGTTCAGAGTCCCATACACAGATTCCAACTCATCTTTGATTTACGTAGGCATATTGGCTTTCAAAAACAAATATTTAATGACAGCTTGATTCACGATTTTGTCCATTTTCATAAAAACACTCACATCAGCTCACTCAAACGACTGTTAGATAACAATTGAGTGTCTAAAATGGCTGAAACTTCGGTAACTGTCGACAGGTGAACAGCGAAATTCACTAGCTTTTATTTACGAATGTTGTCATCTTCGTGTTGGGGTCAGACTACCCTCATTTTCGGATAATTCTAACTATACTGCACACACATTTTTTTAATAAAAAGCTTCCATCTATTTCTTGCTGTTAAGTTATACAAAGCTATTCAGAATGAAGAGGACTTCTGAGGACATTTCTAGAACAATTCACGAAGTAAGTTTCATTTGTTATAAAATAAGCTCAAACAAATGTTAGTTTAACCAAAATTGCCGAAGTCATTTTTTGAAAAATTGTGTTATTTCCAAGAAAATTCCATAAAAGACGGTTTGGAGCTAGTAATTTGCTTTGTATCATCTTTGTAAGTTGAGAACTTAAGTGTCAGGTCTTCCTTTTGTAAAATACATTCTCTAACACAAATAAATGTATGCAACCTCCTACAAAAATATTTTATCAGAACACATCAGCACCAATTACAGTGAAATATGGATTTATAGTTTATGTATGGAATGCCACAACGTTGCAACGTAAAAAGTAATATGACTTGTTAGAAGATGGGTTGAGAAAGTACTGTGAAGGAATATTATTCTAAATATTCATTATACATACAATTTCTGTGAATATACTGATTTACATTTCGATTCACAAACAAGGACATATTAAGAATGCTTTTACCAGCTACATCTTACGATCCAGAGATGGTAGCACATGTAATATCGTACCGGCCAGACGTATATTCGCTATTATTAACAGCATTTTCTATTAAACTGTGATAATCTTACTTCAATGCGGGTAGATTTAATTGCTATTTGTTGGGTAATATTAAGGAATAGCTTCAATGTATACTGACACAACTATGAAATAATAAGTAACTGCTTGTTGGGAAGGAAATGTGCCAAAGTAAATATATATCTACATGTTTGTAGCAGGTGGGCATGCAGGATGTAGATGGGTCCAATTGGTATTTCGAATTAGTGTACGCTTTGGCAATTGTATCTCGTGGTCATGAGAGCATGATGATTCCGGATAGGTGTGTGAGGGTTTTTCTTGATTGGTGATACATTTATTTATTTATTTAAACTAATGCTCTAGACATGTTGGAAAAATTCCATTTGTCTTCTGGCTTCCCAATATAATGTTCCGTCTGATTTTGTCCAATGTGTCTGAAGTGCAGGACATTTTCTAAGATGTTCCCAGTTCATAATGGAGTTCCCAGTGCACAGCATACAATTGGGAGTCGGCATGAGTCCCATGCGATGGAGATTGATTGGTGATACATTAGATATTGGAAAATCAACTATACCTGTGCTACAAGTGCCCATGTGCAAAGTGAAACAGTGCGAATAGGTGTAGTAAACAGTGGTGTTCGCGTTGAGCCCAGTTTGTGAGTGAACAGTGTTTAGAGTACATAGTGCCGCGTATTAAAGCCTAGTTTGTGAGTGAACAGTGTTTGGTGCAATAAAGTACATAGTCACGCGTATTAAGCATAAATCCACCACAAAACAGCGTGGGACAAACAGCTGCGTGCCGTTGTTGCACGCAACAAGAGGCGTCCCCAAACAACGACGCCCTCAACAACCACTGCGGCTGACAGACATTGACTCCCGCCACAAGATGGCGGCGGCCACAGTGACAATTGCAGCAGCACTACCACCAGCTGGCAGCGGACTGATCCCCCGAGGCGGTCGGCCGGCTGCCTTTCCAGCCCCACCGCTGGAGCACTCCAACAGTGACCCGCCTTCGGGCCCAACATTGGCCAACGTCACAGCAGCCACTACCCCAACACCGATGGAGCACAGTGCCATGGAGGACGAGGCAGTTACTCGAAAGTACGCCCAACTGGAAAATGAGGTAAAAGACATTAAAAAAGAAATATCTTACCTCCAGGAATTTTTGGATAACATGACCCCAGAGTCCCGGGACTGTGGAAAAATAGCTAGTGACCTGCCACGCTGCTACCAGGAACACGCAATCAAAAAGCGACACCTGGTGCAGCTGGGAGAAGGCTGGCAAGCAGCATCGCCCAGAAAGCGACCTCACCACCGCAATAGCGACTCGGATGCCGAGATCAAGAAAAACAAAACGCAACATCAGCCCCTTCAGGTCGCTACCAGAAACAGGTACGAGGCGCTGTCCTCATCCGAGGAGGAGGATGAAGATCTGGAACGATCCATTGCCTTCCCCGCCCTTCCGACCACAAAACCAAAGGCACCCAAGCACCAACGGCCCACATGGCCAAACACTACTGCAGCAAAACCGTCAATAACAACCCCCACTCCTATACCTATCCCCACCCCTACATTGGCCTCCACATCAACCGCAACCGCGGCTACATACACAAAACAAACCTCACAGAAACCGCCGCGCATCGTCATTCCTGACGGCAGGCAGGCGCCTAAAGTCCTGCAGATACTCAGGGATCCTGCCAATTGGCGCGTATGCGGTTCAGAATACGCGCAACCGCCTCAAGCTGTTCCTCAACCGGAAATAAGGCGCCGTCCCCACTATGACCAAGCTGAAGGAGGCCGGAGTGGAGAACTGCAGCTTCACGCCGCGGAGTGAACAACCTCTCCGATACATCCTAAAGCGTCTTCCTGAGGACCTTGAAGAGGACCTTATCCGTGAGGACCTAGAGGTGAAGGGCTACACCGGCGTCCTAGTTCGTCAACTGAAATCACGCGGCGGTCCTCTGCCAAACTTCCAAGTTACCCTTGACAGGACCACTCAAAACCAGCGACTTCTGCAAGAAAGAGAGGTATGCCATATACTTGTCACTGTGGAGGTCCTGAAGACAAATAACAACATAACGCAATGCTTCAACTGCCAGCAGCTGGGGCACACATTTAAGATGTGTCACATGACCTCCCGATGTGTCCTCAGCGGTGGCCTCCACCGCTTAGCTGACTGCCCAAAGAAGGCAACGCAAGACGTTGTACCCCGCTATGCGGACTGTGGGGAGACGAATCCTGCCAGCTACAGAGGTTGCGAGACGTTCCGCAACGAACGCCACCGCCCCCAGGGCACCCCCAAGTGCACAACCAGGTCCACGACCCATTGCCAACCCGGCTCTGGTTAGAGATGGCGTCTCTTTCGCAGGCGCCATGAGAGGGCAAAGCGCACCAGTGCCGCCACCTGCTGGCCAAACATCAACAGCTCCTCCCTCCCAGGCGCCATCTGGTGACCTAGGAGGCCTCAAAGAGCTCTTTACTCTGTTTCAAGAGCTCAACTTACAGAAACTTGCTCAAAAGGTACAGCCTTTTATCGCAAGATTTAAGGGCTGCACCAGCAATTGGGAGAAACTAGAAGTCCTCATACCGCTTCTGTCGGACATCTTCGAGTAAATGGCTCAACTAAGGGGAGGCACATCTCTAACTCGCAGGCTCCTGTGGAATGCCGACGGCATCTACAGGCAGCAGCACGAACTTGAAAGCTACCTGCGGCGTAACAAAATTGACGTCGCATTCATTTGTGAAACAAAATTAAAGCAGGAGCACACTTTCAAGCTCAGGGGTTACCAAATATTTCGGAGTGATAGAATAGCCAGACATGGAGGGGAAACAGCTATTTTACTAAAAAACAAAGTTGCTCATGCTCCTGTTACGCTGCCACCATTGGCAGCGTTAGAGTGTACGGCTCTTAAAACACGATAAGTAAGAAAACGGTGATGCTGTTGGCCCTCTATCGGCCCCCAAAATCCCCCGACTGTAGACGCGACCTCGAGCAAATCCTCACTTTGGAGGAACACGTTATAATGGCAGGAGACTTAAACGCTCGACACCCCTAGTGGTATTCACGTCGAGCAAACGCGGCTGGAAATTTCCTAGTAGACCTTATAATAGAAAATGAGGATCTCGAGGTGTACTTCCCCCGCCCCCCGAACCCACCTTTTGGCACAAGTCAGAGCACTTCGACCCTGAAATTTTGGACTTCGTCATTACAAAAAATGCGACATTACGAAACAACTTCACTGTGTATCACAGCATAGACTCCGACCATCTTCCAGTGCATTTTGATATCAGTGGCGCCATCACGGCCGATCTGACCGGCCCTCTGAGGCGCGCAGAAACAGACTGGAGCAATTTTATATTTGAAATGCACTGGGCTGTCATACTACAGCGAGGCGAACATCGACGTCGCAATTAAAAACTACACCACCGCGCTGCACACGGATAAAAGAAATTCTACCGTCTTTACCACAAGACCACCCAGTTTTTGCACGTACCCTGAGGTGGAGCAGCTCATTTCCAGGAGGCGGCGCTTGACGAGACTTTGGCGGCTTACCCGCCAGCCTGAGTATAAAGTGCTAGTAAACTGGCTACGCAACATCATTCAGCAACAAACTAAAATTAACAAAATTGAACAGTGGGAGCAGAAAATGTTGAGCACCACACATTCGGACCATTCTTTGTGAAAATTATTAAGGGCATTTAAAGTCTTCTAGAGCGCCAACTCAGACACTGAGGTGCTGCACACTCGCCTCGGCCTGCACTTCTCCTCCGAGGAGAAAGCCGAGGATTTTGCAGACTGTCTGGCTTAAAAATTCACAGAGAACCCTGTGACGAACCCCGAGTTAGAACGGGAAGTCCAGACATGGGTACAAAACTGGGTGGCGCAGAGGCATGAGCAACACCTACCCTTCACAACACCGCAGGAAGTGTACAAGCTCATTAGGAAGCTACATAATGGGAAAGCCGCCAGCCCGAACAGGGTGACTAATGAGGAACTCAAGCATCTCCCGATAAAAGCCCTGGTGCATCTTAAAAAGAATTTCAATGCCTGTTTGCTGCAAAATTATTTCCCGGACACTTGGAAACGAGCCAAGATAAAAATGCTCCCGAAGCATGGGAAAAGCACCAGCAGCCTCAGAATTACCGCCTCATTAGTCTCATGTCTACTATTGGTAAACTGCTCCAGAAAATAATTCTCTTTCGACTTCAAAATCGAATTTCGTCGATTGACATTTCTAACTCGCAATTTGGCTTTAGGAAAGGACATTCAACAGACCTCCAACTCTTAAGATTAGCAAATGACGTCACCGAGCAATTTAACAATGGGGCTTCAACGTTGGCGCTATTTTTTGACGTAGAAGCCGCATTTGATCGGTGCTGGCATAACGGCCTGATTTACAAACTACACCGAGAGTTTCCCGGCCTCCAAAATTCTCTACTATTGCTGCATAATTTTTTAGAGAATTGGCGCTTCTACGTCCAAGTGGGTCGCTCCTCCTCAAAGGAGAGAGTGATGCAGGCTGGCGTACCACAGGGGGCCATTATGTCTCCCTTTCTGTACATACTGTTCCCGTGAAGGCCAGATGCAAAGTTGCAATGTATGCTGACGACACAGCAATATACAGCCATCATAAAAATCCTCGTTATGGACTTTTAGAGATGCAGCGGTACATTGGCTGCTGCCTTTCATGGCTTCATGACTGGAAAATCAAAATTAATGCGAACAAATGCCAGCTTATACATTTTACAAAGCGGCGCCCTTTGGCAATGGACCTAACGGTCGATGGTCAAAAATTGCACTGTCATCAGCAGGTCAAGTTCCTCGGCGTGACCTTGACACGCACGATGCAGTGGACCACCCACCTAAAAGATAGCGCCAACAAAGGGCGGCAGCGATTAAAGATGTGCACCCCCATATTTAGGAGCAAACAGCTAAAGCTGCGCTCGAAAATCATCCTATATAGATCTTTTATTTTATCCGTGGTCCTGTACGCCTGCGTGGTCTGGGCCAACGCCTCCAACACCGCCCTAACGTATCTCCAAACCCTACAAAACCTATCGCTACGCAAAATCAGGTCTACTCCTGTCCGAACAACTGCCACCATTCACCGAGAAACCCACGTCCCTTACATCAACGAGGCCATCAACAAACGTGCCTCTTCCATCTGGGCGCGCATCCGACACCATCAAAACCCCACCATACACAATATTGGGAAAGGCGAACCCAAGCACCGAAAATACGCCAGAATCAAAGCATATTGAAGAAAAACAAGAATAAAAAAACAACACGACTGCAAAATTATGCGCGCACAACCCTTCCTGGCTCAGGCCACGCTCCACGGTAGAGGCCGCCATCATCGGCAGCCCAGGAGTCAGATACCCGCTGCCGCACAGCCTAACTGCGAACATTGTAAATATTGTACATAGCCAATTCTGTACAGTGTAGTGCGTGTGATATTGGGACGTACGTGGTATGCACAGGCGTGTGTGTGTGTGTGTGTGTGTGTGTGTGTGTGTGTGTGTGTGTGTGTGTGTGTGTGTGTTTGTGTTTGTGTTTGTGTGGGCCAGATAAGCGCAGTGTAAATATGTAAATATAAAAACAAGAAAAAGAATGACAGAGAAAAATAACGAGATAAAACTGGTTGTCGGCAGCCTCAGAACACGTCGCCGTATGGGTTTTAGAAGAACCCCAAAGACAATAAGAAAACCATCCCCAGAATTATAAACCCATGTAAATTTATAACCTGTAAGCCGGGTCCATTGTACCGGCACCAGGCAAATAAGTTATAAATAAAAGCCTTTGGCACGCAGCAAAAAACTTCTCGCTATATGCAGCCAGCCAGCACCACTTGTGATTGGGCATTGCGAAAATGGGTGCATAGGTGTGAAATTGTCCCCATTTTCACAATTACTGGCTAAAACTTAACAGTCACCTTACAGTTTCCGGAATAAAAATAATTCTAGCTGCAGTTAAACCCTCTTAATGGTGGGCACGCAGACAGATTATTCAGGCTTACCAACGCCTGCCAGTAGAGACGTGCGACGGGTTTCTATTGATAATTTTGGGAATGCTAATACTCAAGGCCTTTGGCTATAATTTTAGTAGCAATCCTTACTTAACAGCTCTGACAGATCGCAGGAGTTGTGTCATGTTTCCCCTCTATCACCTATTAATACAGTTAAGGATTACGCTACTTCTTGAAGGCGATACACAGAAGTGATTGCCAAATGTTTTACAGTTAGTCAGTTAGCTCTATGGCTTTACCGATGGATGAGTTCGAATTCCGTGGAGGGAATTGGACTTGTTTGCGCTTTCTCCGGAAGGGAAGTAAAGTTGCTGTAATGTGCACTATATTTACGGCACGTTTTTACGTGCTGAAGTCCGATGAGAGATCTTTCAGCAACTTTAAGGTTCATTCATATCCAATATACAATGAGACCTGACAGACAACTGTAAGCTCTATGCACCCTGTACTTATTTGAACATCATTTCATTCATCGTCTGATATAACTTAACGTAGGAGGTTTTCTCTTATCCTTAAAGATGAATGTCTGGTAACTCTAAGCTCTATGTACCCTGTACTTATTTGAACATCATTTCATTCATCGTCCGATATGACTTAACGTTGGAGGTTTTCTCTTATCCTGAAAGATGAATGTCTGGTAACTCTAAGCTCTATGTACCCTGTACTCATTTGAACATCATTTCATCATCGTCTGATATGACTTAACGTTGGAGGTTTTCTCTTATCCTGAAAGATGAATGTCTGGTAACTCTAAGCTCTATGCACTCTGTACTTATTTGAACATCATTTCAGTCATCGTCCGATATGACTTTACGTTGGAGGTTTTCTCTTATCCTGAAAGATGAACGTCTGGTAACTCTAAGCTCCATGTACCCTGTACTTATTTAAACATCATTTCATTTGTCGTCCGATATGACTTAACGTTGGAGGTTTTCTCTTATCCTGAAAGATGAATGTCTGGTAACTCTAAGCTCTATGTACCCTGTACTAATTTGAACATCATTTCATTCATCGTCCGATATGACTTTAACGTTTGAGGTTTTGTCTTATCCTGAAAGATGAATGTCTGGTAACTCTAAACTCTATGTACCCTGTACTTATTTGAACATCATTTCATTCATCGTCCGATATGACTTTAACGTTTGAGGTTTTGTCTTATCCTGAAAGATGAATGTCTGGTAAGTCTGAGCTCTATGTAACCTGTACTTATTTGACCTTTGTTAAATTTTAAGTTATACCGACCATTAATATAATTGTATCGAAGTAAATTATTTGGTGCTTTTATTCACTGCGGTGTTGTGAGATATCCAAAGCGTGTTCAGATTAATTGGTTTTTGCTGCAGATAACCTTCGCGATTTCCGGGATATGTTGTCAGCAGGAGGGAATTCTGTCACGTCCTCAGGGATGTTTAGCAAGCTCATAAGCAAAGATCCGGGTTGGCTTCCATAGGACCTTCAAAATGTCTCAATTCTCTCTACAAATGTTTCCTTCGCCATCACTTTCTCTGTTATGTTCCAAATTAAATATAGGGGACTACGAGTTATAAATAAGGAAACAAATAAAGAAGTCCATAGGAGCCCTTTCAGGCAAGACATACAAACAATTATTTTGGGTCAGTTCAATTTGAAATGAGTTAATATTTGAATTATCTTTTGAACTCTAGATCACTTGGTTTAACTTGGACAAAACTTGAATCTAGCCAAAACAAAAGTTACAAACAATATGCACGTTCATTTTCTATCTCTAGAACATACAAAGAGAACGGATTTTCAAAGCGTCACCTATACAACCAGTTTTAAAACATTTGACTATCACTTAAAGTCTGCTCTATTCCCATATTCCCTTGTACCTTCATTTTTTATCTCTTGGATATACAAAGAGAACGGAATTACTAAGACGTCACCTAGACTATCAGTTTTAAAACATTTGACTATCACTTAAAGTCTACTGTATTCCCATTTTCCCTTGTACCTTCATGTTTTATCTCTTGGACATACAAAGAAAACGGAATTACAAAGACGTCACCTGGACTATCAGTTTTAAAACATTTGACTATCACTTAAAATCTGCTGTTTTCCCATTTTCCCTTGTACCTTCATGTTTTATCTCTTGGACATACAAAGAGAACGGAATTACTAAGACGTCACCTAGACAATCAGTTTTAAAACATTTGACTATCACTTAAAGTCTGCTCTATTCCCATACTCCCTTGTACCTTCATTTTTTATCTCTTGGAGATACAAAGAGAGCGGAATTACAAAGACGTCACCTAGACTATCAGTTTTAAAACATTTGACTATCACGTAAAGTCTACTGTATTCCCATATTCCCTTGTACCTTCACTTTTTATCTCTTGAACGACAAAGAGAACGGATTTTCAAAGACGTCACCTATAGAACCAGTTTTAAAACATTTGACTATAACTTGAAGTCTAGTGTATTCCAATACTCCCTTGTACCTTCATTTTTTATCTCTTGGACATTCAAAGAGAATGGATTTTCAAAGACTTCACCTAGACAACCAGTTTTAAAACATTTGACTGTCACTTAAAGTCTACTCTATTCCCATATTCCCTTGTACCTTCATTTTTTATCCCTTGGAGATACAAAGAGAACGGATTTTCAAAGACGTCACCTATACAACCAGTTTTAATACATTTGACTATCACTTAAAGTCTACTGTATTCCCATATTCTCTTGTACCTTCATTTTTTATCTCTTGGACATACAAAGAGAACGGAATTTCAAAGACGTCACCTAGACAATCAGTTTTAAAACATTTGACTATCAGTTAAAGTCTACTGTATTCCCTTTTAACTGCAATTAGATATTGTTAATGTTGAAGTAGATAGAGCAATAAGTGTTTTTAGAGGAGTAGAGAAAGTTATGTAACTGTAACGAGATATATTTTTATGTGTATTTCTATTTGTGTGAAATGTGGCAGAGATAAAGGTAAATCTTTGTTAAGAGGTCAGACTTACTGTAAGTACACACGTCGGCTATTTGTAGAAATTAGTGAGGCAAAAGCTCCGATTAGTAATAAACAGCGGTAAGAATGCAAGTTGCCGCGGAGCTGAATTAAAAACAATAAGGTATCGTTACCATAGCGCCCAGGCAAGTTGGTATTATGATTGATGGGACAAGTGAAGCAAGAAACATGAGACGCCCATTTTCTCGTTTGTTGCATCATGATTGTGTAGCAGGTTATTCAGGTTCAGGCGGGGTCGATGCAAATGTGGAAACGCAATGAGATGTGAAATTTACAAGTTGAACGATTGATATTGCCGTCAAAACAGGATCGTGTTACTGTAACTCCATCCTCAGTGCCGAGTCCACACCTTCCTCAACATGCATGAAACAGTCACATGACCTTCTCTACTCGGGTACAAACACCTGCTCCTCTATCTACTACAAGATAAACATTATCTTATTGTAGTTACAAGGGAATACAGTAGACTTTAAGTGACAGTCAAATGTTTTAAAACTGGTTGTCTAGATGACGTCTTTGTAACTCCGTTCTCTTTGTATGTCCAAGAGATAAAAAATGAAGGTACAAGGGAATATGGGAATACAGTAGACTTTAAGTGATAGTCAAATGTTTTAATACTGGTTGTCTAGGTGACGCCTTGGTAATTCCGTTCTCTTTGTATGTCCAAGAGATAACAAATGAAGGTACAAGGGAATATGGGAATACAGTAGACTTTAAGTGATAGTCAAATGTTTTAAACTGGTTGTCTAGGTGACGTCTTTGAAATTCCGTTCTCTTTGTATGTCCAAGAGATAAAATTTGATGGTACAAGGGAATATGGGAATACAGTAGACTTTAAGTGATAGTCAAATGTTTAAAACTGGTTGTAGATGACGCCTTTGTAATCTCAAATAGTAACTTCCAATTTAGGACAAATTAAGAACTGAAACATGTGTATAAATAGTAGGAATGTCTGGGAAATGGTTCACTTGTGTGTTTTAGCAAGATTTGGAGTTTGTCAGTTATACAAAGTCATCCAGAATTAAGAAAATGTTATGGATTCAACATATACATTTGTTTATCATGAAAATTCTTACACCATTTTCGAGGAAAACTCGTAACTTTTTCTTAAATTAAGGGTAATCTGTGTTTTGTGTGAGGGGGTAAGAACTATTTTGAAAATATTTTTTCACAGCTCCAGAGATCCTGAACTTGAATACCAAATTTGACATTTGGTACCATTTTCGCACTTTTCGCACTTGAAGTTAGGCTAATTTAAAACCATTGTGAATTTTACTGTTTATTGTTGTTTGTTTGCTTATTTTTCTTTCTTTGTTTTAGTTTCATATATGCTAGTTAACATTGTTTGCTTGCCTTTAATATCTTTATAATGCAAATTCGTTACTGACATACTTGAGGGTTAATGATGATGATGATGATGATGGTGATAATGATGATGATGATGATAATAATAATAACAATAACAATAATAATAACAATAACAATAATAGTAATAACAACAATAATAGTAATAACAACAACAACAACAACAATAATAACAATAATAACAATAATAACAATAATAACAATAATAACAATAATAATAATAATAATAATAATAATAATAATAATAATAATAATAATAATAATAATAATAATAATAATAATAACAATAATAACAATAATAACAATAATAACAATAATAACAATAATAATAATAATAATAATAATAATAATAATAATAATAATAATAATAATAATAATAATAATAATAATAATAATAATAATAATAATAATAATAATAATAATAATAATAATAATAATAATAATAATAATAATAATAATAATAATAATAATAATAATAATAATAATAATAATAATAATAATAATAATAATAATAATAATAATAATAATAATAATAATAATAATAATGTGGAGAAAGTGATAATCAGATGTGGTCTGTTATTTATTATTTAATTAATTTAACAAAGTCTGCTTCATTTATGAAGTATAAAACCTGGAATGGAATGCTGTAGACTTCTCTTGTTCTGGAACATTAATCACGGAGGCATGTAAGTTAGTTCAGAACTAGTTTTATTGCGCATAAAAACTGTTATTAGAATTATAATTCCGTTAAAATATGACATTTGAAGCTAATTACACGGTTAACCAAGATGCCACGCCCGTCATTTGTAAAAACGTCGCATTTCTTTCAATTAGACCACTGTTAGATTACAAATGAGGCAAATAAACACTTGCCAGTTAGATTTATGCAAAATAGAAGAAACTTAGAGGTCATTGACAGAGAGAAGTACAAAGGAAGAAAGCTGCTAAGACAAATGCCTAACGTAAGTGTGTGTAATAAACAACTGCATAGCGTTTGTTGGTAACAATCGGCAGTTATGTCATGTCCAGTAGCGAAGCGTGTAATAAGGTACTCAAAGTGCCACTTCCCCAAGAATTTCAAGACAAAAACAAGAAAATTCATGGCAAAAAGTATTTTAGTTGCTCTGGATATATTTTCAAAATTTATTGGCGAACATCCCAGGTGGCAATTTCACAGGAACTTACACTCGAATGACCAGTTTCGCTAGCTCATTCAACACTATTTACGCATTCATAACCTTGAATATAATACTTCGTACGAGGGGGTGTAGTAAGGCTTTAACTATCACCCGGTAGTCTTTATGCTAGAGGGATGAAATGTTGTCACTGTCATCACTGATCCTTCGGGACATAATGTCGGTAGTTTCAGTGATTTCAGTCCATTTGTTATTTTTTAAAGTGAGTGCCAGACGGTTATCTGCATACTTATAAAAACAAGAAATAAGAAGGATGTCAATGAGGAATGGGAGAATATTATACAAGCTGTAAAAACGATAGCTAACGAAGTGTTGTGCCAAAAAGAAAACACCGTAAGAATAAAGGATTAAGAATATGGAATGAATACATTTCAAACGCAATAAGAGGCAAGAAATTAGCCCATTTACAAGCGAACAACAAACTGATGAAGCAAGGGAGATATATAGGGAAAAACGAAATGAAGCGAAGAATATTGTAAGGAAAGCTTACTAAGAGTCCTGGGACAAATTTATTAGCCGTGTTGAAGATGATATACATGGAAGGCAAATGATAGCCTATAAAGTGCTTAAGCATCTAGATAGTGAAGAAAGAGATGCAGCAAATATAAATGTCATAAATATTAAAAGCAGAAGCATTATTAACAGTGAAGTATTCTTCATATTTGAGTTTGATTTATGAGTCACTATGTTTACACTCAAACTTCACTGACTTGTTGTTGTATGATTGAAACGTTTTCAAGATCATTCGATCTCATCCTCAGCTGTTTGGTGGCTAAATGAACCTTCCTCTTCTTCCACTACTACGTAGCTCCGATCACTCTGCCATCTGGTGATAGGGACACCAAGTTTTAATACTTCATTTAATGCCGGGATTTCAAAATTTATAACTTTATCACGGTTTTTGTCTATGAATATTTTTTCCCGAATATCCAATTCTATGGGTGTACTTAAAGATTTTAACAGTTTAATGTTTTAGCCAATGTTGTGGTTTTCTGTCCAAAAATGGTGTGAAACGGCAGATTTTTCTGTTTGTTTCAACTTAATGTTCCTCTGGTGTTCTTTTTGCCTGGTTAACAAGTTTCTCTTAGTTTTTCCTATGTAGCTTTTTTCACAGGTTTCACAATTAATCTGATAAATTCCTGATTTCAAATTGTTGGGGATTGTATTTTTCAGTGGTTTATTTAGCAGGTTCCTCAGACTGAATTTGTTTTGGGGTGCTAGTTTTAAGTTTAGTCTTTTGAAGATTCGTTCAAATTTTCTAAAAGCCCATGGCAATATAGAAAATTCACCTACCATCCATGGGATGAAGAAGAAAATGATGACCTTATATGCGGAAATGTGGATCCAATTACTTTAGAAGAGTTAGAAACGGCATTAAAAGAAATGAAGAATAGAAGGCCACAGGAGAAGATGCAATAAATGCAGAATTATTGAAATATGGTTGACCGATACTAAATCAAAGAATTTTGAATTTAGTCAATAGTTGTTGGAATGGATACCAAATCCCAAGATCCTGGACACATGCTCGAATTATATCTATTTTTAAGAAAGGTGCTCGAAACAAATGTGAGAATTATAGGGGAATAAGTATTTTAAACACAGGATGTAAATTATATGCAAGAATCTTAAGTAAAAGGTTACAAACCATTACAGAAGTTCTACTTTTAGAAGAAGAAAATGGTTTTAGAAAAGGACGATCCTGTACAGATGCTACCTCTACAGTTAAGCAGATAATAGAGAAAAGAAGAGAATTTAATCTGGAAACACACATAGCTTTTATTGATTATGAAAAAGCGTTTGATCGTGTAAATAGGAAGAGGCTACCAAAATCATCTCATTAAAGTTCTAAAATCTATATATAAGGATACAACAATCAACATACATATTGGAAATGGAATGTATAGTAAATGGATACATACAAATCAAGGTGTAAGACAGGGTTGCAGTTTGTTTCCTATCTTATTCATAATTTACACTCCTGGAAATTGAAATAAGAAAACAGTGAATTCATTGTCCCAGGAAGGGGAAACTTTATTGACACATTCCTGGGGTCAGATACATCAGATGATCACACTGACAGAACCATAGGTACATAGACACAGGCAACAGAGCATGCACAATATCGGCACTAGTACCGTGTATATCCATCTTTTGCAGCAATGCAGGCTGCTATTCTCCCATGGAGACGATCGTAGAGATGCTGGATGTAGTCCTGTGGAACGGCTTGCCATGCCATTTCCAGCTGGCACCTCAGTTGGACCAGCGTTCGTGCTGGACGTGCAGACCGCCTGAGAGGACGTTTCATCCAGTCCCAAACATGCTCAATGGGGGACAGATCCGGAGATCTTGCTGGCCAGGGTAGTTGACTTACACCTTCTAGAGCACGTTGGGTGGCGCGGGATACATGCGGACGTGCATTGTCCTGTTGGAACAGCAAGTTTCCTTGCCGGTCTACGAATGGTAGAACGATGGGTTCGATGACGACTTGGATGTACCGTGCACTATTCAGTGTCCCCTCGACGATCACCAGAGGTGTACGGCCAGTGTAGGAGATGGCTCCCCACACCGTGATGCAGGATGTTGGCCCTGTGTGCCTTGGTCGTATGCAGTCCTGATTGTGGCGCTCACCTGCACGGCGCCAAACACACATACGATCATCATTGGCACCAAGGCAGAAGCGACTCTCATCGCTGAAGACGACACGTCTCCATTCGTCCCTCCATTCACGCTTGTCGCGACACCACTGGAGGCGGGCTGCACGATGTTGGGGCGTGAGCGGAAGACAGCCTAACGCTGCGCGGGACCGTAGCCCAGCTTCATGGAGACGGTTGCGAATTGTCCTCGCCGATACCCCAGGAGCAACAGTGTCCCTAATTTGCTGGGAAGTGTCGGTGCGGTCCCCTACGGCACTGCGTAGTATCCGACGGTCTTGGCGTGCATCCGTGCGTCGCTGCGGTCCGGTCCCAGGTCGACGGGCACGTGCACCTTCCGCCGACTACTGGCGATAACATCGATGTACTGTGGAGACCTCACGCCCCACGTGTTGAGCAATTCGGCGGTACGTCCACCTGGCCTCCCGCATGCCCACTATACGCCCTCGCTCAAAGTCCGTCAACTGCACATACGGTTCACGTCCACGCTGTCGCGGCATGCTACCAGTGTTAAAGACTGCGATGGAGCTCCGTATGCCACGGCAAACTGGCTGACACTGACGGCGGCGGTGCCCAAACGCTGCGCAGCTAGCGCCATTCGACGGCCAACACCGCGGTTCCTGGTGTGTCCGCTGTGCCGTGCGTGTGATCATTGCTTGTACAGCCCTCTCGCAGTGTCCGGAGCAAGTATGGTGGGTCTGACACACCGGCGTCAACGTGTTCTTATTTCCATTTCCAGGAGTGTATATAGATGATCTGATTAGAGAGTGGATGTTTAAGATTAACGGAGGCATTCACCTTGTACCAAATTTTTTTCTTAAGTCGGTGCTATTTGCGGATGACCAAATAATTATAAGTACAAGTGAAGACGAGCTGCAAAGAGCAGTATATATTTTACAGAAGTTATATAAGAATTATAGTTTCAAAATTTCCATAAATAAAACAAAAAATTGCGTTTCGAGGTAAGGACACTATTAGAACCAACATAGTAATTGATGATATTATCTTAGAGAAAGTTATGGGTTTTAAATATTTGGTAACATATGTCATTTATAAATATGAAATTGATTTTAAAAATAAATTACTAATGTTTCAACAAATATGCAGCATAATAAACAGAAGCCTAAAAACTAAAACTAGAAAAGAAACAGGGATGAAATTTTATAAAGTAATGGCTGTTCTTGCTTTTCTTTTGGTTATGAAACATGAGCATTAACAAAAGCATACAAAAACAAGATACAGGCTGCCGAAATGAGATTTTTAAGAGCAGTAAAGGGATGTACTGTTTTAGATAAAATTCCAAATGAAAAAATAAGAGAATATTTAGAAATAAGTTCTTTAGAAGAAAAAATAATAAATTATAGAAATGAATGGAGAGAGCATATTGAGAGAATGCCGAGAGATAGCATCCCAAGAAGAGTTATAAACTTTAAGCCTAGAGGAAAGAGACATCCGGGAAGACCACGAAAACGATGGTCAGACATGTTTTAAGCCGGAACAGGCAGCATTGCCTAGCGCTTGGAGTGAAGAAGAAGAAGAAGAAGGAGGAGAAGGAGATGGAGATGGAGATGGAGAAGGAGTAGGAGAAGGAGAAGGAGGAGATGGAGATGGAGAAGGAGAAGGAGCAGGAGCAGGAGCAGGAGAAGGAGCAGGAGAAGGAGCAGGAGCAGGAGAAGGAGAAGGAGGAGATGGAGATGGAGAAGGAGAAGGAGATGGAGAAGGAGAAGGAGCAGGAGAAGGAGAAGGAGGAGATGGAGATGGAGAAGGAGCAGGAGCAGGAGAAGGAGAAGGAGGAGATGGAGAAGGAGAAGGAGCAGGAGCAGGAGCAGGAGAAGGAGCAGGAGCAGGAGAAGGAGCAGGAGCAGGAAAAGGAGAAGGAGGAGATGGAGATGGAGATGGAGAAGGAGAAGGAGATGGAGAAGGAGAAGGAGCAGGAGCAGGAGAAGGAGAAGGAGCAGGAGCAGGAGAAGGAGAAGGAGGAGATGGAGATGGAGAAGGAGCAGGAGCAGGAGAAGGAGCAGGAGCAGGAGAAGGAGCAGGAGCAGGAAAAGGAGAAGGAGGAGATGGAGATGGAGATGGAGAAGGAGATGGAGAAGGAGAAGGAGCAGGAGCAGGAGAAGGAGAAGGAGGAGATGGAGATGGAGAAGGAGAAGGAGATGGAGAAGGAGAAGGAGCAGGAGAAGGTGCAGGAGCAGGAGAAGGAGAAGGAGAAGGAGGAGAAGGAGAAGGAGGAGATGGAGATGGAGAAGAAGATGGAGAAGGAGAAGGAGAAAAAGAAGGAGAAGATGAAGATGAAGAAGAAGAAGAAGAGGAAGAAGTAGAAGAGTGCCAGAAGTGACTGAGGTGTAAGATGGAGAAAATTGAGGCTCGTAGTGTGATCAAGTTCCTGCACTTGAAGGACAAAACTGTCCGGTAAATCCATGATGAGATGACGGCTGTTTATGGAAATGATTACCCATCGTATGACACTATTGTGAGGTAGAAAAGGAATTTTCAAACTGGTCACATGTCCCTGACAGATGAGCCAAGAGCTGGTAGACCGTCAGCTGTCACAGTGAAGAAAGTGGAGTGTTTAATACTGGAAGACAAACGAGCAACCATCCAAATGAGCATGAATGAGACTTTTTTTTTTTTTTTTTTTTGTAATTTACGTCCTCCAACGTTAGGTCATATCGGAGGATGAATATAAATTGGTGAAATGATGCTCAAATGAGCCCAGGGTCCATAGAGTTTAGAGTTACCTGACATTCGTCTTTCAGGATAAGAGAAAACCCCGGATAAAACCTTATCCAGGTAACTCGCCTTGACCGAGATTCGAACTCGGGACCTCTTGAACGTGAGGCAGACACGCTACCACCACTCTACCAAGGCGGGCAGACATATCTTTGTTATGGTAGTGTGTGGACGAACTACACATGTCTAAGGTGTCTGCACGGTGGGTTCCATGTGGGCTAACCTCTTTCCAAAAGCAAACACGACGTGACCTTTCAAGAAAGATAGTGATGTATTGGAACAGGATGAAGATGATTTTTTGATGGTCTGGTAACCATGGATAAATCCTGGATCTATCAGTATGACCCAGAGACAAAAACCATGAGAATGGAATGGAAACATGCCGACTCCGCCCCTACCAAACATGCAAAGATGCAAAAGTCAGCTGGGAAGGTCATGCTTTCAGTTTTCCGGGACTGTCGTGGAGTCATCCTTACACATTATTTTGCCAAGGGTCAAACAGTCACTGGCACATGCAACTGCAATCTTCTGGACAAGTTACGAGCAGCTCTGATTAAGTAACGACGCGGTATGCGCTCCAAAGTTGTTCGTGTTGTGTCTGACAATGCTCCCGTAGGGGAGGCGATCCGTTCCATTCAGCTGCCGTGGTGTGGGCGCTGCGGACCCCTAGCTCTCGTGGTACCTCAGACGTTAATAGAGGAACCTCAGGCCGAACAGTCGAGCCCCTCCCTGAATGGGAGTTGTTCGGATTGGGTTGGAATCGAGGGAGCAGTGGTTCCCAATACCCGTGTGAGATCGGGTACGTCTTCGGACGGGGTTGAGGGAAGCCATTAAGTCTCCCGGGTACTAGCCTGCTAAGCTAGTAGAAGGTGTGCTAGATCACCAGGCGGCCCAACCGAGGTCATATCGGTAGTCTTCACCTTGAGTGTTGACGCGCGTAAGTGGCGTATCCACTTCCATCCCGTCTTGTGTCCCTAGGACCAGATGGGGGGGCTTGTTAGGTAACTAGGTCTTGCCCTACGGAAAGCCCCACGGAGGATGCCGAGCGCCCTTTGGGACAGCTCGGATACTCCCTGGTTGAAAGAGGCCCGGGTCTTGTTCCTACGGGTTCAAGGCTAATGGGAGTAGAACCTCTGGACTCAACTGTCTGACAATGCACCAGCTCATTTGTTTGTAACAGTAGTTTTGGGTTACGTTTGGAGGAGGTGTGGAAGGTTTATAAATTTATAAAAAAAATGATATGTAAGTATATATGGTGATTTAAATAAGTAAAAATATATGAAATTATGTGATTGGCCATAGTAATAATTGTATGACGTAATGTTGTGATGTGGAATCTGATCGGCCAATCAGAAAATTAAGATAGGAGTAACGATAGCTACGAAAAATCAATAATCTTGGGAGAGAGTGAGTGTGTGAGTGAGTGAGTGAGTGAGTGAGTGAGTGAGTGAGTGAGTGTGTGGTGTTTTAGAGCCCGTCGACAACAAGGTCATTTGGGCCCGAAGTCAACACTAAAACCTAAAAGCTACACAAATTTAGCTAAAAAGGTAAAATATAATAAAAACACTCAACTATTAAAAGGACATAAAAAAGCCATCTAAAGACTAATAATTCAAAATCTCTAAAATTAATAAATATAAAATACAAGTCAGACCTGTTTACTAAAACCGATTTCGGCAACAAACCGCAGTGCCTTAACCACGGCCACTGGGTCGTCCCCTAAAACACCGTGCAAGTTAGTCCCCAAGCCCAAAGGCTGGCGAACGCGGGCAATCGAGCAATACATGCCGCACAGTGAGGCGTACTGCACACGGAGCACACTCAGGGGCCGGTTCCCCTCTTAACAGATGGCCATGAGTCGCTCGTGTGTGTCCAATTCTCAGCCGGGTGAGTATCACCTCGGCCCGCCGCTATATCCCTGCAGGAAGTTGGCCAGGGTTGTACGCTCTCCTTTATTGCCAGGAGTTGTGTGCCTTCCAAAGCTGTCCAGGATTGCTGCCAAGCAGATAGGAGTTGGCGTCGGAAAAAACGTTGCACATCCTGGTATGGCACCGTAGTTGTTAAACTCCGGGGCAAACGGCAAGCGGACTTAGCAGCCGCGTCCGCCAGAGATGTTTTGTAATGGTGAGTGTGATGAATAGTGGCAGGATCGAGAACTTTTATGTAATATTTGGAACTGCTTAAATACAACAAAGTAAGAATTTATCGAAATGTTGGAAGTGACTGGGAAAGGAAGTTCAAGTAAAATGTAATCTAAATAATACAATTAAATAGTTACAAAATTTGACTTCTCCGAAACTTTATTCCGAACCACGCCTTGAAACCAAGATTCTCATGACTCTTATTTAATCAAACACAGTCATCACGAAACAAATCAAAATACAACGAATTTGTTATTTCTGGCTTCTCGACGTGGATCTTCGAAAAGTCCACGTGCATCCCATCTCCAACATAGAAATCCCGTACCACATTGTACCCGAACGTGTGGCTGATTAAGATGGGGACAAATTAACGACGAACAGTCACAAATTCCTGTCACACATCTCAAGTTACAGTTGACAAAACAAGCGAATATGGCTTTGAAAACTTACATAATCCGCCTTATTCGCCCGATCTCATAATAAGTGACTTTTTCTTGTTCCCAGAAATGAAGAATCCGTTGCGTGGTCGCCAATTTGACAACCAAATGAGGTCATTAATGAAGTGGAAGTGTGGTTTAAAGCGAATTCTGCAGACTTCTATATATTTTATCACGTGAACTCTCAGTAGCGTGTGATACCGAAATTATGGTTTGCCAGAAGCAAAGAATCGTGATGGATGTCAAAGGAATGTTTGTTCTTTGTTACGACAAGAGGGCAAGGCCAGTAGAGTTGGGGAAAGTGTATAACAAAGCCGTGTAAGAAGCAGTGTCCTTAGAAGATTTCTAAAGGAATTGTCACTTGACGTGTATGAATAGGGGATTCTTTGGATCATTTACAATGGCGACCAAAACAGCCACAAAAGGGATTTTGTTTGAAAAGGAATTTTGAGAGTGAAAGTTAGAGATATACACACACAGCTGTGATCAGAAAAGCACTCTTCGGCGTGAAGCCGATTAGGCTAGTTCGCGGCTAGGAAGCCATTATAAACAGTCTTCGGCTTGAAGCCGATCAGAGGAGTCTTCGGTGTCAGGCCGATGAGAGGAGTCTGAGGCGTGAAGCCTATTAGAGCGGTCAACTTGTTCTATCTTGAATATTTGTCGGGTCATCAAAATTTATCGAGTAATAAACAATTAGCATTCAGTAACTCTAAACCGAGATTGGTAACCCTCGGTCGGCAGCTTCCATTTCGATGTTTGAAAAGAAGAAGCAGTGAATAAATAATTTGGAGACGGGCATTCCAGTGTAGTGAAAATCTCCTTCTCACACCCATCCACGCATACCCTGAGAGAAACCTCATTGCTCGCCGACTTATTTGCTCAACCATAAACATTTTAGTTACAAATTGGTGCCGCAACGTAGAACTCTTTGTTTACCATTATTTTTGCTTCAAATTAGCGCACAACGTGGAGCTGTGGTAACACTTGATAGCCACCATCTTCAATTTGCTTCACGTGGAAAGAAAAGTTTATGTTTTTGTTTTATATGTCGCTTTGAAATACAACTGTAAGTATATTTAAACAGCATTAGCGATAGTGCTTTACGTAGATTGGTATTTAGTGCTGAGAAGTACGAGGGCTGTTCAATAAACAATGATCACAATCTTTTTTTGACAACGTAATTTTACTCGTCCTCATTTTGATGGTCCTTCACAAAATAGTCTCCCCTGAATGAAATGTACTTGTCCCAGCGTTTCTATCAGTCTTCAAAGACATGCTGCAAACCATTTTCTGAGAGATCCTTCAAAATCGCCTCCGCAGCCTTCATCACTGCTTCTGATGATGGATAATGCCTCCCACGAAGGCGTTTCTTCAAGTTAGGGAATAGAAAAAAGTCACATGGGGCTAAATCCGGACTATAGCGAGGTTGAGGTATGCACTTCACGTTGGGTTTTGCCAGATTTTCAGCAACAATATTAGCAATATGCGGCCGCGCATTATCGTGGTGCAGCATCCAGCCTGCTTCACGGAAATGTGGTCTTTTGCGCCTGATATGAACTTGCAATGTTTTCAGGACATCCCTGTAGTATTGTCCAGTTACTGATGTGTGTACAGGTACAACATGCTGATAAACCATTCCATGACTAACAAAGAATGAGATGACCATAACTTTCCCAGCAGAAGCAACCACTTTTGCTTTTTTGGGGGTTGGTGATGAAGGAGATTTCCACACTGAGCTTTGCTGTTTGCTCTCAGGATCAAAATGATGTAGCCAAGTTTCATCAGGAGTGATTACGTTTGAAAGAGACTCCGTATCTTCCTCTAACATCAAGTTTAACTGCACGCAGACCTGCATACGAATGTCCTTTTGTTCGGAAATCAACAGTCTTGGAACACATCGCGCACAAACACGTCTCATGTGTAATGTTTCTGTCACCAACGTGTGGGTGGCACCCAATGAAATGTTCGGTATTTCAGAAAGTGATCTTAAGGTAATTCGTCGATCCTCTCTCACAATGACAGCAGCAGTGTTGATGTTTTCTTCCGTAAGAGCAGTAACTGGAGCACCGGGCCCACCTTCCTTTGAAATTGATTGTCTCCCTCTTTAAACATTTTAAACCACCTTCGAGCTGTGCTGTAGGGAAGAACAGACTCTTCGTAGGCCTCATGTAACATTGTATAGGCCTCAACTGAAAATCTGTTGAGATGAAAGCAGAATTTGAAAGCCGCATATTGTTCCTCACGTGTTATCTCCATTGCAGCGGTAGGCGATACTGAACATGTCTGAACTTGCCAGGTTCTCACAGGCGGGAACCAGGAGTACCAATAATGAAACTACTACGTTGTGTTTGTTTGACATTAAGCTAACAGAATATAATAAGAGTGAATTTTATTGCGAAAGTTTATGACCGTAAAAACTTATATGATCATTCTTTATTGAACAGTCCTCGTAAATATCGTTTTTCGCTTCTACAAACATTAGTCAAGATTATTTTCGCAATAACTCATTTTGTGGAATTTCACACCAGAGTGCCGTTCTGTCTCCCCTTAACCTTTCTGGAGATTATGTTCAGAAATAAAGAAAAAAAGTTAATTTCTTTTTATTGTGTGGCCCGGGACATAGCCGACCCGTTATGTTGCAGCTCAGAGAATTTTAAACATCTGTTTCTGTGGAAGAGTTACGACAGATTATTGCAAAAGAAAGGAGAAATAACGAGATCATCATAGGTTAATAATTTGAACTGACTCGAAGTAGGTATTTGGCAATGGAATGTAGAACCGTTAAACAAATGCCCTGCGGTCGAAATCCGATCGGCGTTTGTTTGTTCATCTATGACCGCGGTATCATTGCAGGTTTGATGTTTCTCGGAATATAATGAAGTCCATCACGGACCTTTCACATTTGATTGTCACACATGTTCAGAAATTAGTTATGCAAGCGTAAACTGGATCTGGACTGACCTAGATGCTGCCGCTGGCCAGCAAGTTCCATTTGAAAGTCACTCGCCCGCAACTTCTCAAGGTAGTTGACTGTAAAGCACCTTGTTTGGTGCTAGGCACAGACTGACTGGGCGTGTATGGTCATTATCAGGCCGAAATTTGCCATACGTACAAAAGTCAATAAATATCTGATATGATCTACGCTATCCGGTTTGGCCAACGTTGCATGATCAACCTTTTAAACTCCAACTGTAAAATTTAAAAACTGCATTAACCTCAAACCAAGCCTTTTTGAAGTTGAATTAGGTGATACACAAATATAACTATTTTCAACAAAAACTTCATTTATCTTAAGAAAATAATGCTAATTTCTCTTTTTTATTTGAGATCGATATCACAAAAACTAACGATGTTTTAAAATTACTGAATTTACAAGATAAAGCTATAAATTCACATTAGAAACTAATATTAATGGATTTCTTCCTTTTCTGCATTTGAAGATATTCAGAAGTAATAATAAATTAGATATATTAGATATATAGGAAGTCTACTCATATCGATAATTACATAAAACTTAAATTACATAAAAAATAAAAGTTTTAACCCTTTTTCACATAAATTTTCTAGGTTTAATAGTTCGATTTATAGATCAATAAGTATACCCCTGAATAAAGATGAATTTAGTGAAATATATAAACATGTTCAATAAAGAAGGCACACATTTTTTTTTTTTTTTTTTTTTTTTTTTTGGACAACGTACCTTTACTCATTCTCATAATTTTGATGGTCCTTCTCAAAATAGTCTCCCCTGAATGCGATGTACTTGTCCCAGCGTTTCTGCCAGTCTTCAAAGACATGCTGGAAACTATTTTGAGAGATCCTTCAAAATCGCGTCAGCAGCCTTCACCAACTGCTTCTGATGATGGATATTGCCTCCCACGAAGGCGTTTCTTCAAGTTAAGGAATAGTAAAAAGTCACATGGAGCTAAACCCGGATTATAGGGAGAGTGAGGGATGTACTTCACGTTGATTTTTGCAAGATATTCAACAACATTGGCAATATGCGGCCGCGCATTATCATGGTGCAGCATCCAGCCTGCTTCACGGAAATGTGGTCTTTTGCGCCTGATATGGACTTGCAATGTTTTCAGGACATCCCTGTAGTATTGTCCAGTGACTGATGTGTGTGCAGCTACAACATGCTGATAAACCATTCCGCGAATATCAAAGAATGAGATGACCATAACTTTCCCAGCAGAAGCAACCACTTTTGCTTCTTCTTCTTTGCTTCTTTTGCTTTCATGACGAAATCGATCTGGACGGTCTTCGGTTTCAGCCGAAACAATTGAAAAAGTGGAGCAAGAAATGGCATGTGACAGTTGACGAGCTGTGCGAACTTTTCCCTGAAGTCAGTAAGACTACGATTGACAAGATTTTGACCGAACATTTGCATTATCGCAAGGTGTGTGCGAGGTGGGTCCCCAAAATGCTCACCGAAGACCATAAACGACAACGTGTTGAAGCGGCCCACCGATTCCTGGAGCGCTATGCGGAACAGGGCGAGGAATTTTTGGATTAGTTAGTTAATGCCAGAGGACACTCCTTCGACCAGGGAGTTACTGAGCTGTCCCAAAAGGGTGCCCGGCACCTCTGAGGCTCTTTCAGGGCAAGAAATAGAGACTAACAAGCCCCCATCATCTGGTCTTGTGAACTCAAGACAGGATGGAAGTGGATACGACACTTACGCGCGTCAGCTCCAAATGGGCAGGCTACCGATGTGACCTCGGTGGAGCTGCCTGGTGATCTAGCACACCTTCTGCTAGCTATGCTGGCTAGTACGCGGGAATATTAATGGCTTCCCTTAACCCCGTCCGGAGACGTACCCGATCTCCCACGGGTATCGGGAACCACTGCCCCCTCGACTCCAACCCAATTCGAACAACTCCCTATCAGGGAGGAGCTCGAATGTTCGGCCCGAGGTTCCTCTGGAACTGTTGGATTCAATTGTCACTGGCGATGAAACCTGGGTGCACTACACAACACCAGAAACTAAAGAACGTTCTCGTCAGTGGCGGCATTCGAATTCGCCGAAGCCGCGAACGTTCAAACAGACATTTTCTGCCGGCAAACGGATGGCCAGTGTGTTCTGGAGCAGAAAAGGTGTATTGTTGTGCGAGTTTATGCCTACCGGCACAACAATAAAAGCCGCTAGCTACTATGAGACTTTAAAAAATTTGCGACGAGCCATTCAAAATCGAAGGAGGGGAATGCTGACGAAGGGAGTGATTTTTCATCACGATAACGCTCGTCCCCATACTGCACATGCAACGGCTGATCTCCTAGCCCAATTGGGATGGGACATCCTCAGTCCAGACTTAGCACCTAGTGATTATCATCTGTTTCCCGAGTTTAAATCACACCTGGGTGGAACACATTTCCAGACCGACGATGATTTGAAAAACGAGGCTGAGCGCTATCTGCGCAACTTGGTGGGAGAGTGCTACGACAAGGGTATACAAAAACTTCCACAGCGCATACAAATGTGCATCGATCACAATGATGATTACATTGAAAAATAGCTGTAAGTTCCGTCTTTCCATCAATGTAACATACATTGACAATAAACATGTTTTCTATATTAAATAAAGTTCCTCTTCTTCTTCTTCTTCTTCTTCTTCTTCTTCTTCTTCTTCTTCTCATCATATAGGCCCACGACCTGTTCCTTCTAGAAATTAGGAGTCCCTCCATCTTTTTTTTTTTGTCTTCCAGGAGATATTGTTGCGTGTATAGGCTGAGCAAGATTTGGAAATTTCTGTAATCAGTATTCTGTAACATTTATTTTCGATGCCTTGAGTCTGGGCACAGTTGTATGTAAAATCTGTATGATTAAGTGTAAATTCTGCTGACTGGCAAAACATGTACTTTGGACTGGTGAATCATACATCCTGCTGGCTTAGGGAAATAATTCACAAGTGGCCTGTAACAGGCCTGAACTTGTTCTCCATGTTTTAAACAATGAATCATACATCCTGCTGATCAAGGGAAATAATGCTTAGTCGGTCAGTAACAAGTTTAAACATGTTCTCAATGATGTAAATAATGATTGCACAATATGGTTCAAATTAACAGTTAGCGTGGGAATCGCTGAGTTGACTTTTTGGTAAGACCCCTATTTAAGCTTGGTTGAGTTAGCCCCCGGGGGAGAGACTTCACAGAGATTTAAGAGGGGACTTCCTGATGGTCTCTGTAAGAAACAACAAGTGCTACCACGAGTAGATCGCCAGCAGGGCGTACCAGATCGTACACCTTTTGACAGTCACACAAGGTTCAAACTAAAGTTACACTATGTTATTATGTACTTAAATGTTACCAAAGCGCCCCTGATCTCATCCAGATCCAAGGAGTGCCCTGTAGAAATACTAGGCATCTTTGAAATATAGTTATTCAGTTCAGTTTGACTTAGATGTTTCTTTCGCTCTACCCTTTAAGTAGCTACTCCCCGAGTTGCAGATTAGGTTTTTAAGTCTTTCACCCCCCTTTCAATCCTGGTCCACAACAATATTCTTCCGTCTGCTGGTAAGTAGTCTCTTGCTATACGTGCGATTCTGTCCGATGTCATACGGGATACATGGTCATTGCATTCGCTTCGTCTTCTATCCACCCAATCACCTATTGCTTGAATGTTTAATTTCTTTCTAATATCTTCACTTCTTATTTTATGTCTTCTTGTTCTTCCTAAAATTTTTCTTAAGACGTTCATTTCATTTTTCTCTAGAATCTGTTTCGGTTTTGAAGTGTCCGCACTTACTTCACAGGCATAGGTGGATATTGGGCGTATTACCGCTTTATAAATTCTAGTCTTGGTTTCTTTATTTATATATTTGTTTTTTCATATAATATCATTTATGCAGCCTGCAATTCTCGCTGCTTTATTCGCTTGATATGTACAGATGTATTATTTTATCTTGACAGGAATCCTGTGCGGTAGGGATGAGTAGCAACTGTGGTGGGGATAGTGCACCTATCGCATCAATGCGTCACACGCGTAAGATTACGAGAGCGGAGGGCGGTGCATAAGGTGTCTAAAAACAAATTTCATTCTCGAAGCCAAGTTTGCAGCTCTTATAAACTAAGTTGTAATTCTTACTATGGTAGTAATCTCCACGCTTTTGTGGATCTTAAATAGTACATAGGCATTTGGAACAAAACCCTGTTCTCCTCCAGCAGGCATGATAAACAACTGTCGGCCTTTCAATATCGCTGCAGAGTCCCTGTAACGTATTTCACTCCAGGCATATGGTCCAGTATGTGCTGTATTTATATAAGTTTCATCCATATAAACTTCACTTCGATATCTCGGAATATTTCGTAAATACTTAAGCCTTTCTGCACGTATGGTGCGATGTTCGATTAAAATTTGTCTGTCACGCTTAGTGTTTTATTTTATTTTCAAATAATCCTAGCTTCAAGAGAACTCTTCTTAATGTTCAGACACTGCCTTGGAAGTCAGTAGAATTTTTAGCTTCATAAGCACTTTCTTCAAAGTTGGTCTTTGTTTATCTGTGCTTTAAAAATTATTTATAGTTTGCCTAACTACTTCTGAATTAAAACATCTAAATTAGATTTTGTGCATGTTCTTAATCTTTGTTTACTGGGCATAGAGAAGGACGTTGTTGCACTAGCACCAATGGCTTTTCTTTCCTTAATAACTCTCCTAAACTGCTTTCAGACACAACTGTTGTCTCAGATACCATTCCCCAGATTATTATAACTGACCCAGACCATTGTTCCTTTTTTTTTATAAATCTATGGATATTGGTTATTACTTCTCATGTTTTTAAATGTAGCACTTTATTTCCTAATGTGCTGCTAGGAGGCGTTATTTATAAATGCTCTCTTGGAACCAGGAGACAAGCACATTTTGAAACAAGCTGTAGTGTTACCGAGTAGCTCTGCACGTGTTCACTTGCTCGCAACTGGTACGCAACTGACCTGCCCTCCCCTCCAGTTGTAACCGTTCTGAGGTGGACTCGTCCAGATACCACTGCGCATCGCTCTGCACTTTTCAAGATAAAAAATACATATGTAACTTCACTCTGCAGTGCTCCCCAACTATTTAACTCAACACCCAGGTGCCTTATTGTCATTACCTGTTCTATTATTTTCCTCTCTAGTTCCAATTTACATCTCAAGGGGAATTTACTTATGGTCATTTATTTCGTTTTTGTTAATAATATTTTCATGTTATAGTTTCTACATCCAAGATAGAATCTATATAGCAGTCCCTTTATGTCATCCTCAGTGTTTGCCATCAGGACAACACCGTCAGCGTAGCATAAAATGTTAAGGTTTTTATTTCTCGTTTTATATCCATCCATCTCTTTTATAATTTCATTCATTACTAAATTGAATAGTAATACACTTATGCCCTATTTCACCAACAAATGTGAAGACTTAACACGAGTTTAGCAATAGTTAAAACAAAAATTGCACTTCGCCAACAAGTGTTAGCGTAACACTCGTGTTAAATCTAATGTTAAACTAACAAGCCGAATTTCTAATGTTAAGCCCTTAACAATTGTAAATAGTCAAGATGGCGAGCATTAACTCAGCTGTTGATGCCGATTTGCTATATTTAAGACCGTATAAATGGCATTCGTAATAGAGTATGACCTATGAGGAGAAATGATTTTGAGGAACTATCCAAAGAAAATTGTTTTACGGAGGTATAGACTGTCGAAACATGTTGCTGTGAAGATTACTGCGGAAGTACAAGAGAGGTTAGAACAGGCATCGAAAGGAATATGCCGATCTTGCCTTTTGCTTCAAGTATTTATAACTGCGATTTTATAATTCAATGAATTATGTGGATAATACATTGTCCACCTTCCATCTCGAAACGTTCAAGTCACTTTTCCTTCTTCACACCTCGTTTTAAATTTACGTAATACTGAGTCAGAACATGTATCGAAAGGGATATGCCGATCTCGCCTTTGCTTCAAGTATTAGTAACCTTGCGATTTTAAAACTCATTGAATTATGTGGATAATACATTGTCCACCTGCCGTCTTGAAACGTTCAAGTCACTCGTCACTTGTCCTTCGAAACTCGTTTTAAATTTACGTATTGAGTTAGAATATACATCGAAAGGAATATGCCGATCTCGCCTTTGCTTCAAGTATTAATAACTTTGCGATTTTATAATTCAATGAATTATATGGATAATACATTGTTCACCTCCCGTCTTGAAACGCTTAAGGCCTTGTTCTTCGCACCTCGTTTTAAATTTACGTAATACTGACCAGTTGTTTGGTGCTTGTAGTAGTGACACATGCATTTGAATTAAATTCGTTTTCAATATTTTGCGCGCGACATCTTTCTCTTTTACATTAACTGCATCCGTCCTCTTATTTTCCACAATGTCCTTACACTTCGTCACCATTTCAATTAACAATTCTTTCTCCGTCGATGAGAAATTTGTCTCACGGCTTTATTTATGATTTTGTTCATCCGCCATTTGTGCAGACGAAAATGAAAACAACAGCGCATCGAAGTACGTTCAGAAAATCATCCATAGCCTTCTATAGCTGAGATATTTACAAGTTTCTTGGCGTTAACACAGGTTTGTTAACATTTTAAGAAAACAGGTTGGTGAAATGCAAGAAATTTAACATTAGTTTTTGCGCTGTGACAATTGTTACGTTACATTTGTTAACGTCGATTTTAACATCTGTTGGTGAAATTGGGCATAAGAGAATCTCCTTGTCGAACCCCTCTTCTGACTGGCATCATCTCAGATATTTTCCCTTCCACCTTTATTCTATTAAAATTGTTAGTAAAAATGTAATTAATCAATAAAATTAATCCATTCGGTACATTATGTTTTTCTAAAATGTTTAAAACATCTTTAAGTTCTAGCCTATCAAAGGCCATCTTGAGGTCTCTAAAACATAGAAATGCAGGTTTATTATACTCAATAGCTTTTTCTATTACCTGCTTTATCACAAAAATAGCGCCAGTACAAGATCTACCAAGTCGGAATCATTGTCGTTCATTCTGAAGGTAAATCATTTTTTATAGTTTTTGATTAATTAGTTTCGTTGTAATTTTCAGTAGGGTGTTAAGTAGATTTATTGGTGTATATTTATCTGGCTTCTGTCTATCGCCTTTCTTGTATGTATGTATTTATTTATTCACTGCAATTGGGTACTACCCGGTGGCAGAGTTAAGAATACAGATCAAATTAAAAATACTAGATTTAAAACAATAACACAATAAACAATACAAACATGATATTATTTTACTTTAGTCACTTAAAACATATCTAATTACTTCTCTATTTACATATTATATACCATTATAATTCAAAAGTTAAACTATAAACCATCTAGATTTTTTCTAAATTTCTTCAGCGACAGGAGACGCCCTGAAAGACTGCTACAGGCAATTCATTCCATTCTTCAATGGTTCTATTAACAAAAGAAAATTTTCCTACATCGGTTCTGTATCTTCTACCCTTAATTTTATACCTATGATCGTTTCGTCCATAATAATCCGGATTATCTAACCTTACACTAACGTCCACCCATGCCTTTACACCAGCATTAGCTTTGAATAGCGCTACCAACCTATGTTTTTTACGCCTAATTCTTAATTCCTCCCATTTAGTCTCATCTCCTTTTATAGGCCCAAAATACTTGCCTCTTTTTATGAAGTTTATTGCCCTCTTCTGTATTTTTACTAATGGATCGATTTGGTTAGCTCTATACGGGTCCCAGCATGCTACTCCATATTCCATAACCGTTCGCACTAAGGCCTTTTAGGCAATTTCCCTGGACCTAGCGCTCCCCTTTTTCAATATTCTCAATACGAAATGTAATGCCTTCCACGCATTCCTAGATGCGGAACTTACTTGTTCGTCCCATCCAGCATTAGTTGCCAGGTACACTCCCAAGTATTTGCAGCTGTCCACCTGTGGAATTTGCACCCCTGCCATGTGATAGTTAACAATAATTTTGCCCTTAGTTCTACTAAACACAATGGACTTACTTTTCTTGGCATTAATTGACATTTTGTTAGCCGCAGACCAATTACAGATTTCATTTAAATCATGCACTGTATTTCGAATTTTATTATAAATGATACAATCGTCTGCAAACAACCTTATCTGGCAGTTAATATTATCAGCAATGTCATTAACAAAAACGAGAAACAGTAAAGGTCCTAGTACTGAGCCCTGCGGCACACCCGAACTTAGGCACACCCGAACTTCCCCTCTTAAAGAGGGGAATCACAATACTAGTCTTCCAATCATCTGGAATTTTACTTTTTTTGGAATTGGAAACCTTATTTTAAGGGCACGCCTAGTACTATTATTAATGACTTTGTTAATTGAGAAGTTTTACGTGGAAGCATATCTATTGACAGGATTGTCGCTTTTGGATAAAAGGAATAAGCTATTCATTGATAAGGAGCAAGCTCTCGTCTTTCTGTTGCAAGAATTCCCTAAGAGAACAGAGAAATTCTCTAGCTTGGCTATACAAAGTAACAACCCGACCGTAAGCTGATTTTTGCCTTGGGACGTGATTCCTCGGTCCTCCTCTAATCCTACCACCACTATGTCTTGCTTCCAAAAAAAAAAAACTTATTTTAATTGTGTTTTAACAAAGTAAGCTAACAATTGACAGCTCAACTATTATGTGTTTCAAATGGGAAGGTGTTTGTCCTTGAGCATTACTAGGTGAGCAACCAATCGGAGTCCTGCGGTGTTGTCGTACTGCATTCCCGCTAAGTCGTGTGTGACGAGTGCCAATCTGTATGACATACTATTCGCGCTAAGACAAAACTGCTCCATGTGGAAGGTAGACAGTAATGTATCTAACATAACCATGAAAACACCGTATTTTTAGCTCAAATAGTTTTTCTAATACAAATAAATAAACCACTATTACCTCTATTATAACAATAAATCGTGACGTAAGCACTGTATGCGTGTACGTTGGTTGGCATGTATGCGTGTACGAATATTTCTAATTACCCAGAACTGAAACGTAAATGTTTGACATGACGTGATAAAATAATTACTTTGAATAATCCAATTTGAGTGAGAGGAAACAATAAATTTCCTGCTGCCCTGGCAGTACGTGTCTGGTCACATTATATCTTTGTTTATGAATGGTTCGTAATCTCTATTTACTCTACAGAGTTCAAAGTAGCTGGCGTGTATGTATATATATTTTTAATTATTCAGAACTGAAATTTAAACTACTTTGAATAAGTCAAGGTGTTAAATTCGAAAAAGAGCAAACACTTCATTTCCTGTTAGCCTGTGGAATGCTGTATGCTTATGTTTATGTATGCATCCTGGATAAGAAGTGTTTATTTACTCTGGAGAGTTCAGATCAATATCATTCAGTTGTTTTACATAACAGTAGAATAAGAGTAAAATAGTACAATGGCTTCTCGCGGTGAATTTAGTGGCGAGTCAAAAAGGCAATTATTGCGAAGTCAGGCTGGAAGCATTATTTTTAAGTTGTACAGGTTCTTCAAAAAATTTTCTGAAACAGAAATGAAAAATGAGTTATTACAAAGAGTACTTCCGTTTAAAAACACGGAAAAGTGTATCAGCTGGATCAACATGCAACTGAAACGGGACACGAGGTAATACGCCTCCTATCTTACCACTGTCAATATAATCCAATTGAGTTGGTGCGGGCTCAAATAAAACGGGGGATTGCACACAGAAATAATACTTTTAGACTGACGGACGTTGAACGACTTGTTCACGAAGAAATTGACGAGGTAACACAACAGGACTGAGAAAACTGCGTGGGGCATGCAGATTTTAAGAAAGAAAGGGCACGTGACGAAAGTTTGGAACGTATAATCATAAATTTACAAGACTCAAGACGATGAAGACAGTGACAATGACGAATTGTCTCTTAACGGAAGTGACATTGACAGTGATATGGATGAGCCACTGGCAGTTCCATTGGATTAGAAAAACAGGTAATTCATAAACTATAATTATAGTTATATTATTTTAAAATACACACAATTTGGGGAAATGCTTTTCCAATTTTGATTTTGGCAACTGCATAATTTTAAAAGTTTGTAAAATATAATTTGCTTACCCTTACGTCTGTGCCAAGCAGACCTGTATGTTGTATGCGTGTGCAAGAGAGGGAAATAAAAAGGAGTGGGGTAACATGCTGGCAACGCTGAGTGTGATACGGCATCTGATTAGCTGAACTCCAGATCTCTTCACATTTGAAACACATAATAGGCAAACTCTGTTTCCCGTTTAAAACTAGCGATAACTGAGCTGAGGAGTATGTGATTCACCAGTGTAAGCAATCTGCCAATCTTTGTTTACGTTACCATAAAACCGACCTTCGAACTTCCCTTCTTACTCTACGCCACCCTTGCCTGATGACCATCACGTACCTTCTTTGTCAGTAAGCTAACTACCATTTCATGGGATGTAATATGTCCTTGAAAATACACATGTTGGACTCCCATTTTGACTTCTTTTCAGAGAGCCTCAGCGCTGTCAGCGACGAACATGGCGAGCGCTCCCATCAGGATATCGCTGAAATAGAAAGACGCTTCCAGGGAAAATGGTCTCCAAATAGGAGAGCTGTTCAATAAAGAATGATCACTTTCTTTTTGACAACGTACCTTTACTCATCCTCATAATTTTGATGATCCTTCTCAAAATAGTTTCCCCTGAATGCGATGCACTTGTCCCAGGTTTCTTCCGGTCTTCAAAGACATGCTGGAAATCATTTTTTGAGAGATCCTTCAAAATTGCCTCCGCAGCCTTCACCATTGCTTCTGATGATGGATAATGCCTCCCACGTAGACGTTTCTTCAAGTTAAGGATTAGAAAAAAGTCACATGGGGCTAAATCCGGACTATAGGGAGGGTAAGGGATGCACTTCACGTTGATTTTTGCAAGATATTCAGCAACAGCATTGGCAATAAGCGGCCGCGCATTATCGTGTTGCAGCATCCAGCCTGCTTCACGGAAATGTGGTCTTTTGCGTCTGACATGGACTTGCAATGTTTTCAGGACATCCCTGTAGTATTGTCCAGTTACTGATGTGTGTGCAGGTACAACATGCTGATAAACCATTCCATGAATATCAAAGAATGAGATGACCATAACTTTCCCAGCAGAAGCAACCACTTTTGCTTTTTGGGGATTGGTGATGAAGGAGATTTCCACACTGAGCTTTGCTGTTTGCTCTCAGGATCAAAATGATGTAACCAAGGTTCATCAGCAGTAATTACGTTTGAAAGAAACTCCGGATCTTCCTCTAACATCAGCTTTAACTGCATCAGGATGAACCGCTCTTCAGGATGATTTAAATGAAACCTGTAATTGGGCTGCGGCTAACAAAATGTCAGTTAATGCCAAGAAAAGTAAGTCCATTGTTTTTAGTAGAACTAAGGGCGAAATTATTGTTAACTATCACATGGCAGGGGTGCAAGCTGCAAATACTTGGGAGTGTACCTGGCAAGTAATGCTGGATGGGACGAACAAGTAAATTCCACATCTAGGAATGCGTGGAAGGCATTACATTTCGTAAAGAGAATATTGAAAAAGGGGAGCGGTAGGTCCAGGGAAATTGCCTACAAGGCCTTAGTGCGGCCGCTTATGGAATATGGAGTAGCATGCTGGGACCCGTATGGAGCTAACCAAATCGATCCATTAGTAAAAATACAGAAGAGGGCAATAAACTTCATAAAAAGAGGCAAGTATTTTGGGCCTATAAAAGGAGATGAGACTAAATGGGAGGAATTAAGAATTAGGCGTAAAGAACTTAGGTTGGTAGCATTATTCAAAGCTAATGCTAGTGTAAAGGCATGGGTGGACGTTAGTGTAAGGTTAGATAATCCGGATTATTATGGACGAAACGATCATAGGTATAAAATTAAGGGTAGAAGTCACAGAACCGACGTAGGAAAATTTTCTTTTGTTAACAGAACCATTGAAGAATGGAATGAATTGCCTGTAGCAGTCTTTCAGGGCTGTCCCCTGTCGCTGAAGAAATTGAGAAAAAATCTAGATGGTTATAGTTTAACGTTGCAGTATAATGGTATATAATATGTAAATAGAGAAGTAATTAGATATGTTTTAAGTGACTAAAGTTAAAATAATATCATGTTTGTATTGTTTACTGTGTTATTGTTGTAAATCTAGTATTTGTAATTTGATCTGTATTCTTAACTCTGCCACCGGGTAGTACCCAATTGCAGTGAATAAATACATACATACACACGTGAAAACGTACGCACGCACACACACGCACGCACACATGCGCGCACGCACACACACATACATATTTATTACCTCCATTTCAGCGGTAGGCGATACTGAGCATGTCTGAACTCGCCTAGCTTTCACAGGCGGGAACCAAGAGTACCAACAATGAAACTACTACGACCTGTTTGTTTGACATTAACCTAACAGAATATTATAAGATTGAATTTTAGTGCGATGAATTATGACGTTACAAGAATTAAGATCATTCTTTATTGAAGAGCCCACGTATATTGACACACTACTGCTGGACGCTCAAGAGAGATGTTCCTCAAGCAAAGTAAAGTAGAAAGTCGAATTCACTTACATTTTAGGTATGTAAAAGGTACTCAAGCTAAGGTGTTACACATAATAACTATATAATTGCCAGAAAGTTTGTTAATGCAATTAGTCAAAAAACATGGACGATGGAAAAGACTGCAAAATAAATGTGTAAGCAGCACACAAAATTAAGTAAGAATCACCCTTTGTACTTCTTTTAACACTAAACAACTTAAAGTTTTGACCAGTGTATTCTAGAATGTCTAAGCATCAATATAAAGTAGAAACTTTGACATTTAGAGGATAAATAGGTCTTTAGTGAAAAATTTTCAAAATATTGATACAATTCACCCGCTCCTACCTTACACATGGCATTGTTTTAATCGTATTCATTCCCAGGAGGGAAATGTTGCTTCACAAAGATAGACAATTTTTACCAAAAGCGTCTTTCTGTCAAGAGATGGGGCCACCAGTAATATCTTATCGCGTGAAAGAAAAATTGTAATTATTTATTATGTTTTAGACCAAACTATGACTTTTGTCTTTGGATATAATTGACATTTCATTGTGATTTCTTCAGTAAAAACAAGAAGTAGCTGAAAAGTATACAGATACAATGGCCAGGGAACGACTAGTTGTATATTAGAATGGAAGTCTACTAAAGTAGTAATATATCTGGAGTTCTGAGAGTTTTGTTAACAGCCTGTCAGGATTCGCCTTCGACTTGGATTTGGACTTTTTTATGGATGAATGATACTAGTTTCACTTTCGATTTCATTCATTATTTCTAATATTTCTCATACCTTGTTATTTTCTATTTTCCCAGTAATATTAACATAAACATTTTCCTTGAAATTTCCTTCAACCGTCTTCTACTAAGTTACCTACAAAATAGAATGAACCCTCATCCTGAAAGACGAATGTCGGGTAGCTCTAAGCTCAATGGACCCCGGACTCATTTAAGCATCATTTCACCAATTTCCTTCATCGTCCGATATGACTTAACGTTGGAGGTTTTCTCTTATCCTGAAAGACGAATGTCTGGTAACTCTAAGCTCTATGTACCCTGTACTTATTTGAACATCATTTCATTCATTGTCCGATATAACTTAACGTTGAAGATTTTCTCTTATCCTGAAAGATGAATGTGTGATAACTGTAAGCTCTATGTACACTGTACTTATTTGTACATCATTTCATTCATCGTCAGATATGACTTAACGTTGGAGGTTTTCTCTTATCCTGAAACATGAATGTGTGATAACTGTAAGCTCTATGTACCCTGTACTTATTTGAACATCATTTTATTCATTGTTCGATATAACTTAACGTTGAAGATTTTCTCTTATCCTGAAAGATGAATGTCTGGTAACTCTAAGCTCTATGTACCCTGTACTCATTTGAACATAATTTCATTCATTGTCCGATATCACTTAACGTTGGAGGTTTTCTCTTATCCTGAAAGATGAATGTCTGGTAACTCTAAGCTCTATGTACCCTGTACTCATTTGAACATCATTTCATTCATCGTCCGATATCACTTAACGTTGGAGGTTTTCTCTTATCCTGAAAGATGAATGTCTGGTAACTCTAAGCTCTGTGTACCATGTACTCATTTGAACATCATTGCATTCATCGTCCGATATGACTTAACGTTGGAGGTTTTCTCTTATCCTGAAAGATGAATGTCTGGTAACTCTAAGCTCTATGTAGCCTGTACTTATTTAAACATAATTTCATTCATTGTCCGATATCACTTAACGTTGGAGGTTTTCTCTTATCCTGAAAGATGAATGTCTGGTAGCTCTAAGCTCTATGTACCCTGTACTCATTTGAACATCATTTCATTCATTGTCCGATATGACTTAACGTTGAAGGTTTTCTCTTATCCTGATAGATGAATGTCTGATAACTCTAAGCTCTATGTACTCTGTACTTATTTGAACATCATTTCATCCATTGTCCGATATGACTTAACGTTGGAGGTTTTCTCTTATCCTGAAAGACGAATGTCTGGTAACTCTAAGCTCTATGTACCCTGTACTTATTTGAACATCATTTCATTCATCGTCCGATATGACTTAACGTTGGAGGTTTTCTCTTATCCTGAAAGATGAATGTCTGGTAACTCTAAGCTCTATGTACCCTGTACTTATTTGAACATCATTTCATTCATTGTCCGATATGACTTAACGTTGAAGGTTTTCTCTTATCCTGAAAGATGAATGTTTGGTAACTCTAAGCTCTATGTACCCTGTACTTATTTGAACATCACTTCATTCATCGTCAGATATGACTTAACGTTGAAGGTTTTCTCTTATCCTGAAAGATGAATGTCTGGTAACTCTAAGCTCTATGTACTGTGTACTTATTTGAACATCATTTCATCCATTGTCCGATATGACTTAACGTTGGAGGTTTTCTCTTATCCTGAAAGACGAATGTCTGGTAACTCTAAGCTCTATGTACCCTGTACTTATTTGAACATCATTTCATTCATCGTCCGATATGACTTAACGTTGGAGGTTTTCTCTTATCCTGAAAGAATAATGTCTGGTAACTCTAAGCTCTATGTACCCTGTACTTATTTGAACATCATTTCATTCATTGTCCGATATGACTTAACGTTGAAGGTTTTCTCTTATCCTGAAAGATGAATGTTTGGTAACTCTAAGCTCTATGTACCCTGTACTTATTTGAACATCACTTCATTCATCGTCAGATATGACTTAACGTTGAAGGTTTTCTCTTATCCTGAAAGATGAATGTCTGGTAACTCTAAGCTCTATGTACCCTGTACTTATTTGTACATCATTTCATTCATCGTCCGATATGACTTAACGTTGGAGGTTTTCTCTTATCCTGAAAGATGAATGTGTGATATCTGTAAGCTCTATGTACACTGTACTTATTTGTACATCATTTCATTCATCGTCAGATATGACTAAACGTTGGAGGTTTTCTCTTATCCTGAAAGATGAATGTCTGGTAACTCTAAGCTCTATGTACCCTGTACTTATTTGAACATCATTTTATTCATTGTTCGATATAACTTAACGTTGAAGATTTTCTCTTATCCTGGAAGATGAATGTCTGGTAACTCTAAGCTCTATGTACCCTGTACTCATTTGATCATCATTTCATTTATTGTCCGATATGGCTTAACGTTGTAGGACGTAAATTACAACAAAAAAGGAGGATGAACATAAGGCGCGGCTAGACGTGACTGGTCTATCGCTACTAGCCAGTGCCGCGCGTGCAACGCTGTACAGTTAAGCTTTTATACTGGCTCGCTCTGCCGAACCATACGGCTAATTTCTTTGCACGCTCTTAAGATGATAATGATGATAGTGATTTGTATATTGTACTGATTGCACCTTTACTTTACGAGGCGTGTGCTTCAGTTGCTTTGTGTTTCCCTTTTTCTCCGTGTAAGCGCGTGAAGGTTGCTTTGGGTCCTCTCTCGGACAGCTCTCCGAGCTGACGAGAAAAGGCAGTCGGGGCTCTCCTTTCACAGCGGACGGTGATTTATTACAGTCTTAGCTCCTGGGTGCAGTTCAAAATCATGTAATAGCAGGTTTTAGAGTTAAGTTATAATGTGTACTAAGTGTAACTTTCGAGAAAGTTTAAGTTTAGTGTAATTGTGCAAGTAAGCTGTCAGTATGAATAAGAGATTTATTAAAGCCTTTAAATTGTCAAAGTAAATTGTATAATTGTACCTTAGCCTCCGGGTACAGTTCAAATAAGGGTGCTCAACTGTTTGGGCATTAGCGCTCTTACAAAGACTAAATCATAACAATAGCCAGAGACAAATACTTAACAAAGAAAAACAAATGACAAAATAAATACATCCAAATGAAAAAACAATAAAACGTATAATTAACCATAAAATAGCAAAAGGCATAAAATAACCGTTTTCAATATTAACTTCTAGTCAGCACAATTGTATTGTATGTATTTATTTGTACAGTATTCATTACAAATTCAGTACAATAAAATTTAACATAGAACATGTCGTATTATACATCGTGTACAAATAAATGTAATTGCTGACCTTAAGATTTACTCGATGATTCAGGTCCCGTGGCTATAAGCCTTTGGTTTTCCTGAGCAGCTTGTGATTTGTTCTTGGCCTTCGCTTCTTTTACCCTAATTCACTTTTCTTTTCTTTTTTTATAATTTTTTATTGATCGATCAGCAGTACAATGCCTTACAGATCAGAGTGAAAAGAAGGTAACAGTACAATAAGAACAATAATAACACTCAGAGGTAGGCTAACAGGCCGCCCCCTAACTACATTAAGTTAGAACTCCAATAATACTCTCTGAGAAATTATGTCAATATTGAAGATGTAAGATATATATATCAATCACTAGAATCACTCGAATCAGATGTATCACTTAGAAGCAGGTCCTGTGGTAGTCTCCTCTTAAAGCGTGAGGGCTGGCACGTGTGGAAGCCGATGTTATAATGCACAGCTCCTGGAACTTCTTGCAGCGTGGAAAAGAAACGACGAGCGATCCTGCGAATGTAGTGATGAAGAGATAACAGTCCTAGTTCGTGATGGAGCTGCTGATTACGGATGAACCATGGAGCGTTGGTAGCGATGCGCATGAAGCGATTCTGTATGATCTGAAGACGACGCAGATGGCATGTGTATGCGGCCCCTCACATTTGGCAGGCATATGTAATAATCGGACGAACGAGTGATTTGTAGAGTAACAATGAAGTCTGTAGGCCGAGGCTGGAACGGCGATGCAACAGAGATGAGAGTTTTGAAAGTCGCCCGGAGGCCAGTGATATAAGATGATCGATATGAGCACGCCAGGTCTGTCGAGAGTCCAAAAGCACTCCAAGGTATTTAACGGTCCACTTTTCTCTTAACTTATATAAGAAATCTCCTATACATTTATTTTTCTTTTCTCCCATCCCGGTTAACATGCATAACGCCACTACCTCTTTGCTCACACTGTCCCATTTCTTTTCCCATATTTTTCTCCTGTCATTTGTTAACTCCTTACATTCTATCAGGTAATGAACAGTGGTCTCTTCATCTCCACAAAATTCACATATTCCTGCCTCATTACTTCTCAACACTTTTATATATATATTATTCCTCCCCTCATTCATGCTATGTCTTCTCTACCAGTTTTGTCACATTGATCTATATATTTTCCCTACCCCATTTTGTCTTTAATTTCTTATAAAATTTAAAAAATTTCTTTTTCGTCTATACTTTGTCATATCTCTTGCCCAACTATGTCTTGTACTCTGATTCTCATTTCCTTCCAAAAACCGCTATCATTTGTCTCCTCTGCTCTCCATAGATCTCCATGCCTATCTTTAATATTATTCTTTCCAATTCCACTCATCAACTGTTTGTGTTCTTAATGCTTTTCTGTTGTTTCATGCACAGATTCAATAATTCCCTTTTCTGCCCTTTAATACACGTATACCAGAATTTCAGTATTCTCTGTTGTTATTATTCCACCTGTGTCTCTAGTCTCCTTGAAGATTTTGCAGCAGAAGACCACCAGTACTCCATACAGACAGATGGTTCTCGGATAGCTGAAGGGCTTAGTCAAAATGCTAAAGTAGGATGTGCGTTTGTAGTATTCTCTGGCTCCATGGAATGCCAATCTTCCATGTTCATACTTGCCAAGGAGTGTTCAGTTTTTGAAGCTGAATTATTATCAATTCGTGAAGCAGTGAAATGGTGCAACAACATACTGTGACATTGTGGGTTCGTGAAATTAAAAGTCCAATTGCACAACTCAAAAATGTTCTTTATTTCCACCGAATTACAGTCGGAACACTTGCCGATTACACAGAATTACCTAATGCACACAATTACAATTCACCAGTTCGTCTGTCACGGTCCACTGCACGCTCACAGTTACGTACAACTCCTCTGATGCACGTTCACAGTCTTCGGGTCTGTTAACTCACTCGGCGCTCCTCACGGCTGCTCGCCAAGAACTGAACTGACTTTTTTTTCGAGTGGAGGAAAAATCCATTTATGGATTACCACTGTGTTGGAGAGCACAGTGGGGTATGTGGGCTTCACCTCAAGGGTACTACTCCACTAAAAGACCTCCACCGGATTGGGAAGGAGAAATGTGCTGCGGTACCGCCTTAAGCACCCGCGCACTCCAGGAGATGATCTTAGCTCTCTCGCAGTGCGATTCAGCAGAGGGTGGTTTCTGACATGAAGCCCAGCCTGATCCACTGCCTATTGTGGGTGGTATTTGGCAGGATTCCTGGTGTTATTTGTTGGGAAGTTTAGGGTAATTTATCATGCCGTAGCGCTATGTCTTAAGTTTAGGTGTTTCATTGTCGCTGCAAGTAATACTTGCAAGCTTGTCAGTTGTGGTCTATTATACTTATTGCTATCATGCTAAACCTAAATATAACTCTAGTTTGCATTATCGGCATTTGTCTTTAATGGTCAGTTCTAAATATCTGCCGTCAGCATCGTTAGTTGTGTGAAAATACCTTCTCATATTCCATGTGTCTGCTTGATCGATATTTTGGAGTGCACACTCGGCGGGCGACCTATCAATTGTAGGTGCGAGCCTGTGCCACTCACGGGGGACCCTCTTTCCCCGGGGCCGCCTTGGCCAATGATTGGCGCAAGGACTTGAGGGCTGTGGAAGGTGTGTGTGAGTGTGTGTGTGTGTGTGTGTGTGTTTTTTCCTTTATTGATAACAATCAGCATGCCCCACTACATAGTAGTATTACATGCATTACATTACATTTTTCCAACATTTGATTTTACAAATTGTACATATTTACATGTTAATATTACATTAGATCTTTTAGCAGTTGATTTCACAAGTTATACATATTTACATATCTTTATAGGTTAATTGAATTTATGTATTTACAGAATGCTTTTATGTGGTGTTTTACAAGACTCTCGTTGGTTACTGGCCACTTGCTTCCATTTAGAGTTACATCTTGAATTAGCTTGGCTCTTTGTTGACTTTTGTCTACACATTCGTATACTAAATGGTTTACGGTTTGTTGGGAGCTGTTACATGTACATTTTGGATCGTCTACTATATGGAATCGGTGTAAATAAGCTTTGGTTTTTCCGTGGCCGGAAGTTATTGCTGTGAAAATTGGTGTTAAAGGAAGCTTTCTCTTCAGCCTATCTTTTATTGTTGGAAAAAATAATTTGCTGAGTGCCCCTTTGTCCGTGGCATTCCACCTATTCTGCCAGACCTGATGTCCTGTTTCTTGTATTTCAGAAATAATTACAGATTTAGGTATCAAACTGTAGCTATTGGGCAGATATCCGTCTAGAGCAGCGGATTTCGCTAGTTTGTCTGCTAACTCATTTCCACATATACCTACATGGGCTTTAACCCAACTGAAGTGTATTCTCCATTTTTGTCTTTGTAAGGTATTACATATATTAAGGGTTTTCTCTGCTATGGAGTTATGTTTATTATTATTCCGCAGAATGGCTAGGGTTACTGTACTGTCTGTATATATCGCTACAGTCTTCTCTTCCTCCGGTGTGTTGTTAAAGTTTTGAAGTTCTTGTAGCGCTTTAAATATGGCCAGTTGTTCTGCCTGATTATTAGTACATCTTCTGTCTAGCTTGTATTTTATCTCTCGAATTGAAGTCCCTTGTTTGAATATTACAACTGCTGCACCCACTTGCTCTCCTATTTTGCTTCCATCCGTGTATATTTTGAATATAGAGTCTTCATCATCAGCTTCTTTAACTTCAGGTACTTCTGCAGGGTGGTTCCAGTCGCTGGGGGGCAAGGGTGCGTCATAGTCTTGTTTATTTTGCAAGAAGTTGTACAGTTTGACTTTCCCTTCAATCGTGATATCAATGGGTTGGATGCCAGCAATGACACAAGATGCGTCAAATGAAATTGTCCTGTATGCCTTCGTGATTTTTATGTTAAACAACCTTTGGATTCTCTGAATTTTTCTCAGATTCTTCGGGTTGTTTAATGCAGATGCCCATAAGGGTGCTCCATACGTCAGTACAGGTTCTATAGCTCCTCTGTATATTGTTTCTAGTGCTTTGCTTCCAAGTCCCCAGGTTAGTTTTGCTGATTTAGATAAAGTGTGAATTAGGCTTATAGCTTTATCATGCACTTGGTCAATATGATAATCAAACTTGAACTGTTTGTCGATATGAACGCCTAAGTATTACATGATGTCTACTTGTTCTATAATTATGTTATTAAGATAGATGTTTATCTTCTCGTTTGCAGCTTGTTTCTTTCTTGATATCACTAATACTTTTGATTTAGCGTCATTGAAAGTAATTTTATTTTCTCTTGCCCAATATTCAATTTTCTTCAAGTCGTGATTTGCAAAGTTTTCTACGTCTAATATGCTCATTCCTTTCGTCATGAGAAGTAGGTCGTCGGCAAAAGCGATTAATTCAGTTCGTTTTAAATAGACTAAGTTGAGCAGGGAGTTGTACAAAATATTCCAGTAGCCGGGTCCGCAGCATGAACCTTGTGGGCAGCCCCTTTTGGCTTCTTTCTCAGTGCTAAATTCATTTGTGCTTAGACTTGTTGTCCTGTTTTTGAAATAGCTCTGAGATAACTGGTATAAATTTCTTGGGCATTTCAGTTCTCTTAAGTTATTTAATATGCTGGGCCACCAGGCAGCGTCAAAAGCTCCTTTTACGTCAAGGCTTATGAGAGCAATATATCCGTAAGTATTCAAGTTGTTCTCAATGAAAGTTTTCATAGTCATAAGTGCGTCTACCGTGCTTTTCTGGGCCCTAAATCCAAACTGTCTATCATTCATAAGATTTCTGGTGTTGATGTGATGCTGAATCCTATTCATCATAATTTTTTCTAAAATTTTCCCATTTATATTTAACAAGCTGATAGGTCTGTATTTCGTTACGCTTGGGCTGTCTTCTTTACCCGGCTTGATTACTGGAACTATTACTGCACGCTTCCATCTTTCTGGAAATTGACCGCTATTGAGGCACTTGTTGTATAAGGCTGTGAAGAAAATTGGGAATCTCTTGAAAACCTGAAGCAGGATATCACTAGTTATTCCATCCTCTCCTGGTGATTTTCTTGGGTCGAAGTTTCTCAATGCTGACAATATTTCTATAGTCGTGAATTCCATATCGTTTGGTGTATCAATTGGTTCCGTTGCCCGTCGTCTTAGTTCTCTTTGTCGCTGAGTATCATCCTGTTCACTGTCATCCGGGATAAACTTGTCTAGCATGTACTGAATTGTACTTAGAGTGTCTTCGGTATAAGTTCCGTCTTCTTTCTGTAGTGTAGTAAGAGAGATCTGGTTTCTAGTTTTCCCAGCCGCAATTTTGTAAACAACTGACCATGGATTATTTCCGTCAGTGGCACTACAAAATTCCTTCCAAGATCTTAGCTTTTCTGTGTTCAATTTTGCCCTATACTCTTGGTTGCCTTTCCAATATTGCAGTTTTCTTTCTTGTCTTAGCTGCTCATTGTTCATGGTTCTTTGATAGCGTCGTCTTAATGCGTTCGCCCTTTTTCTTAATATTGTAAGCTCGGCCGTCCACCATGGAACAGATTTACCTCTAAACTCCTTTTTCCTGCACCTACCCACTCCAAATGCACCTCTGCATGCTTCCTTCAGGGAAGAGTGGAATATTTCGGTTAGATGATCAGCGTTCAAATTACTGTTAACTTTTTGGGCGAGTTCCTGGTCCAAGTTATCGCTACTACTCTTGCAATTAAAATTTGAGGTCAAGTTTGTTGCTAACAGGTTTATGAATTTGTTATATTTCTCTACTTTTGTTATGTATCTTATGGCTTGAAACTTCCATGTGGGATTCTGTGATTTATTTCCTATTTTGAATGAAATTATTTTGTGATCCGAGCAGCTCTCTTCTTCTCCTACGTTCCAACAGGTTATGTCTCGGAGAAGTCTATTGTTGACTAATGTCAAGTCAATCCAGCTCCTTCCATTTGGTGATTCAAAGGTTGACACTCCTGTATTTTCGTTTACGATATGTAAGTCGTTTATGGTGATGAATCCTTCCAGTGTTTTCCCACGTTCATTTGTGAGCACGTCGTACCACAGTTTACTTCTGGAGTTGCTATCTGCTAGTATCATTAACTTTTGGTTTCTAGAGTATCTTAATATGTTTTCTATTTTCCTAATATCATATTCTATATCGGTCAATCCATCAAAATACATACTTGCTGCAAATAATGTTTCGTTCCTATGTGTTATCTGTATGACCACACAATCTCCATCCGAAATTTGACTGAGAGTAGTGACATCAACAACGCTGTTATTGATTAATATTACTGCTCTTTTAACCTGATTTCCGGCTGTAAATATTCGGAACGTTGAAGGTATGGAGGCTGGTTTATTATTAATTATAAAGGGTTCTTGTACGAATGCTATATCAATGTTTCGTTCTATCATCAGCTGCACTAAATTACTAGTCGCTATTCTTGAGTGTTGCAAATTGACTTGATAACATCGTAGGCCAAAATGGTCCATGCTAGTAGTCAGTGTTTTGTTGCTGTTGCTTCAGCGCTGCTTGGTAGCAGGGACAGTTGGGATCTAGTGCAGAGTGATTTTCGTTTATGGACGTATCTTTATTGTATTTCTTATAGTTCATGCAATTAATGCATTTGAAATTATCCTTGTTAGATTTGCACTCTTTTATTGTGTGGGTTTCCGCGCAATTTGGGCAAGTCTGTTGACCTTTGCAGTCTATAGCACGATGCCTATATTTACAGCATTTAAAACATCGGCTCACTTTGATGTAATCATCCCAACTACACATGCTCCATCCTAGTTTCAATTTCCTACCAAGGATCTCTCTCCTTGCAGCAGAAGGAACTTCAACGACAATATTTTTGTTCTTCCGTCTATCCTCAAATCCAAATTTAATTTGAATCTCATTTTCAAATTTTTCCAGGCCCTTATTTTGTGTAGTTAACGCCTGAGCCGCATTCTCCAACGTGATTTCTTCTGGAGTGTTGAAGATTATTATTCGCGGGTTTCTTTTCTTTGAAACAGTCGCATCTAACTCTCCTCCACATCTATCATTAATGTTAGTGCATATTATTTCTGCTTCTTCTTTTTTATTGGATTCGATCAGAAGATGGCCGTTTCTTAGTGCTTTAAGAGAATTAACACCGACCTTCATTTCCACAGGATTCACATTCGCCTTCAGCAAGGTTTTCATGTATTCTGAGCTTTGTTTATTCTTACTTTTAACTATTACTTTGTAGGACTTTGGTTCAGATAAATCATTAGCTCCGCCCACTACTGCCGCGTAACTCCTCCCACGAGTTGTAGGTGTCTCCTGTGAATTTTCATTGCGATTCCCAAGCCGACCAACAGATGGCTCACCAAATGCCATATATGAAGTTCTTCTATTGTTTCCTCCGGGAATATTCTTAGCTTGTGCCCTTGTCAACTCATCTTGTAGGTTTTTTATTTCTTTATCTTTGAGTTCTATTACATTAGAAAGACCCGCTCGCAGGATGCTTACAGCATTTATAATGTCCTTTTTAAGGTCTTGTCGAAGATTCTTGCTTGCCTCAGTCACATGCAACAGCATACTGAACGCACTCTCGATTCGGTTCTCAACGTCAGATGCCATTTTCTGCCGTTATCTTAATTTCGTTTTGAAGATCCCGGCTCCTGATTGCTAATTTAAATGAATCAATAACCTTTGTATATATTACTTTCGTTTCGAGTATCACGGCCTCCTGGATGTTAGTTAATGTGCTTCACTAACCTAAAACAATGTTTGTATGTATTAACTCCCTTAGAACAAAAATTCAGCCATGCCCTTTTCAAATAACATGCTCACAACGAAATGACTTCACAACTACGACAGTGAAATATCAAACACAAACGAAAAATTCCAATTAATATATAACTTTGTAATTTAATCGTGAGGTTCACGGCCTCCTGAATGCTAGTTTGTATGGTTCACAATCCTTGTGAATGATTGTGTTTGTTAATTCCCTTAAAACTCTGTAAATCAGCAATGCCCGTTTCAAATAACAAACTCACAAAGAAATATCTTCGCTACAAACACCATGAAATACCAAACACAAACAAGTACTTGCAAGCTACGCCACTAACACCAAATAATTAAGAGCACTTCACTCGCATTCTTCCTCCACGAATATCACGGCCTCCTAATATGTGTGTGTGTGTGTGTGTGTGTGTGTGTGTGTGTGTGTGTGTGTGTGTGTGTGTGTGTGTGTGTGTGTGTGTGTGTGTGTGTGTGTATGTATGTTGGTGTGTGTTTTTATCCCCGGTCAGCGGTGTAAAGCATCTGGAACGTTAACAAGGTTTTCTAGATACTGTTGTATGTCTACCTCTGGCTCCCCGAGATTAATTGTTCTTTCAAAAATAGACATTGGCCTTGCGTGTTTATCGCGTGTTGTGTCATATTCCCCTAGTGCCCGTATTGGTTGTGGTTTAGGTTTTTTTTCTCCAGTAGGTTGAAGCTGAGCCTTTTGATGAATTGCTCGATGGAATGCATTTTTAACTCCTCGTGGAGTTGGTATGCCGGTGCGAGTGGTGGTAGCCTGGTAATAATCCGAAGTATTCTATTTTGCATTGTTCGCAATCTTTTAATGTGCGTTTTGGCTGCATGTCCCCATGCGGCGGCAGCGTAAGTTAGGATGGGTCTAATAAGTGTTTTATATAGTGTTTCTCCAATCTCTAGTTTTAGTGAGCTGTTTGTATTAATAATTGGGTATAGCTTATTTAATTGGGCATTTGCTTTAGCTCTTCTTGTGTTAATATGTTGTTTCCACGTAAGGCCCTGATCCATGGTCACACCTAAGTAGGTGATTGAGTCCTTCCATTCGACTTCCTCGTTCCGGAATGTTGGTGGCATTAGCCCATGTTTATTGTGTCGGTGCTGACTCGCCAACTACAGGCCTTATATAGGGAAGATCGCCGTTTCTGGAAGGTTCGCGGCGCGCACAATTATCCCGAAGTTTCGAGACATCTGGTGGGAGGGGAAAAAGACGCTACAGGGCTCGCGCCACTCGCCTAATCATCCCTTCAGTTTGTGAAACGAGACAAATGGGTAGGCGTAAGCTTGATGCTTCCCATCTGGCCCTACTGCCAGCCGGTTCTATAGGGAGTTCCAACGTTCGGGTGACAATACAAGTACCGCTCGCCTTTACAGTGACTCACAAGCAAATTTTTCAGCTTTGACAGATACGAAAAACAGCAGTCCTATTGCAGCTGAAATAAGAAGTAAATTATTATGCAGCTCTCATCTGTGTATTTCATGGGTCAGAGGACACGTGGGGATTGCCGATGAGCTGGCAAAGAGAGCTGCCACTTCAGATCTTCCAGAGACTTACACTCTATGCCCTATTTCTTATGTGAAGCAAACATTAAAGGAGATTATCATCCACGACTGGAATGAATACTGGTTAAAAAGTGATTGTGGTACTTTGACTAAGGATTTATATTTCCCAACGTTTTCTGACAAACATAAATGTAAATTCGTTAATCCTAACTACATATGTTCTCACTCAATTCTTAACTGGACATGGCAAATTTTCAGCTTACTTATTTCGATTCAAAATCAAATCCACATCTGATTGTATTTGTGGAAATCATCTTCAAAATGTCTCTCACATTTTATTTGATTGCCCGTTTTTCTGTTTTGAAAGATACGAACTTGAATTATTGCTTCAATCCTCACGTTACACTTTCTCACAACCACTTACACATATTCTGGTGAATTATAAAACTTATCAATACCAGGCATGTTTTTTAAGTCAGTACCGTTTTAGAATTAAAAACATACGTGCATAGATATAACAATAATTTTGGTTTTACATGAAAGCCTGTACCTTAATCTACCTTTCTATATAATTTCCGTGAATACCGAGGCACTTGTCATAACGTGGCACCAGTTTTTGAATACCCTCCTCATAAAACTCTGCCGCCTGACGTGTTAACCAATGTATCACAACTGTTTTGACTTCGTTATCGTCTTGAAGACCCTGACCGCCCAGATGTTTCTTCAAGTGGAGGAACAAATGGTAGTCGCTGGGCGCCGGTTCAGGGTTGTATGGAGGATGATCTAGAGTTTCCCATTGAAAAGATTTGATGAGGTCTTTGGTCCTATTAGCCACATGTGGACGGGCATTGTCATGCAGCAAAACGATACTCTTACTGAACTTGCCACGTCTTTTGTTCTGGATTGCACGGCGCAGATTGTTCAATGTCTCACAATAAGACGCTGCATTGATTGTCTCATTACGAGGCAGAAACTCCACTAGCAATACTCCTTTTCTGTCCCAAAAAAACAATGCACATGATTTTCCGGGCAGAAATTGTTTGCTTAAACTTCACTTTTGTGGGTGATGATGAATGTCGCCATTGCATGGATTGTTGGTTCGATTCTGGTGTGACGTAGGCCAACCATGATTCGTCACAAGTAACAATTTGGTCTAAAAATGTTCACCTTCATTGTGGTACTGCTCAAGGAAGGTCAACGCACTGCCTAAACTTTGGGTTTTGTGCAAATCCGTCAACATTTTCGGTACCCAACGTGAATACAATTTTCGATATTTCAAGTTCTCGGTCACAATGCGATACAAAACACTACGAGAATATTGAGGAAAATAGTCGCACAATGATGAAATTGTAAAGTGTCTGTTTTCTCTCACTTTTTCGTTCTCTTTCTGCACCAAATCTTCAGTAAGGACCGAAGGACGCCCACTCCGTTCTTCATCATGCACATTTGTGCGGCCATCTTTAAATGCTCTCACCCATTCCCTTACCATTCCATCACTCATATTGCTTTGTCCGCAAACTTCACAGATCTCACGATCTCACTGAGAAATCGTATAACAGCCCGTACTTCACAATCGGCGGGACTCCCGATTGTCGGAGGCATATTAAATACTCAGTAACCAACTTATACAATGAAGAATCAGACTGTAATGGTGCCAGTGCGTAGACAAGAGATGTAGTTAACCAGCGCGCATGCGCGGAACGCCGACCGTAGCGCTGTAGCGGCGGAATTGCAAAACCGTACTGACTTAAAAAACATAACTCGTATTACATGGCTTTCTTAAACAAAATATTTCTTAAGCTAAATAATTCATTTTGGTGTTTACTGTTTGTCAGCTTGATATTTAATTTGTTATGTTTTTTTTTACATTGTATTACATTCATAAATTTGTAAACTATATTCCTAATATACCTTTGGGTAAAATAGGAATAAAAATTGGATAATAAATAAATATTACTATTCCACTCCTTTTTGTATTATCCAACTCTATTAATGCCACTTCTCTTGTTGCCGATTTTGGCAGCCCTAGTATTTCATACATTTAGTCTAATTGTGTAGCTGTCTCTGATGTACCCCATACATTGTTCTGGCTTCAACGACCGCTTCATACATTCTTTCTCACCATCTAACTGACATCTCCAGTTTATTGTGTCTTTATGGGTTCGTAGAATTAAAACTTCAATTGCACAACTCAAGATGTTCTTTATTTCCACCGAATTACAGTTGGTACACTTGCCGATTATATAGAATTACGTAGCGCACACAATTACAATCCACCAGTTCGTCTGTCACAGGTCCACTCCACACTCACTATTACGTAACACTGCATTCGCTACTCAGCGACAACTCGCTCTCTCGATCCGACCAAGAACTCGGGACTGCGGACTCAGAACTGACTGAGGTTTTTTTTTTTAATTCAGATTCTTATTTTCAGTTTCATGGCCTGGTGCCGGTACAAAGGTGCCCGGCTTACAGGCTAAAATTTTCATTGAGGTTATATTTTGGGAATTAAATACTTATTGTATACGTGGGTATATATAAAACCCATACGGTGACATTTCTTAGCCCACCGAGAACAGTTTCACTATGTTAGTGTCTTACAGTGTTTTTTTATGCACAGTATTTACAAGCGCTTATTTTGAACTTTTATTTACACACACACACACACACACACACACACACACACACACACACACACACACACACACACACACACACACACACACTTCACTATTTACACTGCTCCGTGTGGCAGCGTGCTGCTGTCTCCTGGGCTGCTGTGACGGCGGCCTCTGCATATGGGGAAAGGTCTGGGCCGGAAGTACTTGGGAGCACATTGTGGTGTAACGGTGGCATTGGAATATTTTTATGCGTGCATGCTTACGGTGTTTTGGTTCACCTTTCCCAATGTTGTTAATTTTTGGATTGCTATGTTGCCGTATGCGCGCCCAGATGGAAGAGGCTCGTTTTATTACGGCCTCGGGGATGTAGGGGATATGGGTTTCTTGATGAAAGCTGGCAGTAGTCGTGCGGATAGGGACAGATAGAATTTTACGTAAGGAGAGGTTTTGTAAGGTTTGGAGGTATTTTAGGGCGGTGTTGGAGGCGTTGGCCCAGACCACGCAGGCGTAAAGGACCACGGATAAAATAAAAGATTTGTGGAACACAATCTTAGAGCGCAGCTTTAGTTGTTTGCTCCTAAATATGGGGGCGCACATCTTTAATCGCTGCCGTCCTTTGTTGGTGCTATCTTTTAGGTGGGCAGTCCACTGCATCGTGCGTGTCAACGTCACGCCGAGGTACTTGACCTGCTGACGGCAGTGCAATACTTGACCATCGACAGTTAGGTCCATTGCCAAAGGGCGCCGCTTTGTAAAATGTATCAGCTGGCATTTGTTCGCATTAATTTTGATTTTCCAGTCATGAAGCCATGAAAGGAAGCTGTCAATGTACCGCTGCATCTGTAAAAGTCCATAACGAGGATCTTTATGATGGTTGTATATTGCAGTGTCGTCAGCATACATTGCAACTTTGCATCTGGCGTCCACGGGAAAGTCGTTGGTGAACAGTATGTACAGGAAGGGAGCCATAATGCCCCCCTGTGGTACGCCAGCTTCCATCACTCTCTCCTTTGAGGAGGAGCGACCCACTTGGACGTAGAAGCGCCGATTTTCTAAGAAATTATGCAGCAATGGTAGAGAATTTTGGATCCCGGGAAACTCTCGGTGCAGTTTGTAAATCAGACCGTTGTGCCGACACCGATCAAATGCGGCTTCTACGTCCAAAAGTAGCGCCAACGTTGAAGCCCCATTGTTAAATTTCTTGGTGACGTCATCTGCTATATCCTAAGAGTTGGAGGTGTGTTGAGTGCCCTTTTCTAAAGCCAAATTGCGAGTAAGAAATGTCAATCGACGAAATTTGATTTTGGAGTCGAAAGAGAATTATTTTCTCGAGCAATTTACCAATAGTAGACAGGAGACTAATGGGGCGGTAATTCTGAGGTTGCCTGGTGCTTTTCCCATGCTTCGGGAGCATTATTATCTTGGCTTGCTTCCAAGTGTCAGGGAAACAATTTTGCTGCAAACAGGCATTGAAAAAGTTTGTAAGTTGCACCAGGGATTTTCTCGGGAGTAATGCGCCACTTATATAGCCAAATCGATGCATCTCGAAGCTTAGTGGCTCGGAACATCATGCCGATTGTTCCAGACGTCAGGTGGAGGGGAAAAAGATGGTACAGGGGCTAGTGACACTTTCCCAACCATCCCCTATGTGAACGCCACAAGATAAATGGGTAGGCGTGGCCTAAATACCTCCTGTCACCCACCCAGCTGCCAGCTGGTCGTGCCTTCCGATAATTGGGTCACAATATTTACATATTCTTACCCCTGACATTGCCTCGCTGCCATTAGCTGTCACTTTTCTGGCTTGTGCAGCCCATCCTCCACTGCTACACATCCTCACCCTTAAATAGTCATACTTGTTTTCCACTTTTACCTTATGGTCTCCTATGAACCATTCCGCTCCTTACCTCAGTATCGATCCTCTTTTAAATATCATTATTTTTTATTTTTTGCTGTTTATTCTTAGTCCCCAGACAGCGCAAAACCTGTGGATTGCATCAATTGAATTTTGCGCACGTGCATGCCGGCCCTTGGATTTACAGAATTCTGTCATTTGAGTTCGATTGAATGTACTAAATTAATACATTTGAAATTATTGGGCAAAGTTTCTGGTGGAATTTTGTATGTTGGTATGATGGTTATTTCTTACAATATGTGGCACCATGGAAACAAAACACTGGCTACAAACATTGAAAGGAAATAATAATGTTTATATTTTTGCTTTTGTGTGAGTTTCTAACTTTGTGGTGATTTTCCTGTGTTTCTCGTTAAACTACATACTGTTTATATATTTGATGAGTTTTAGTGTGCCATTTAACATTTATAAAGGTATTTTATACATCAAAACGTGCATATAACTGTTATATAGGTTATAGGTAAAACATTCTTTGAAACAACTGACATTTTGTTGACTGTGTACATAGTTAGGATCATGAATAGGCTAAACGATACATAACACAACAATGGGAACATACTTGAGGCCTGATGTGGTAAGAGAACTAACGCCTGTGTACCAAGGGCTGACATCAGATGAAATCCTAAGGAGATGTACATTGGGTAAGACACAAAATGCAAATGAAGGTTTACATAACATGATATGACATAATTGCCCAAAAGAAATATTTGTTTCAAAGAAGAGACTTCAGGTTGCTGTGACATCAACCATCAGTGAATTCAATATTGGTTGTTCTGCTTCACTCAAGCTGCAGTCAGACATAATGGACACAGATTTCACCAGCGTCTCTAAAATTTAGCTAAGGGATGGACCAATTACGCTTACTTCATTCAGCAATTTCTGTGAAAGTAACTTCTAAAACATCCCGAAGGAATCTGGCATTGAAGAACACTGCAGCAGAAGAGAGAAGGAAGAGGCGGAGGGTCCAACTTATCTATCTGGAGGGTTTTAGTCTGCTTCCAGGCATGTAGCTGAGAAGGAAAATGTTTTGGATTTTAAAATTTGATTTACTCACTTATAGTTTTTTCAACATTTTTTGTCATTCATAATGTTCCACACGATGCAGTTTGGATTCAGTTCCTCTAAAATTTTCAATACATATTCCTAGAAAGCAAACAAAGGTTTCTATCATACGAATTTTTAATATTCATTATATTTTTAAAGTTATTGATATAAAAAGTCAGAGGTTTAATCATTTTTGGGGGTTTTTTGTTTGCTCCATACCTAATTTATTTTCCCTCAGGAACTAAAAGCAGTATAAGAAATTCATATGATAGATCTTTTCTTCATAACCGTCTGCATCTTTTTAGGAATAGAAAAATTAAAACTTTGAAAATTTTCATCACGTGGAGCGGTTTCAATTTTTCCTAAATTTTGAATTTCACAAATTAATTACTCAAAAACTATTGAAGATATAAAACCAAATTTTGAGTTCTGTGTCCACTATGCATCAGAACTAAGTGGTAAAACTTTCAGCAAGATTGGTTGAAAATTGCTGGATATTTGGGTTTTCGGTACTGTACCCCCTTAACCCTCTCTATTATGTCATCTATAAATAAATTGCATGGTATAGGACTCAATTTGCACCTGTCTTAAGCCTAACTTCTGTTCGGCTTCTTCTGATAATACATTCAACCCACATCTTATTCTGAAGTTCACCATAATATAAATTTTATCAATTTCGTTTATAAACTTCTCGCTCACCCCTTTCCTTCTTAGTTTCCATTTTAAATGTCAGCACAAACTACCTACCCAGTGGTGGTCGAATAAGTTTTTTCCTCTCCTTAGGGACCGGGCAGGTTTATCCTGTCTTTTTCTCACTGTCGTTTTGACAGGATTTTCCTTCTTTACATCCTCATTGGTGGAGGACCGCTTTCCTACTGATAATTTCGTTTCGAGTGGCACGAAACGACCGGAAACTGCGATCGGCGAAGATCAGAACCGGCGATCTGCGTCCTCTCCAGATGATTCCTCAGAAGACGTTCTCGCAGGAGATGGTTGTGGACTTTTGCGCTCCTTTCGCTTGGTACTAGCGTTCTTATTTTCCCTAAGGAAGTCAGTTCTTTCGTATGAGGTGCTCAAATTTCTGGGCGATGCATTATACAAGGGGCGTCCAGAAAGTAAGTTATGTGTCAATTTATCTCCGCTGCAGTGCTGCGTTTGCAGCATTCCTCAACCTATCAGGATAAACCTTTCTACCAACACGGGTCTCCACGCACGTCCTACACATGGGTGGGTGTTTTGTTTGACTCCTCACCACTAAGAGGAACCCACATCGAGGGTGTCAGGGTGGCTCGGGACCCCGGGATCGCCAAATGCCGTACCTACCGCAGTAGGCCCCTGGGGGGGGGGCTGTCGCTCTTAAGAAACCAATTAAATAATTATTTTGCTTTTCTCATGTTAAGGAGCTATTTCTTCTGAGGATTACTGTCCAAATCCCATGTTAGTAAACAAAGTCTGTCTAATGAATGCAGGTGCAGTTTGCCCCTCAAAGGAAACTACCCTACCTCCCACTAATGACCGTCATAAATCTATCTCCACACTTCAGAAATGGAACATTGTCGTCGAGGACCAATAGCAATCCTGATTTTCTCGAAGTGACAGTCGCATGTCTACTCCACGTGGAGTCTCAGTTGCCAAAGTTCCAACTTCCGGTTGATCTGTTTCATTACGTGCAGAAATTCGTTGTGAGTCACGATGTGGAGACCGTGGGAGGGAAATGCAGTGGTAAATGCAAATGAAGTAGTAGATAACTTTCAGTCAAGTGAAAATAATCAAAGTGACGACAATAGTGTGAATAACTGGGCCGAGTTATATTACTGGACAAGCCTCACAAAACGAAGATATAACGGGAACTGTTTCTAAAAAATTCAAGCACTTGTTTTGAACACATATAAATATGTGCTGACAAATAATCTTGGTAAGGGATCGTGCAATGAACCTGATGATAAATTCTGGGTATTCACAGAAATACAGTAAGAAATATTGTGACAAAAGGAATACCAAAGACGCCGATCAAGTGTGAAAACAAAAGAAAAAGTTTCTCTAAAGTAGATAATTTCACATACGATTTAATTCGTCGAGAAATTTATAGAATCTATACAAAAGGGAGAGCGGCCACCTTAGACGAATTAGTTGCAAATTTGCAATACATTTATGATTTTCCTTATTGGCACTGCACTTTGTGCGGCTTTCTAAAGGGGCTGGGCATCAAATACCGCACTTTGAATAAGATAAGGGTTATTATGGAATCCAGTCAAAACTAAGGAACTTTTGCAGTAATGGGCATAAGATAATTTATTTAGACGAAACCTCATACGATACCCATGACGTGTTAAGAAAGGTGGCAACTTCGTAGAAAGGTCTGGTAGAAGGGGGGTCAGTGTTATACAACGCTTATAACGGTTCGTCAAAGGCAGCGGCCGACGTGCACATGAGTCAACAAAACACTCTATAACATAGCTGGTTTTGGAGATATGGAAAGATAAGGCACCTGACTAGAAATAAGAATCACTGTCAGTGAAGGAAAGCTCACACGAGCTATGTTGCAGTTGCATATTGTACCCTGCATTCAGTAAAGTGGTGATCCTTTAAGAGTGCACATGTGCTTTTCAAAGTTAGTAAATATACCGTTTAGCAAGCCTAGTACTGGTCCGTCTAGTAGTAACTGCGAAACAACTCATAAGAGTTTACATATGAGGACTGATCAATAAAGAACCATCATAATTTTTTACAGTCATAATTTTTGCAGTAAAATTCAATATTATTAAATTCTGTTAGCTTAATGTGAAACAAATACGCCGTAGTAGTTTCATTGTTGGTACTCCTGGTTCCCGCCTGTGAGAACCAGGCAAGTTCAGACATGTTCAGTATCGCCTACCGCTGTAATGGAGATAACACGCGAGGAACAATATGTGGCTTTAAAATTCTGCTTTCGTCTCAACAAATCTTCAGTTGCGGCCTATACAATGTTACAGAAGGCCTATGGAGAGTCTGTTCTTCCCTACAGCACAGCTCGAAGGTGGTTTAAAATGTTCAAAGAGGAGAGACAATCAATTTCAAAGGAAGGTGGACCCGGTGCTCCAGTTACTGCTCTTACGGAAGAAAACATCAACACTGCTACTGCCATTCTGAGAGAAGATAGACAAATTACCTTAAGATCACTTTCTGAAATACTGAACATTTCATTGTGTGCCACCCACACGTTGGTGACAGAAACACTACACATCAGACGGGTTTGTACGCGATGGGTTCCAAGACTGTTGATTACCGAACAAAAGGACATTTGTATGTAGGTCTGCATGCAGTTAAAGTTGATGTTAGAGGAAGATCCGGAGTTTCTTTCAAACGTAATCACTGCTGATGAAACTTGGCTACATTGTTTTGATCCTGAGAGCAAACAGCAAAGCTCAGTGTAGAAATCTCCTTCATCACCAACCCCCAAAAATGCAAAAGTGGTTGCTTCTGCTGGGAAAGTTATGGTCGTGTCATTCTTAGATATTCGTGGAATGGTTTATCAGCACGTTGTACCTGCACACACATCAGTAACTGGACAATACTACAGGGATGTCCTGAAAACATTGCAAGTCCATATCAGGCGCAGAAGACCACATTTCCCTGAAGCAGGATGGATGCTCTACCACGATAATGCGCGGGTGTATATTGCCAATGTTGTTGCTGAATATCTTGCAAAAATCAACGTGAAGTACATCCCTCACCCTCCCTATAGTCCGGATTTAGCCCCATGTGACGTTTTTATATTCCCTAACCTGAAGAAACGCCTTCGTTGGAGACATTATGCGTCATAAGAAGCAGTGGTGAAGGCTGCGGAGGCAATTTTGAAGGATCTCTCAAACATGGTTTCCAGCATGTCTTTGAAGACTGGCAGAAACGCTGGGAGAAGTGCGTCGCATTAAAGGGAGACTATTTTGAGAAGGACTATCAAAATTAAAAGGGTGAGTAAGTGTACGTTGTCAAAAAAAAATTAGTATCATTCTTTTTTGAACATTCCTCGTAAACAACTATGAAAAAATCAGTTTCTGTATTTATTGATAAGCCCTGGTATATTCTCCCAAAGTTGCAGTGTGTCCTATTATTGATTCAAAAGTTATGGCCAATTCAAGTGGTTCAGGGTTATTTGGATCGCACTGTATCTGAAATAAGTAGGGAGATATTACATTGTATCAACATATTTTAAGCGTCAGTTTTGGGCGTCGTGGTTCTATTCCGCAGAAAATTTAGCCTTATTCTTCAGTTTATACGAGTAAATTTCCCAAACATTACTCATTCATTTCCTTAAGTAACAGCTTTGCTCCATTAAAAGAAACACCATAACTCAATTCCATTCTCTCGCCACGTGCAGTTGTAATAACCTTGTTTTAATTCTCGGCTATCTTATGTTTCCAAGCTCTACTTTTTGTACCCGTTCCCCCTTGGGCCTTTAAATTAAAAAATAAAACTAAAATTATGTATTGTTTCTTGAAAATAAATGCGAAGGTAACACTGTTTAACACGCAGAGAAGAAACAACGAGACAAAAAATGAACTGAAGGAATGTTAACTACCACGTTCTCATGTCGAGCATATGGCGTAAGAGGCCTCTAGTAATTACTGTACGAGAGAGAGAGAGAGAGAGAGAGAGAGAGAGAGAGAGAGAGAGAGAGAGAGAGAGAGAGAGAGAGAGAGAACAAAAACAGTTGACTTTCAGCTAAAATGAAGAAATTACTGAAGCGATATGGTACTTACCTACGTAGTCATCCTGACAGTCAGCTGTCCACAGATGCTCTACCTGACAACCTGAAAGACGAAAACAGTCTCATGATTTCTCAATATCCTATACTCTACAAACTACAAACAACAGTTACACTCTTGCTATGCAATTTAGAGAAGCAACTAAATGTATTCCCATACCTTCAGCTTATCTCTTGGACATACAAAGAGAACGGAATTTCAAAGACATCACCTAGACAACCAGTTTTAAAACATTTGACTATCACTTAAAGTCTACTGTATTCCCATATTTCCTTGTACCTTCATTTTTTATTTCTTGGACATACAAAGAGAACGGAATTTCAAAGACATCACCTAGACAACCAGTTTTAAAACATTTGACTATCACTTAAAGTCTACTGTATTCCCATATTCCCTTGCACCTTCATTTGTTATCTCTTGGACATACAAAGAGAACGGAATTTCAAAGACATCACCTAGACAACCAGTTCTAAAACATTTGACTATCACTTAAAGTCTATTGTATTCCCATATTTCATTGTACCTCCATTAATTATCTCTTGGACATACAAAGAGAACGGAATTTCAATGTCGTCATCTAGACATGAAGTTGAGAACATATGACGATCATTTAAATCTGCTGTATTCGATTGTAGCTAGAATAATAATAACGATAAGATAATGTGTATCATATTTTTTTGTTTTAGCAAGACATATTTTTGTGTAGTAATATATTGTGTATCTCTTACAGTTTATCAGTCATCCAGAAGTCATTCAGAATGTTGAGTACTTCTGAGAGCATTTATAGAAAATTCAAGATATACATTTCATTGATTATAGCATCTTAAACATTTCCTGAGTTTCCAGAAATTCAAAATCCTTGTAATTTTTCCCTCTTAAAGGCAGACTCGGTTGAAGGAATTTTGTAGAAGGCGACTTAATATTACATTGTTATGCAGTTCTGAGCTATGTTTGAAGTTTCAAGACCGCAGTTCATCGTGAGAGATCACAGCACTACTTGCATGACCTTTTTCCTTACATAGGGATATATGTACCAAACTGAGGTTAAATAAAGCAACAACAAATAATGCTTTCCATCAGGACAGTGTACCTGCCGATAAAACTGTTTTGTCAATGGGGAAATTGAGAGATCTGCTCTGTGCAGTGCTGGAACATTCACCCTATTCCGCAAAGCTGAAGGTTTATCGTTCTATGAATAAGCAATAGGGGTTGTAAATGGGTAATTTGCAGCACTTGCAAAGGAAAATAGCATTGTAACGTCGCTGGACAAAATGTATTGATATTACAAGAGATTATATTGAAAAATAAACCTATTTTGAAAGCAAGAATTGTGTTTCACTATAAGGCTGAGGGGTTTCACACTAAGCTCTTAAAATCTTTCTGTATAAGAGATACGGGGGTGAGTCAAATTAAAACCTCAAACTTTTAATAACAAATCGAAATTTCTAGCTGTTGTCCTGTAAGTTGGTAAGCATCCTACAAAGAGCGTGCAGAATGGCCTGTAGGTGGCAGCATACTGCAGATGCACATATAGCGTAGCCGTATGAGTATAAAGATGGCTACCCCACTTCGAGCTGCACCAGGGAAGAACAGCGTTTTGCTATTTGGTTTTTGAGTAGTGAAGGTGTGTAACCTATTGAAATACACCGACGAATGAAGCTTCAGTACAGTGATGCACGTTTGTAACAGCAGCAAGTCTACGAATGGAGTAGGAAGTTCGCAAATGGTTTGACTTCAGTGGAAGTGGCTCCACGTCCAGGTCAGGCACAACGAGTTGTGACTCCACAGAACATTGCAGCAGTTGAATCCATAGTGATACCGAAATTAAGGTTTGCCATAAGTAAAGAATCACGATGGATATCAAAGGAATGTTGGTTCTTTGTTACAACTTGTGCAAGGCCAGTTGAGTCGAATAGCAGTTGGGGGAAAGTTGTTATAACAAAAGCAATGTAAGAGACAGTGTCCTTAGCAGATTTCTAAAGGGGCTCACTTGACTTGTTGAATAAGGTATTCTTTGAACCATTCATAATGGCGACAAAATAGCTACAAAGGGATCTTTGGTTGTAAAGGAGTTTTCAGAAGGTGAAAGTGATATACCCACGCGCATCTGTGGTCATTCAAACAGTCTTCGGCGTGGAGCCGATTAGGGCAATCCGTGGCTTGCAAGCCATTAAAACAGTCTGAGGCGTGAGGGCGATTAGGGCAGTCCTCTTGTTCTGTCTTGGATATTTGTCGGTTAATATATACGTGAGGAACGAATAAAGTTTACCGAGTAATAAACATTCTGCTGACAGTAAGTCTAAACAGGGTTATTGGTAACCCTTGGTCGGCAACTTATATTTAGATGTTCTAAAGAAAAAAAGCAGTAAATAAATAAGTTGGGAACGGGCATTCCAGTGTTATTAAAATATCCTTCTCACACACATCCACGCATACCGTATGAGAAACCTCATTATTTTACCCTGAGCCACACATTATAATAGCTTCAAAGTAGCATCAACGTGGAATCCTTGCCAATCATCTTAGTTACAAATTGTCGCGACAACGTGGAACTTTGTTTGATACAAAACATTATTGTATCAAATTGGCGCCCCAACGTGGAATTGTGTGTCGTCAATAAAATTTGCTTCAAATTGGCGCATCAACGTAGAACTCTTTGTTCGCCAATCATTTGCTTCAATAGAGAAGGAAAACCACCGAGTGACACTGAATGAAATTGCAGCATGTTTACAGAACAGTCATGAGTCATCAAACCACTGTGCATGATGTGCTCCAGTTTCACAAAGTGTCTGCAAGATGGGTGCCATGGCAACTAACTCCTGAAATGAGAGAACGACGTGTTGATGCTTGTGAAGAACTTCTTCGGCGCTTTGAACGGGAAGGTGACGGCTTCCTTGCAAGAAACGTTACTGGGGACGAAACCTGGGTTCACTTCCACAAACCGGAAACGAAGAGAGCGGGCAAGGATTGGCGCCATCCCTCATCACCAAAACCAAAGAACTGGAAATTAATTGTTCTTTCACACTGGCTGTGTGTAGGCTAAAGTATGGAAAGATAGAGTCAGACTGAAAAGTTCAATGCCATAGCCGAGATTTGAACCACGGATCCACTGGATGCCGTCCAGCCGCAATAACCCTTGAGCTACTATGGCCGACGTGCCGACATGACATTTTTTCAGTCTGACTCTATCTTTACATGCTTTAGCCTACACGCCGCTAGAGTGAAATAACAATTAATTTCCATTAATTGACCTAATAGTGGTCCGAAGTATAAAGCCCGGGTCTTAAGGTAGTTACAGCATAGTAGGTCGTCATTAAGGTAGTTGTCTCATGTGTTTATGAGAACTCCTAGTGGTTTACCGGGAAAAACACGAGTCAGTTGGAGAATTTAATGTCATACCCGGGTCTTAAAGTACTTACAGCATAATAAGTCGTCATTAAGGTAGTTGTCTCATGTGTTTATGAGAACTCCTAGTGGTTTAGCGGGAAAAACACGAGTCAGTTGGAGAATTTAATGTCATACCCGGGTCTTAAAGTACTTACAGCATAGTAAGTCGTCATTAAGGTAGTTGTCTCATGTGTTTATGAGAACTCCTAGTGGTTATCCGGGAAAAACACGAGTCAGTTGGAGAATTTAATGTCATACCCGGATCTTAAAGTACTTACAGCATAGTAAGTCGTCATTAAGGTAGTTGTCTCATGTGTTTATGAGAACTCCTAGTGGTTATCCGGGAAAAACACGAGTCAGTTGAAGAATTTAATGTCATACCCGGATCTTAAAGTACTTACAGCATAGTAAGTCGTCATTAGGGTAGTTGTCTCATGTGTTTATGAGAACTCCTAGTGGTTTACCGGGAAAAACACGAGTCAGTTGGAGAATTTAATGTCATACCCGGATCTTAAAGTACTTACAGCATAGTAGGTCGTCATTAAGGTAATTGTCTCATGTGTTTATGAGAACTCCTAGTGGTTATCCGGGAAAAACACGAGTCAGTTGGAGAATTTAATGTCATACCCGGATCTTAAAGTACTTACAGCATAGTAAGTCGTCATTAAGGTAGTTGTCTCATGTGTTTATGAGAATTCCTAGTGGTTTACCGGGAAAAACACGAGTCAGTTGGAGAATTTAATGTCATACCCGGACCTTAACGTACTTACAGCATAGTAAGTCGTCATTAAGGTAGTTGTTTCATGTGTTTATGAGAACTCCTAGTGGTTATCCGGGAAAAACACGAGTCAGTTGGAGAATTTAATGTCATACCCGGACCTTAACGTACTTACAGCATAGTAAGTCGTCATTAAGTTAGTTGTCTCATGAGTTTATGAGAACTCCTAGTGGTATACCGGGAAAAACACGAGTCAGTTGGAGAATTTAATGTCACACCTGGACCTTAACGTACTTACAGCATAGTAAGTCGTCATTAAGTTAGTTGTCTCATGTGTTTATGAGAACTCCTAGTGGTATACCGGGAAAAACACGAGTCAGTTGGAGAATTTAATGTCATACCCGGACCTTAACGTACTTACAGCATAGTAAGTCGTCATTAAGTTAGTTGTCTCATGTGTTTATCAGAACTCCTAGTGGTTATCCGGGAAAAACACGAGTCAGTTGGAGAATTTAATGTCATACCCGGATCTTAAAGTACTTACAGCATAGTAAGTCGTCATTAAGGTAGTTGTCTGATGTGTTTATGAGAACTCCTAGTGGTTTACCGGGAAAAACACGAGTCAGTTGGAGAATTTAATGTCATACCCGGACCTTAACGTACTTACAGCATAGTAAGTCGTCATTAAGGTAGTTGTTTCATGTGTTTATGAGGACTCCTAGTGGTTATCCGGGAAAAACACCAGTCAGTTGGAGAATTTAATGTCATACCCGGACCTTAACGTACTTACAGCATAGTAAGTCGTCATTAAGTTAGTTGTCTCATGTGTTTATGAGAACTCCTAGTGGTATACCGGGAAAAACACGAGTCAGTTGGAGAATTTAATGTCATACCCGGACCTTAACGTACTTACAGCATAGTAAGTCGTCATTAAGGTAGTTGTCTCATGTGTTTATGAGAACTCCTAGTGGTTTACCGGGAAAAACACGAGTCAGTTGGAGAATTTAATGTCATACCCGGATCTCAAAGTACTTACAGCATCGTAAGTCGTCATTAAGGTAGTTGTCTCATGTGTTTATGAGAACTCCTAGTGGTTTACCGGGAAAAACACGAGTCATTTGGAGAATTTAATGTCATACCCGGACCTCAAAGTACTTACAGCATAGTAAGTCGCCATTAAGGTAGTTGTCTCATGTGTTTTTGAGAACTCCTAGTGGTTTACCGGGAAAAACACGAGTCAGTTGGAGAATTTTATGTCACACCTGGACCTTAACGTACTTACAGCATAGTAGGTCGTCATTAAGGTAGTTGTTTCATGTGTTTATGAGAACTCCTAGTGGTTTACCGGAAAAAACACGAGTCAGTTGAGAATTTAATGTCACACCTGGACCTTAACGTACTTACAGCATAGTAGGTCGTCATTAAGGTAACTGTTTCATGTGTTTATGAGAACTCCTAGTGGTTTACCGGGAAAAACACGAGTCAGTTGGAGAATTTAATGTCACACCTGGACCTTAACGTACTTACAGCATAGTAGGTCGTCATTAAGGTAGCTGTTTCATGTGTTTATGAGAACTGCTAGTGGTTTACCGGGAAAAACACGAGTCAGTTGGAGAATTTAATGTCACACCTGGATCTTAACGTACTTACAGCATAGTAGGTCGTCATTAAGGTAGTTGTCTCATGTGTTTATGAGAACTCCTAGTGGTTTACCGGGAAAAACACGAGTCAGTTGGAGAATTTAATGTCACACCTGGACCTTAACGTACTTACAGCATAGTAGGTCGTCATTAAGGTAGCTGTTTCATGTGTTTATGAGAAGTCCTAGTGGTTTACCGGAAAAAACACCAGTCAGTTGAGAATTTAATGTCACACCTGGACCTTAACGTACTTACAGCATAGTAGGTCGTCATTAAGGTAGTTGTCTCATGTGTTTATGAGAACTCCTAGTGGTTTAGCGGGAAAAACACGAGTCAGTTGGAGAATTTAATGTCATACCCGGGTCTTAAAGTACTTACAGCATAGTAAGTCGTCATTAAGGTAGTTGTCTCATGTGTTTATGACAACTCCTAGTGGTTATCCGGGAAAAACACGAGTCAGTTGGAGAATTTAATGTCATACCCGGATCTTAAAGTACTTACAGCATAGTAAGTCGTCATTAAGGTAGTTGTCTCATGTGTTTATGAGAACTCCTAGTGGTTATCCGGGAAAAACACGAGTCAGTTGGAGAATTTAATGTCATACCCGGATCTTAAAGTACTTACAGCATAGTAAGTCGTCATTAGGGTAGTTGTCTCATGTGTTTATGAGAACTCCTAGTGGTTTACCGGGAAAAACACGAGTCAGTTGGAGAATTTAATGTCATACCCGGATCTTAAAGTACTTACAGCATAGTAGGTCGTCATTAAGGTAATTGTCTCATGTGTTTATGAGAACTCCTAGTGGTTATCCGGGAAAAACACGAGTCAGTTGGAGAATTTAATGTCATACCCGGATCTTAAAGTACTTACAGCATAGTAAGTCGTCATTAAGGTAGTTGTCTCATGTGTTTATGAGAACTCCTAGTGGTTTACCGGGAAAAACACGAGTCAGTTGGAGAATTTAATGTCATACCCGGACCTTAACGTACTTACAGCATAGTAAGTCGTCATTAAGGTAGTTGTTTCATGTGTTTATGAGAACTCCTAGTGGTTATCCGGGAAAAACACGAGTCAGTTGGAGAATTTAATGTCATACCCGGACCTTAACGTACTTACAGCATAGTAAGTCGTCATTAAGTTAGTTGTCTCATGAGTTTATGAGAACTCCTAGTGGTATACCGGGAAAAACACGAGTCAGTTGGAGAATTTAATGTCACACCTGGACCTTAACGTACTTACAGCATAGTAAGTCGTCATTAAGTTAGTTGTCTCATGTGTTTATGAGAACTCCTAGTGGTATACCGGGAAAAACACGAGTCAGTTGGAGAATTTAATGTCATACCCGGACCTTAACGTACTTACAGCATAGTAAGTCGTCATTAAGTTAGTTGTCTCATGTGTTTATGAGAACTCCTAGTGGTTATCCGGGAAAAACACGAGTCAGTTGGAGAATTTAATGTCATACCCGGATCTTAAAGTACTTACAGCATAGTAAGTCGTCATTAAGGTAGTTGTCTCATGTGTTTATGAGAACTCCTAGTGGTTTACCGGGAAAAACACGAGTCAGTTGGAGAATTTAATGTCATACCCGGACCTTAACGTACTTACAGCATAGTAAGTCGTCATTAAGGTAGTTGTTTCATGTGTTTATGAGGACTCCTAGTGGTTATCCGGGAAAAACACCAGTCAGTTGGAGAATTTAATGTCATACCCGGACCTTAACGTACTTACAGCATAGTAAGTCGTCATTAAGTTAGTTGTCTCATGTGTTTATGAGAACTCCTAGTGGTATACCGGGAAAAACACGAGTCAGTTGGAGAATTTAATGTCATACCCGGACCTTAACGTACTTACAGCATAGTAAGTCGTCATTAAGGTAGTTGTCTCATGTGTTTATGAGAACTCCTAGTGGTTTACCGGGAAAAACACGAGTCAGTTGGAGAATTTAATGTCATACCCGGATCTCAAAGTACTTAGAGCATCGTAAGTCGTCATTAAGGTAGTTGTCTCATGTGTTTATGAGAACTCCTAGTGGTTTACCGGGAAAAACACGAGTCAGTTGGAGAATTTAATGTCATACCCGGACCTCAAAATACTTACAGCATAGTAAGTCGCCATTAAGGTAGTTGTCTCATGTGTTTTTGAGAACTCCTAGTGGTTTACCGGGAAAAACACGAGTCAGTTGGAGAATTTTATGTCACACCTGGACCTTAACGTACTTACAGCATAGTAGGTCGTCATTAAGGTAGTTGTTTCATGTGTTTATGAGAACTCCTAGTGGTTTACCGGAAAAAACACGAGTCAGTTGAGAATTTAATGTCACACCTGGACCTTAACGTACTTACAGCATAGTAGGTCGTCATTAAGGTAGCTGTTTCATGTGTTTATGAGAACTCCTAGTGGTTTACCGGGAAAACACGAGTCAGTTGGAGAATTTAATGTCACACCTGGACCTTAACGTACTTACAGCATAGTAGGTCGTCATTAAGGTAGCTGTTTCATGTGTTTATGAGAACTGCTAGTGGTTTACCGGGAAAAACACGAGTCAGTTGGAGAATTTAATGTCACACCTGGATCTTAACGTACTTACAGCATAGTAGGTCGTCATTAAGGTAGTTGTCTCATGTGTTTATGAGAACTCCTAGTGGTTTACCGGGAAAAACACGAGTCAGTTGGAGAATTTAATGTCACACCTGGACCTTAACGTACTTACAGCATAGTAGGTCGTCATTAAGGTAGCTGTTTCATGTGTTTATGAGAAGTCCTAGTGGTTTACCGGAAAAAACACCAGTCAGTTGAGAATTTAATGTCACACCTGGACCTTAACGTACTTACAGCATAGTAGGTCGTCATTAAGGTAGTTGTTTCATGTGTTTATGAGAACTCCTAGTGGTTTACCGGGAAAAACACGAGTCAGTTGGAGAATTTAATGTCACACCTGGACCTTAACGTACTTACAGCATAGTAGGTCGTCATTAAGGTAGCTGTTTCATGTGTTTATGAGAAGTCCTAGTGGTTTACCGGGAAAAACACGAGTCAGTTGAGAATTTAATGTCACACCTGGACCTTAACGTACTTACAGCATAGTAAGTCGTCATTAAGGTAGTTGTCTCATGTGTTTATGAGAACTTCTAGTGGTTTACCGGGAAAAACACGAGTCAGTTGGAGAATTTAATGTCACACCCGGACCTTAACGTACTTACAGCATAGTAAGTCGTCATTAAGGTAGTTGTCTCATGTGTTTATGAGAACTCCTAGTGGTTTACCGGGAAAAACACGAGTCAGTTGAGAATTTAATGTCATGTTGGCACGTTGGCCATAGTAGCTGAAGGGCTAGAGTGGCTGGAGGGCAACCAGTAGATCCGTGGTTCAAATCCCGGCTATGTCATTGTGTTTTTCAGTCTGACTCTATCTTTCCAAAACCAAAGACGTTTCGAACACAACCATCAGCTGGGAAGGTTATGCTGATTCTCTTTGGGGACGAAAAGGGCGTCACTTTGGAGCATTACATGCCTAGAGGGACCACTGACACCAGAAAATTATACACAGATCTGCGGCCTACAATCAAATCAAAGCGACGTGGATTGTGTCAGCAGGTGTCCTTTTGCAACATGACAATGCAAGGCCCCACACTGCCCGTACAACAGTTGCAACAACCACAGACCTGCATTTTGAGTGTCTTCCTCACCCACCATACTCACCAGACCTTGCCCGAAGTGATTTTCATATGTTTGGACCACTCAAAGACACAAGGGAGGAAAGAAGTTCTGTTCCGATAAAGAGGTACAACACGCGGTGCATGAGTGTTTGAACGGACTACCAAATTTATTTTTTCTTAAGTCATTTATGAACTTTTTAACTGCTGGAGGACTTCCATTGGGCATAGGGGCGATTATGTTGAAAAGTGATACAGCTTTGTGCCACTTCTGAACAAGAAATAGTATTTCAAAAAATATTTCAGGCTTTTTATTTTGACTCACCCTCGTAGTTTGCGAAGGACGGAATTTCTTGAATATGTGTTAATATTACACTGTCATCCACTTCTGAGCTATGTTTAAAGTTACAAGTCTTTACCTCATTGTGAAGTTACGAGAGCTGTTCAATAAAGAATGATCACAAATTTTTTGACATCGTACCTTTACTCATCCTCATAATTTTGATGATCCTTCCTAAAATACTTTCCCCTGAATGCGATGCACTTGTTCCAGAGTTTCTGTCAGTCTTCAAAGACATGTTGGAAAACATTTGTTGAAAGATCCTTCAAAATCGCCTCCGCAGCCTTCACCACTGCTTCTGATAATGGATAATGCCTCCCACGAAGACGTTTCTTCAAGTTAGGGAAAAGAAAAAAGTCACATGGAGCTAAATCCGGACTATAGGGAGGGTGAGGGATGAACTTCACGTTGATGTTTGCAAGATATTCAGCAAAAACATTGGCAATATACGGCCGCGCATTATCGTGGTGCAGCATACAGCCTGCTTCACGGAAATGTGGTCTTTTGCGCCTGATATGGACTTCTAATGTTTTCATGACCTCCCTGTAGTATTGTCCAGTTACTGATGTGTGTGCAGGTACAACATGCTGATAAACCATTTCATGAATGTCAAAGAATGAGATGACCATAACTTTCTCAGCAGAAGCAACCACGTCTGCTGTTTTGGAGGGTTGGTGATGAAGGAAATTGCCACACTGTTTGCTCTAAGGATCAAAATGATGTGGCCAAGGTTCATCAGCAGTGATTACGTTTGAAACAAACGCCGGATCTTCCTCTAACATCAACTTTAACTGCTTCCAGGCCTCCATTGTAGCAGTAGGCAATACTGAACATGTCTGAACTTGCCTGGTTGCCGCAGGCGGGAAACAGGAGTACCAAACATAAAACTACTACGGCGTATTTGTTTCACGTTAAGCTAAGAGAATATAATAAGATTGTATTTTAGTGCGAAAAGCTATGACCGTAAAGATATTATTTATATTGAACAGCCCTCGTAGCTTGAAATCGACTGGAAGTTTACCTAATGTACAAACAGACAAACTGTAATATTGCTTTTAAGATACTCTGGCAGGATTTCAAAGTGCTAGCAGGTTTGAATGTAGGAGATAATGGAACAAGCTACGTCTGCAGGATATAATACTACTAGACCAGTAGCAATTATTCCTAATGTGAATTGTGACAAGCAAAATGACTTGCAGCTTCCATCGAGGATGTAATACGATGTTTCAAATCTTAAGTAATCACTGAAGCAGATATCCGCAGTTTGTTTGGTTAAATTACTACTATCCATAGAGACAATGGTTAGATTTTTCAACCAGATAAGTTCTCTGTAATGGAGAAGACACATTAAAGACGGACGCAATGCAGTAGCGCAAGTTTTTACGTCTCTGAGTGTACAAGACTCTCGATAAATAATACAAGCTTGAAAGGCATCCTATGTTTCTACTTACAGCGGAACTGCAGTGTGGAATAAACGGGTCATGATCTGTTTACAGGTTTCTATGACTTAACGTTGGAAGTTTTCTCTTATTCTGAAAGATGTATGTCTGGTAAGTCTAAGCTCTATGTACCCAGTACTTATTTGAACATCATTTCATTCATCGTCCGATATGACTTAACGTTGGCTGTTTTCTCTTATCCTGAAAGATGAATGTCTGGTAGCTCTAAGCTCTATGTACCCTGTACCCATTTGAACATTATTTTATCATCTTCTGATATGACTTAACGTTGGAGATTTTCTCTTATCCTGAAAGATGAATGTCTGGTAACCCTAAGCTCTATGTACCCTGTACTTATTTGAACATTATTTCATTCATCGACCGATATGACTTAACGTTGGAGGTTTTTCCTTATCCTGAAAGATGAATGTCTGGTAACTCTAAGCTCTATGTACCCTGTACTTTTTGAACATTATTTCATCATCGACCGATATGACTTAACGTTGGAGGTTTTCTCTTATCCTGAAAGATGAATGTCTGGTAATTCTAAGCTCTATGTTCCCTGTACTTATTTGAACATCATTTCATTCATCGTCCGATATGACTTAACGTTGGAGGTTTTTTCTTATCCTGAAAGATGAATGTCTGGTAACTCTAAGCTCTATGTACCCTGTACTTATTTGAACATCATTTCATTCATCGTCCGATATGACTTAACGTTGGAGGTTTTCTCTTATCCTGAAAGATGAATGTCTGGTAACTCTAAGCTCTATGTACCCTGTACTTATTTGAACATTATTTCATTCATCGTCCGATATGACTTAACGTTGGAGGTTTTTCCTTATCCTGAAAGATGAATGTCTGGTAACCCTAAGCTCTATGTACCCTGTACTTATTTGAACATCATTTCATTCATCGTCCGGTATGACTTAACGTTGGAGGTTTTTCTTGTCCTGAAAGATGAATGTTTGGTAACTTTAAGCTCTATGTACCCTGTACTTATTTGTACATTATTTCATTCATCGTCCGATATGACTTAACGTTGGAGGTTTTTTCTTATCCTGAAAGATGAATGTCTGGTAACTCTAAGCTCTATGTACCCTGTACTTATTTGAACATTATTTCATTCATCGTCCGATATGACTTAACGTTGGAGGTTTTCCCTTATCCTGAAAGATGAATGTCTGGTAACCCTAAGCTCTATGTACCCTGTACTTATTTGAACATCATTTCATTCATCGTCCGGTATGACTTAACGTTGGAGGTTTTTCTTGTCCTGAAAGATGAATGTTTGGTAACTCTAAGCTCTATGTACCCTGTACTTATTTGTACATTATTTCATTCATCGTCCGATATGACTTAACGTTGGAGGTTTTTTCTTATCCTGAAAGATGAATGTCTGGTAACTCTAAGCTCTATGTACCCTGTACTTATTTGAACATCATTTCATCATCTTCCGATATGACTTAACGTTGCAGGCCTTTGAGATCCCCTCCTCTAATTTGTATGTGCTTGGTGCAGGAATTAGGAATGCAACAAACGTTACTAAATATTTAAACGAATGAATAAGGAACGTGAAGTGGAACATTTGCGTTCACGTAATATTCACAATAGGTAGTGAAACATGAGCTCATGTGGTGCAAGCAATTTCATCAGATAGTTCACATGCTCTTAACACAGTTCTTACAATGTGCAACAGGTGTTTTTGTTTTGGTCTGTTATGTAATGCACTGGAATTAACATATCTACTGCTTCCATTTCACGACCACGTTGTGAAGTACAGAGCCTCGAACTTACTTGAATATATATACAGAACTCCACTGCTATTGTCATGTACATTACAGTCTTCAGTTGTTAATAAGCAATCACAAAATGGAGATAACAAAATTGGAACTGAGAATCCTACACACACGCACGCACGCACGCACACGCGCGCGTGTACGCGCACGCACGCACATGCGCACGCACGTACGCACACACATTAATTAATATAATTAATATAAAAATTGCTAAAGCATACCGTACAGTTTCATATGAGGCTTCATGTGTAATAGCTGGTACACAACCTCTACAAGTAACCATAGAGGAAAGGTAAAGACTTATCTGGCAACAAGAGCTCACAATGAGGAATACGACGCACCAGTAGAAATGCGTCACTGGAGACACCCGGCACAAAATCCTTCAATATATGAGACAGATAATAACAGTACATACGCATTTGAAATATACACAGACGGCAGCAAAATGGGAAACAAATTTGGGGCAGCGGCAGTAATATTTATAAACGGCATGTTGACCCATAATTTTAAAGTTCAAGCTGCATGCTCGATGTTCAAATAACCAGGCAGAGCAACTTGCAATTCTTGAGGCGCTGAAGAAACTAAAGGAACTAGAAAATGAAGGTTACATTGATAAACGAGTTGCATTGTTCACTGATAACAGGATAACACTGGATCTCCTTAAAAACAACTCGAAACACAATTACCTGACTGAGGCAATCAAAGCTAAAATCCTCGACCTGAGAACATCAGACTGGATGGGTGAAAGCACACTCGGGCATATATGGCAATGAAATAGTAGATAGACTAGCAAAAGAGGCTGCTGGGGAAGCTCGTGAAATACAATATAATAAAACACCTAAAGAATTCCTGATAAGCATGAAGAGAGACATTGGACTGAATGCATGGCAACTTCTATGGACAGCATCAAGGAAAGGAGCCATCACCAAAGAATTCTTCCCATCAGTGAGAAATAGACTAAAACAAGAACTGCCCATATGCCAAGAGTTTACAGCAATTGTCACAGGATGTCAAGAAGAGGACCAAACAGTAGACCACATAATATTCAGATGTCCAATCATAAACAAACAAAGAACCGAAATGATAAGGAAAATAAAAAGCACACAATGCGCGTGGCCCATTACCAAAGAAGAACTTATTAACACTTATTAACACACATCTAAAATGTCAAAAGAGGCTGCTGGGGAAGCTCGTGAAATACAATATAATAAAACACCTAAAGAATTCCTGATAAGCATGAAGAGAGACATTGGACTGAATGCATGGCAACTTCTATGGACAGCATCAAGGAAAGGAGCCATCACCAAAGAATTCTTCCCATCAGTGAGAAATAGACTAAAACAAGAACTGCCCATATGCCAAGAGTTTACAGCAATTGTCACAGGATGTCAAGAAGAGGACCAAACAGTAGACCACATAATATTCAGATGTCCAATCATAAACAAACAAAGAACCGAAATGATAAGGAAAATAAAAAGCACACAATGCGCGTGGCCCATTACCAAAGAAGAACTTATTAACACTTATTAACACACATCTAAAATGTTTCGTCAAATTTGTTAAATCAATAAACTTCACAGATATAGAGTAGGTAAATGAAGCATAAATATTCAATAAAACTGCTAAATAATTGCAACTATTTTAATAAGAATATTGTAAAATATTGTAGGATACATTTCAATACAAATACAAGATATGTAAAATCATTGTAAAGTTATTGTAAAAGTTGTATATAATGTAAATAAAATAAGGCATGTAGTATTCCTAAGGAATGGGGCATGCCAGGTAATAATAAAAAAAAAAAACACGCACGCGCACACACGCGCACCCACACCCACACCCATACCCCCACACCACCACACCCCCACCCCCCCACACACACACATATATATACACGAGGCATGTTTTTCAAGTCAGTACCGTTTTGGAATTAACAACAAGACGTGCATAGATATCGCAATAATTGTATTTTTACATGAAAGCCTGTATCTTAATCTACTTTTCTATATAATTTCCGTGAATATTGAGGCACTTGTCATAACGTGGCACAAGATTTTGAATACCTTCCTCTTAAAATTCTGCCGCCTGACGTGTTAACCGCTGTACCACAAGTGTTTTGACTTCGTTATCGTCTTGAAGACGCTGACCGCCCAGATGTTTCTTCAAGATAGTCGTTGGGCGCCAGATCAGAGCTGTATGGAGGATGAACTAGAGTTTCACATTGAAAATATTTAAAGAGATATTTGGTCCGATTAGCCACATGTGAACGGGCATTGTCATGCAGCAAAACGATACCCTTACTCAACTTGCCACGTCTTTTGTTCTGGATTGTTCAATGTCTCAGAATAAGACGCTGCTTTGATTGTCTCATTACGTGGCAGAAACTCTACTAGCAATGCTCCTTTTCTGTCCCAAAAAACTGTGCACATGATTTTTCGGGCAGAAATTGTTTGCTTAAACTTCACTTTTGTGGGTGATGATGAATGTCGCCATTCCATGGATTGTTGTTTCGATTCTGGTGTGACGTAGGCCACCCATGTTTCGTCACCAGTAACAATTTGGTCTAAAATTCTTCACCTTCATTGCGGTACCGCTCAAGGAAGGTCAATGCACTGCCTAAACGTTGGGTTTTGTGCAAATCCGTCAACATTTTCGGAACCCAACGTGAAAACAATTCCCGGTTCTTCAAGTTCTCGGTCACAATGCGATACAAAACACTACGAGAATATTCAGGAAAATAGTCGCACAATGATGAAATTGTAAAGCGTCTGTTTTCTCTCACCTCTTCGTCCACTTTCTGCACCAAATCTTCCGTCACGACCGAAGGATGCCCACTCCGTTCTTCATCATGCACATTTGTGCGGCCATCTTTAAATGCTCTCACCCATTTCCTTACCATTCCATCACTCATAATGCTTTGTCCGTAAACTTCACAGATCTCACGATGAATATCGATCGGTTTTACGCCTTTAGCACTAAGAAATCGTATAACAGCCCGTACTTCACAATCGGCGGGACTTACGATTGCCGGAGGCATCTCAAACACTCAGTAACCAACGTATACAATGAAGAATCAGACTGTAATGGCGTCAGTGCGTAGACAAGAGATGTAGGTAACGAGCGCGCATGCGCGGAACGTCGACAGTAGCGCTGCGGCGACGGAATCGCAAAACGGCACTGACTTAAAAAACATGCCATACAGAATGCCATGGCTAGTGTCACGTACATTGCAATCTTCAGTTGTTAATAAGAAATCACAAAATGGAGATAAAGTTTGAACTGAGAGTCCTTCTAAAGTATATATATATATATATATATATATATATATATAGAGAGAGAGAGAGAGAGAGAGAGAGAGAGAGAGAGAATGCCATGGCTAGTGTCACGTACATTGCAGTCTTCAGTTGTTAATAAGAAATCACAAAATGGAGATAACAAAGTTTGAACTGAGAGTCCTTCTAAAACATTACTGGAAGCAAGATTATAAGGTCGCTGTCACATCTCGAAGGATATGTGAAGTGGAAGGAGAAGGTGGCATTAGTGGGCGTGTGGCACAACGATGGTTCAAACGTTTCAACAATGTAGACGAAAACACTAAAGATTTACCACGTTATGGAAGACCTGAAGTATGGAATATTAAAGACACACGCCAAGTTTTGTGAGAAAATCCGTAAAAAAGTACCACACACGCCAAGTTTTGTGAGAAAATCCGTAAAAAAGTACCCTTAAGCGCTGAGAAGTGGAGAAGGAGGCATGGGAGAAAAATGAGAGGAAGTTGAGGGTAACATTGTAACAATAAGAATGCTGACAGGGAAGCAACGGATAAAAATGTAGGAAGATTTAGTGGTGAAATAAAAGTTAAATGGTTGAGGATAGTAAGAAGCAAAGACTATAAGGAGGGGCAGAAGGATTTTGCAGAGATAAGTAAGGGACACAGATAACCTCTTAGTGAAGCATCAGGCTGTTAGGCCAAGCTGGCTGAGCGGTAAAGAAGGTAGTCACTCAATTCTTGTACATAGGTTAAGGAATGATAGTATGTAAACAAAAAGCTTCTCTGTAACACACTTGTAAATAGCTCCTGAACTGGCACATCAACAGGCTGAACGTAGAGTGCATATCTGCCCTTAGCTTATCCGTAATCCCATGTATTATAGATTAGACAGGAGAATTGTTACTTGTGATGAAAAAATTGATATATTACAGAAACCTTGATGTCTGGAAACAGTGGCTTGATCCCTGCCAACCTGCCAAAGTCATCGTTGGGTCTTAAAGTAATGTTGTGTGTCTGATAGAATTTTGAAAGTGTGACTCATGGGGAAGTTTCTTAAAAACGTGCAGTCCGCCTCTTTAGCGTAGATGGTAGCGTGTCTTCCTCACGTTCAAGAAGTCCCGAGTTCGAATCTCGGTCAGGGTAAGTTACCTGGATAAGGTTTCTCCAGGGTTTTCCCTTATCCTGAGAGACGAATGTCAGGTAATTCTAAGCTCCATGGACCCCAGGCTCATTTGAGCATCATTTCACCCATTCCATTGTTACCGAAATTAAGGGGTGCAATGTATAAAAAATCGTAATGGATTTGAAAGGAGTCTTGTACGTTTGTTATGACACGAACAGATGCAGTTGGTTGAGTTGTCTAAGAAAAGACACGGGAGAAAAAGGGTTTTCTTAGTAAGAATCCTGAATGGATAGCACTTGACTTTGTTTGTAAAGGTATTCTTCGGACCCCTAATAATGACAATGCGCAAAATTGTCACAAAGGGAATCTTTGTATGTATAAAGGGCTTCGAGAAAGGGAAAGCTATACGCTCACGCGCAGCTGTGAGGACATTCAGTCTTCGGCGTCAGGCCGATTAGGGCAGTTATCTGGTCTTGGTCGAGGGCAGACCAGAAGTGATGAGAGAAGACTTTTGTCGGTTTATACGTAACTAGTTAAATATTATCGAGTAATAAATATTCCGCCTTCAGTAACTTTAAACAGTGATATTGGTAATCCTTGGTCAGCAACTTCAAGTTTGATGTTCTGATAGAAGAAGCAGTCAATAAACCAGTTTGAAACGGGCATTTCAGTGTCATTAATACCACCCTTCTCATACATATCCACGCATACCCGGAGACAAACCTCATTGCTTTACCCTAAGCTAAACGTTATTGTATCAAACTGTAGCGGAAAGTGGAATCCTGCGCCATCCATTCTATATTGCTTCAAACTGTAGCGCCAACGTGGAATTTTACGCGCCAATATAATTGCTTCAACATTCATCATCCGATATAACTTAAAAAGTTAAAATAAATAAATAAATAAAAATAAATAAATAAGTAAATAAATAAATGAATGAATAAATAAATGAATAAATAAATGAATAAATAAATGAATAAATAAATGAATAAATAAATGAATAAATGAATGAATAAATGAATGAATAAATAAATAAGTAAATAAATAAGTAAATAGATAAGTAAATAGATAAATAAATAAATAAATAAATAAATAAATAAATAAATAAATAAATAAATAAATAAATAAATAAATAAATAAATAAATAAATAAGTAAGTAAGTAAGTAAGTAAGTAAGTAAGTAAGTAAGTAAGTAAGTAAGTAAGTAAGTAAGTAAGTAAGTAAGTAAGTAAGTAAGTAAGTAAGTAAGTAAGTAAGTAAGTAAGTAAGTAAGTAAGTAAGTAAGTAAGTAAGTAAGTAAGTAAGTAAGTAAGTAAGTAAGTAAGTAAGTAAGTAAGTAAGTAAGTAAGTAAGTAAGTAAGTAAGTAAGTAAGTAAGTAAGTAAGTAAGTAAGTAAGTAAGTAAGTAAGTAAGTAAGTAAGTAAGTAAGTAAGTAAGTAAGTAAGTAAGTAAGTAAGTAAGTAAGTAAGTAAGTAAGTAAGTAAGTAAGTAAGTAAGTAAGTAAGTAAGTAAGTAAGTAAGTAAGTAAGTAAGTAAGTAAGTAAGTAAGTAAGTAAGTAAGTAAGTAAGTAAGTAAGTAAGTAAGTAAGTAAGTAAGTAAGTAAGTAAGTAAGTAAGTAAGTAAGTAAGTAAGTAAGTAAGTAAGTAAGTAAGTAAGTAAGTAAGTAAGTAAGTAAGTAAGTAAGTAAGTAAGTAAGTAAGTAAGTAAGTAAGTAAGTAAGTAAGTAAGTAAGTAAGTAAGTAAGTAAGTAAGTAAGTAAGTAAGTAAGTAAGTAAGTAAGTAAGTAAGTAAGTAAGTAAGTAAGTAAGTAAGTAAGTAAGTAAGTAAGTAAGTAAGTAAGTAAGTAAGTAAGTAAGTAAGTAAGTAAGTAAGTAAGTAAATAAATAAATAAATAAATAAATAAATAAATAAATAAATAAATAAATAAATAAATAAATAAATAAATAAATAAATAAATAAATAAATAAATAAATAAATAAATAAATAAATAAATAAATAAATAAATAAATAAATAAATAAATAAATAAATAAATAAATAAATAAATAAATAAATAAATAAATAAATAAATAAATAAATAAATAAATAAATAAATAAATAAATAAATAAATAAATAAATAAATAAATAAATAAATAAATAAATAAATAAATAAATAAATAAATAAAAAATAAATAAGTAAATGAAAAAACGTGCAGGCGATTAATGCGGGCCTTATTGTCAACAACTGCAATGAATTGACACACATGGATGTGCCTAATGTAGGTTGCTAGGTGCGACAGCTCAATAGAGGCAGAACATCGTGTGACAACAAACCAAGATGGTCATGGCCTCGCACCAACCGGTCTGATGACATGATCCAGCGAGTGGAGAACGCTGTTTTGGATAATCGCCGATTGAGCGTTGCAGATATCACCTCCAAAAAATTGACATTTCCGTGGGAACTATGCATACAATCGTGCATGAAGATCTGAAAATGAGAAAAGTGTCTTCCAAGTGGATGCCATGAATGCTGTCAGATGATAACAAGAATGATCATCCATGGTATCATCACCACATGTCTCACTCAACTGGTGATGAATTTCAATAAGTGTCAGACCACGAAAATGAAGAAAGCGAATAATTACACGCTGTTCTTGCAATGAAAACGTCGCCATCTTAAGTGCTAGGCGCGTTCGTAAAATAAGGTCTCCAATTTTATTTAATACAGAAAACATGTTTATTTTCAATGAATGTTACATTGATGGAAAGTCGGAACTTACAGCTATTTTTCAACGTAATCACCACTGCGATCGATGCACGTTTGCATGTACTGTGGCAGTTTATGTATACCCTTGTCATAGCACTCTCCCGCCAGTTAGAGCTCAACCTCGTTTTTCAAATCATAGTCGGTCTGGAAATGTGTTCCACCCAGGTGTGAGTTCAACTCACGAATCAGATGATAATCACTAGGTACTGAGTCTGGACTATAGGGGGGATGGGTGAGGATGTCCCATCCGAACTGGGCCAAGAAATCAGCCGTTGCATGCGCAGTATGGAGACGAGCGTTGTCGTGATGAAAATCACTCCCTTCGTCAGCATTCCCCTCCTTCGATTTTGAATGGCACATCGCAAATTCCTTTTTAAAATCTCACAGTAGTTAGCAGTGTTTATTGTTGTGCCGGTAGGCATAAACTCGCTCAACAATACACCTTTTCTGTCCCAGAACACACTGGCCATCACTTTGCCGGCAGAAAATGTCTGAACTTTCGTGGCTTCGGCGAATTCGAATGCCGGCACTGACGAGAACGTTCTGTAGCTTCTGGTGTTGTGTAGTGTACCCAGATTTCATCGCCAGAGACAATTGAATCCAACAATTCCTCGCGCTGTTCTGCATAGCGCTTCAGGAATCGGTGGGCCGCTTCAATGCGTTGCCGTTTATGGTCTGCGGTGAGCATTTTGGGGACCCACCTCGCACACACCTTGCGATAATGCAACTTTTCGGTCAAAATCATGTCAATCGTAGTCTAACTGACTTCAGGGATAAGTTCGCACAGCTCGTCAACTGTCACACGCCGATCTTTAAGCATTTCTTGCTCCAGTTTTTCAATTGTTTCGGCTGAAACCGAAAGCCGACCAGAACGCTGTTCGTCATGGACGTCTGTACGTCCGTCTTTGAACTCTCTGACCCACTTTCGCACGTTTTTGACAACCATACACTGTGGGCCACACACTTCGCATAACTGACGATGAATTACAGTTTGGGTAGTACCCTCGGCACTCAAAAAACGGATCACTGCACGCAACTTGCCCTTGGCGGCGGAGGTGATAGGAAGCTCCTTCGCAAACAACTGCCCAGCCAAGACTAATGGTTGCAGCGGGTTCGTTGTGATGTGGATTTGAAGGGGTGAAACCAAGCTACACGCCAGTGTTGCCGGATCTCGCGTAATTGCGTTTCTCACGGCTCCAGTGCCTTGGAGACCTTATTTAGCGGACACAGCTCGTATAAAAACAGTCGTAACTGTCGTGGCTGCCAGTACAGTTCTATACAATGTACAGTGCTCCCATCTCTGTCACGCATTCACAAAGAGTTTAGCTGTGTTTAAAAAAACTGAAGTTTCTATCTCATCCCAGTCCTGAAAAAAAACTTGCAAAGTTATTTGGCATTACACAGTATTCCCAACACTCTATTCTGTATTGACACTAGAAGTACAAAATGACGGTATTGGAAGGACCGAGAACAATAGAAACTGCAAATCATCAAAACAAAAGCATGTGTACAATTTTTTGCTATGAATCATGAAAGGCGATATTGAAAATATTTTAAATTTAGAAAAGGAAACTTGTTATAGAACAGCAACCACCAGGGAAAACCACAAAAACGCAGAGAAGCCGGGCCTTGTTGCCTGAAGCCAAACAGATATTACATATCTACGCTAGATGACTCTGAGGTCAGCATCGTGCCTTCAATACACTACTTTCCTTCATGAATTAACTCTATGATAAAACACGATCACGACATTAGCAAGTAAATCGTATATCGTTCAGGTCCGGCTGAGAACAACCTTCATGACGTCATGCGATTCATTTGTAGAACGTCATTATGCGGGGCGAGGCCCCATTGCACCAATCGTCAAGAACCTCACTCCATATACGATCAAAATAATTAGAATGCCATGATTTTAAAACCAAACTTTATTGCAGAAATATGGGATACAGTAGATCTTACGTGATATTCAAATCTTTCAAAACTGGTTGTCTAGTTGACGTGTTTGTAATTCCGTTCTGTTTGTATGTCCAAGAGATAAAAAATGAAGGTACAAGGGAATATGGGAATACAGTAGACTTTAAGTGATAGTCAAATGTTTTATAACTGGTTGTCTAGGTGACGTCTTTGAAATTCCGTTCTCTTTGTATGTTCAAGAGATAAAAAATGAAGGTACAACGAAATATGGGAATACAGTAGGCTTTAAATGATAGTCAAATGTTTTAAAACTGGTTGTCTAGGTGACGTCTTTGTAATTCCGTTCTCTTTGTATGACCAAGAGATAAAAAATGAAGGTACAAGGGAATATGGAAATACAGTAGGCTTTAAGTGATAGTCAAATGTTTTAAAACTGGTTGTCTAGGTGACGTCTTTGTAATTCCGTTCTCTTTGTATGTCCAAGAGATAAAAATGAAGGTACAAGGGAATATGGGAATATAGTAGACTTTAAGTGAAGGTCAGATGTTATAAAATCGGTTATTTAATGTTCCATCTGGGAGGAGTATAAGTATTGGAAAATTTAAATAAATAACAAGGAGTACCTCTGAAATTGTTAATTCTACACAAAAATATATTTATCAAAAAATGTGTGATTTAATGATTCCTACTTTTTTAGTTTAGAATGAAGTCCTCTTCATAAAAAATTCACAGAAGATCTAAGATGTAAAACCAATCATTCATGAAAATATCTAAAGCAATTAGGGTTTCAATGAACACGTTTGCATTCGCTTTTGAGAAAATATGAAATTTCTGAGAATTTCTATGCAAGCAGTGGTCTGCAGTTCTTGGATTTACTTGATAATTTCCAATTTTGGCTTTAACTGAAATTTGACTCTTTTGTTTTGCTTTAAAGACACGGCAAGGGCAGGGCACGAGTACCCACACACTAACCATTTTGTAAAAACGATTTTTAACCCACGGATTTTCAATATATATGTCGTAGGTGCCATCTGTCATTTCCAATGGAAAGTTTGACATAGTTAACTACAATCTACTTTAGACAGTTTGTCCATAGGGTGTCATTTGTTTTGTTTACATTAACCTGAAAATTGGGTCTCAACAAAAGCATGGAATAAAGCTGTGAAGATATTCGTGCAATTTTTTATTGTCTTTCGAGGTGGAGTAACAAGACAAGAGAACATCGATCAACTAACTTCCACATTTGGCGACGAAGCTCCATTCTTTGCCACTGTAAAATACCGGTATAACAAATTTAATTGTGGATGCTGTGCGTGAACGTTGCCAAAATCAGTTGTTGTAGCAGAAAGCACTGATGCTGTACAAAAACTGATAATGCAAGATCGTCAGGCGACATATTGTGAGAGTAAGGCAACCCTACGCATTAGTTCTACCACCATGTGTAACTATTTAGCCGTGAAAAAGGCTCTCGTTGGATCGCAAATACTTTGATGCATTCGCAAAGGATTCTCCTGTCCATTGGTGTACAAAAAATACTAAAATATAATATAATGGCGGTGCCTCAAAAGACATATATACGAGGGCTGTTAAATAAAGAGAGATCACATTTTTTTTTTGTCAACGTACCTTTACTCATCCTCATATTTTTGATGATCTTTCTCAAAATAGTCTACCATGAATGTGATGTAATTGTCCCAGCGTTTCTGCCAGTCTTCAAAGACATGCTAGAAACCATTTTTTCAGAGATCCTTCAAAATCGTCTCCGCAGCCTTCACCATAGCTTCTGATGATAGATAATGTCTCCCACGAATGCGTTTCTTCAAGTTAGAGTATAGAAAAAAGTCACATGGGGCTAAATCCGGACTATAGGGAGGGTGAGATAGGTACTTCACGCAACAACATTGTCAATATGCGGCCGCGCATTATCGTGGTGCAGCATCCAGCTTTCTTCACGGAAATGTGGTCTTTTGCGCCTGATATGGACTTGCAATGTTTTCAGGACATCCTTGTAGAATTGTCCAGTTGCTGATGTGTGTGCAGGTGCAAAACGCTGATAAACCATTCCATGAATATCAAAGAATGACATGACCATAACTTTCTCAGAAGAAGCAACCACTTTTGTTTTTTGGGGGGTTAGTGATGCACGAGATTTCGACGCTGAGCTTTGCTGTTTGCTCTCAGGATCAAAATGATGTAGCCAAGTTTCATCATCAGTGATTACGTTTGTAATAAACTCCGGATCTTCCTCTAACATCAACTTTAACTGCCTGCAGACCTGTATGCGAATTTTCTTTTGTTCGGGAATCAACAGTCTTGGAACCCATCGCGCACAAACACGTCTCATGTGTAATGTTTCTGTCACCAACGTGTGGATGGCACCCAATGAAATGTTCAGTATTTCAGAAAGTGATCTCAAGGTAATTCGTCGATCCTTTCTCACAATGGCAGCAGCAGTGTTGATGTTTTCTTCCGTAAGAGCAGTAACTGGAGCACCGGGTCCACCTTCCTTTGAAATCGATTGTCTCCCCTCTTTAAACATTTTAAACCACCTTCGAGCTGTGCTGTAGGGAAGAACAGACTCTCCATAGGCCTTCTGTAACATTGTATAGGCCTCAACTGAAGATTTGTTGAGACGAAAGCAGAATTTCAAAGCCGCATATTGTTCCTCGCGTGTTACCTCCACTGCAGTGGTAGGTGATACTGAACATGTCTGAACTTGCCTGGTTCTCACAGTTGGGAAGCTAGTTGCCATTAAGGTAGTTGTCTCGTGTGTTTATGAGAACACCTAGTGATTTACCGGGAAAAATAGGAGTCAGTTGGAGAATTTAATGCCATATCGGCACGTTGGCCATAGTATGTCAATGGCTAGAGCGGCTGGACGGACACCGTAATATCCGTGGTTCAATTCCCGGCTATGGCATTGCATTTTTCAGTCTGACTCTATCTTTCCATACCTTAGCCTACACAAGGTCAGTGTGAAAGAACAATTAATTTCCAAGGAACCGTAGGATCGTTATTTATCAAGACAATGCGAGCCAATATCTCGTGTAACAATAGAGTATTTGAACGCCCAAACAATCGAACTGATATGTCATCCGCCATACAGTCTTGATTTGGCATCCAGTGACTTCTTTTTGTTCCCGGACATCAATAAAACATTGCATGGACAACGACTTTTTTCGGCAGAAGAAGCTGTTGATGCCTTCAAAAATCATATTTTGGATTTGCCTTAAGAAGACTGGAATAAATGTTTTGATAATTGGTTTATACGAATGCAAAAGTGTATTGATCATAATGGATAATATTTTGAAAACCAGTAAAGTAGGGTTTAGTCAAAATTAGTTTGTTTTCATTACTAGGCTTCAAATATATATAGTGCCCCTTGCAGCGTTCAGTTGTTATAACCAATTGACCATCGCAAATCGCTTTCTTATAGTAACATATGCAATGCAGCCTCTTTCTGCATTAAAATTAAGTAGATAAAAAGTAAACGACAGTGGGTAGAGAAGGCCATACATGGGACAGTTACACTTAACCATGAGAACGTATCAGTGACATGGAGTGAAATATTTGTCAACGCATTTCTCTGAGAATATTACATATCACATTCTCATGCAATTTCTACCTTTGTCATGGATCCAATTACGGATAAAGACTTGCGATAATTTGGTCCTTTCTCTTTTATTGTGTTCTTAGCAGTTTCTCTTTCCGACCCGTGTGCCTTTCCAGTCATACAACTCGCGTATCTCCCACATTAAATGAAAAAGTAAGGGGAAAGATCATGCACACGCGTATCGCGTACTTAAATGTTTCTGTTTGTCTGTTGCGTTCCTTTAGTTCTTTGTCTCATTATTCTCTCTTATTTTAATGAAAATTACTATTTGGAGCTTCCCTCACTTTGAAAGTCACCCCTCGCTACTGTACCTACGAGTGACTGTACATAGGAGTAATAAAGAGTAGCCTAAGTACTTTGAGTCATTATTCTCCCTTGTTTTAATGAAAATTATTATATAGAGGTTCTCTCGCTTTGAAAGTCACGTCTCGCTACTGAACCGACGTGTGACTGTACAATGGAAAGAATACTAAAGAGTAGCCTTAGTTCTTTGAGTCATTAATCTCTCTTATTTTAATGAAAATTATTATTTGGAGCTTCCCTCGCTTTAAAAATAATGAAGGTACTAGACAATACATTTTAGAAAGTTTCGACTTTCTCCTAAGGTCTACTGTTATCCCATATTCCCTTGTACCTTCATTTTTTATCTCTTGGACATATATAGAGAACGGAATTACAAAGATGTCATCTAGACAAACAATTTCAAAACATTTGACTATCACTTAAAGTCTACTGTATTCCCATATTCCCTTGTACCTTCATTTTTTATCTCTTGGACATACAAAGAAAACGGAATTTCAAAGACAGTCACCTAGACGACCAGTTTTAAAACATCTGACTATCACTTAAAGTCTACTGTATTCCCATGTCCCCTTGTACCTTCATTTTTTATCCTTGGTCATACAAAGAGAACGGAATTTCAAAGACGTCACCTAGACAACCAGTTTTAGAGCATTTGACTGTCAGTTAAGAATCCGTTATAGGTAATCTCTTGTAAGTACAATAAGATGATGTTTATCTTGAAGAAATAGAGGAGAAAGTTATGCTGCATTTGTAGAGAAATACTTGTTTTGGAAATGAAGCCCAAAACGGGTCCCTTGGTGTATGTAGAAATTTAGCAGCAATATACAGAACATGTGTTTTCTTACTTTATATTTCATTTGTTTACCTCTAGATTCTACTGTGTTTTCACAGGTGGGAGAGTAGCAGGAACGTGATTGGAAAGAAATACTGAAGAAGCGTCATGAACTTGATCTTGGTAGTCGACAAGGTGAGGGATTGTCCGTGACCTTGTCAATTTCACGCTTACCGACCTCTCTTCATGTCCCAGAAACATCTCAGTCGGCTATATTAAGCAACGGGTATGTTATCAAACACACAGCACTGTATAAAACCAAAATAGCGACATTCAGACAAGCTCTGTAAAGCGTAACTATACGGTTTTGCAATTTAAATAAAGAGTGATAATGTATATCTAGAAACGTGCTATATTTGAAAACAATAGTCACGCATTTCCATTGGATGCAAAATGAAAATTACGCGCCGGAAGTATCTTTCTTCGTTTACTCCGCAAGTATGCAGTTACGTGGCATGAAAGGTGTGCAATTTCTTGAAGACTGTAAGTATTTGATTCCTTATTTGTTTCCTTATGAGTGAAAAGGGCCTTCTTGATGTCTCCGCAAGGAAATATATCTCGAACTGATACATCTGCCACACTCACATTGACTATATGAGCAGGAGGCCCATCTTGCTGGAAACATTTGCCGTCCTTCTTCATCTAGTTGCCATAGAAACCTTGCTTGTTCTGAGATATCGTTGAGGGTTAACAGTAAAATGTACTAGGTGAGCAACCAATTGGAGTACTGCGGTGTTGTCGCATTGCATTCTCCCTAAGTGGTGTGTGACGAGCGGCACACTAATTTAATCTCTAATAAATACTATTCGCACTAATACAAAAATTAAGATTTTGCAAAAACTGATCCATGAGAAAGGAGAGAGTAATGTATTTAACACAACCGCAAAAACCCCATATTTCTCTCTGAAACAGTTTTCCTAATACAAATAAAGTAGATACCATTCTATTATAACAATACATTGCGACGTAAGTATTGTAATGAATATCGTTATTGGTTGGCATGTATGCGTGCACGTATATTTGAAATTACTCAGAACTGAAATGCTAACATTTGACATGACGTGATAAAAGAAATATGTACTTTGAATAAGCCAAGGTGTTTGTTAAATCCGAAGAGAGGAAATAATACACTTCTTGCTAGTCTGGCAGAACGTGTCTGGTTACTTTATATCTTTGTTTATGAATGGTTCGTAATCTCTATTTACTCTAGAGAGTTCAAAGCAGCATTATTCAGTTACTCCTCCATGAATAAGTGTATCAGTTGGAACAGTGAGACGCGTTAGCACTGGCAGAATAATCCAATAGTCTTAATGTGGGCTCAAATTATGTTGCAAACAGAAATAATATTTTTAAACTGACTGACATTGAACGACTTATTTACGAAGAAATTTACAAGGAACACAGCTAGTCTGGGAAAACTGCGTGAGACAACAGATAAACTACAAGAAGACGACTTTTGGAAAGAAATAGCACGTAACGAGATTTTGTAACGTATCATCATAAATTTGCAGTACTGAGACGTTGAAGACAATGATAATGACGAATTATCTCTTAACGTAACTAACATTCACAGACATACGGATGTAACGCTGGTATTTTCGTTGGATTAGAAAAATAGGTAATTTATAAACTATAATTAAATTTAAACTAAATGTTCAAACAATTTGCGAAACATACGAATGTTGCAATTGTGATTTCAACAACTGCATTATTATAAAACTTTGTAAAATTCATTTGCATTCCCTTACATCTAGCACCAAGAAGACTCTTGTGTGTGAGAGAGAGCGATATATAAAAAGAGTGGGGATAACTAGTTGCCAAAGCTGAAGACTCTAATGCATCTGATGCGCTACAGGCAATGACTCTTCCCATTTGGAGCATATAATAGTTGTGTTTCATGAAACAACTGAAGGCTTATATTGAAAGCTTTGCTTGTTCATAAATCCCTTTAAATGGAGATGTGCTTTCACTGGTTACGAGAGTGGGCTGCAAAGTCCGAAGCCTCAAAATAAAAAAAAAATTTAAAATGCGTTTCTTTATTTCTTATATAATCTTCAGAAAGGTTTATACGTTTGATATATCTGTCTTCTAATCTAAATAAACCATCCCTGGAGTTCAATTCAGCATAGTTTTAAAAAGAGCTGTTTACCTCATCAATGACCTCGTTGGTGCGAAATATCCCTCCTCCAAGAAAATCTTTGAAGTTCGCGAACAGATGCTAATCACTGGGTGCTAGATATGACAAATAGGCTAGCTGTACAACCAATTCTAACTTTGAAAGGGTAGAGCCAGAACGAAACATTCAATGCCATAGCCGGGATTTGAACCACGGGTCTTCTGGTTTCTTTCCAGCCGCTCTAACCATTTGAGCTACTATAGCCAACGTGCCAACATGACATTAAATTCTCCAACTGACTCGTGTTTTTCCCGGTAAACCACTAGGAGTTCTCATAAACACATGAGACAACTACCTTAATGACGACTTACTATGCTGTAAGTACTTTATGACCCGGGTATGACATTAAATTCTCCAACTGACTCGTGTTTTTCCCGGTAAACCACTAGGAGTTCTCATAAACACATGAGACAACTACCTTAATGACGACTTACTATGCTGTAAGTACTTTAAGACTCGGGTATGACATTAAATTCTCCAACTGACTCGTGTTTTTCCCGGTAAACCACTAGGAGTTCTCATAAACACATAAGACAACTACCTTAATGACGACTTACTATGCTGTAAGTACTTTATGACTCGGGTATGACATTAAATTCTCCAACTGACTCGTGTTTTTCCCGGTAAACCACTAGGAGTTCTCATAAACACATGAGACAACTACCTTAATGACGACTTACTATGCTGTAAGTACTTTAAGACTCGGGTATGACATTAAATTGTCCAACTGACTCGTGTTTTTCCCGGTAAACCACTAGGAGTTCTCATAAACACATGAGACAACTACCTTAATGACGACTTACTATGCTGTAAGTACTTTAAGGTCCGGGTATGACATTAAATTCTCCAACTGACTCGTGTTTTTTCCGGTAAACCACTAGGAGTTCTCATAAACACATGAAACAACTACCTTAATGGCGACTTACTATGCTGTAAGTACTTTAAGGTCCGGGTATAACATTAAATTCTCCAACTGACTCGTGTTTCTTCCGGTAAACCACTGGGAGTTCTCATAAACACATGAGACAACTACCTTAAAGGCGACTTACTATGCTGTAAGTACTTTAAGGTCCGGGCTTTATAGTTAACCACTATTAGGTCAATTAATGGAAATTAATTGTTCTTTCACACTCGCCGTGTGTAGGAAGCACTATGAAAGGGTAGAGCCAGAATGAGTCACGAGTCAGTTGGAGAATTTAATGTCATGTTGGCACGTTGGCCATAGTAGCTCAAATGGTTAGAGCGGCTCGACGGAAACCAGAAGATCCGTGGTTCAAATCCCGGCTATGGCATTGAATTTTTTTTCTGGCTGTACCCATTCATAGTGCGTCCTACACACGGCTAGTGTGAAAGAACAATTAATTTCCAATTCTAACATTATTTCGCAGATTTTCCCAATTGCAATGACTGAATGATGGGCCGGAGCACTCTCGTAAAAAAGAGCTTTTCTTTGCTAAATAAAGGCTTTTTTCTTTTCACCTCATGACTCAAACGTTGCGTAGTAGTCACTAGTTATACTTTTACCCTTTTCAGGGTAATAAATCAAAATAATTCCCTATACATCCCAGGAAACACTCGTCATAATTCTATTAGCTCTCAAAATTGACTTTGCTGCTTTTGGTTCACCGGGCGCAGTCTACTGCTCTGACTGTGATTTACTTTCCGGAGTATAGAGAAGTATCCAATGTGAAGTTTCATCAGCAGTGACTACGTTTGAAACAAACTTCGGATCTTTCTTTAACATCAACTTTAACTGCATGCAGACCTGCATACGAATGTCCTTTTTTTTCGGGAATCAACAGTCTTGGAACCCATCGCGCACAAACACGTCTCATGTCTGATGTTTCTGTCACCAACGTGTAGGTGGCACCACTGGAGTGCCTCATGCTTAATGACTAAGAAAGTAATGCATTCCATCCAAAAGTGCCTTATTTTGATTTTATTGGAATAAGTATGACGACACCGAATTAAAGCAAGCATATACATATATACTACTCTTCTAGAAATGCAACCATCATAAAGATTTCAATTAAAATACCGTACGCTTAGCTTATTATCTTACTAAAGGAAAATTTTACTTTAAATTTTCTGGTAATATCCTCGAAAGTCCCCTTCTTTCTGAAATTAATTTTTTACCTCTCGGACATTCAAGGAGAACGAAATTTCAAAGACGTTACCTAGACAACCACTTTTAAAACATTTGACTATCACTTAAATTCTACTGTATTCCCGTATTCCCTTGTAGCTTCATTTTGTATCTCTTTGCAATGTACTTTTGGACTGTGCACGTAGCGTTTTATACCATTATTACATGCTGGTTCTTATGAGGTTACCATTATTTCACCAACTGCATTATAATCACAGTTCCATTGATCCACTCTATGGAAATTTGTATCGCGCTTTTAGTACTTTTAAATTTCTTTTTAAATCATTAGTTTTTTTCCGTTAGCGTGATCGCCAATAGGAAAGGTAACTGTATTTCAGCAATATCGGTTAACGTAACTGTCACAAATATCTGAGTGTAACGAGCCGACCTGGAATTTTCCGCCTTTTTAATTGAAGGTCACCGCTAATTAACAGCTACCAACGTTCCAGTTGTTATTGAGGTTACTTTACCATTTGGAGGATACAGGAGTACACCCATTCTTGTCATTTCTTCATTCACTCTTCTAGCAATCATTCTTACGACATCTTTTCTGCTAGTTATTCTACTTCTAGAACTTCTAAGCGATACTCAAATGTTTTAATAGCTCGTTGCTCTGTTACTGCTTTCAAATTTTATTCATTTTACAGGTAAAGGCATCCTATATTAGAACAAAATCCCAAAATACTTTCTTTTGATTCACTCCTCCAACGTTAAGTCATATCGGACGATGAATGAAATGATGTTGAAATAAGTACAGGGTACATAGAGCTTAGAGTTACCAGACATTCATCTTTCAGGATAAGAGAAAACCTCCAACGTTTAGTCATATCGAACGATGAATGAAATGATGTTCAAATAAGTACAGGGTACATAGAGCTTAGAGTTACCAGACATTCATCTTTCGGGATAAGACGAAACCTCCAACGTTAAGTCATATCGGACGATGAATGAAATGATGTTCAAATAAGTACAGGGTACATAGAGCTTAGAGGTACCATACATTCATCTTTCGGGATAAGAGAAAACCTCCAACGTTAAGTCATATCGGACGATGAATGAAATGATGTTCAAATAAGTACAGGGTACATAGAGCTTAGAGTTACCAGGCATTCATCTTTCGGGATAAGAGAAAACCTCCAACATTAAGTCATATCGGACGATGAATGAAATGATGTTCAAATAAGTACAGGGTACATAGAGCTTAGAGTTACCAGACATTCATCTTTCAGGATAAGAGAAAACCTCCAACGTTAAGTCATATCGGACGATGAGTGAAATGATGTTCAAATAAGTACAGGGTACATAGAGCTTAGAGTTACCAGACATTCATCTTTCGGGATAAGAGAAAACCTCCAACGTTAAGTCATATCAGACGATGAATGAAATGATGTTCAAATAAGTACAGGGTACATAGAGCTTAGAGTTACCAGACATTCATCTTTCGGGATAAGAGGAAACCTCCAACGTTAAGTCATATCGGACGATGAATGAAATGATGTTCAAATAAGTACAGGGTACATAGAGCTTAGAGTTACCAGACATTCATCTTTCGGGATAAGAGGAAACCTCCAACGTTAAGTCATATCGGACGATGAATGAAATGCTGTTCAAATAAGTACAGGGTACACAGAGCTTAGAGTTACCAGACATTAATCTTTCAGGATAAGAGAAAACCTCCAACGTTTAGTCATATCGGACGATGGATGAAATGATGTTCAAATAAGTACAGGGTACATAGAGCTTAGAGTTACCAGACATTCATCTTTCGGGATAAGAGGAAACCTCCAACGTTAAGTCATATCAGACGATGAATGAAATGATGTTCAAATAAGTACAGGGTACACAGAGCTTAGAGTTACCAGACATTAATCTTTCAGGATAAGAGAAAACCTCCAACGTTTAGTCATATCGGACGATGGATGAAATGATGTTCAAATGAGTACAGGATACATAGAGCTTAGAGTTACCAGACTTTCATCTTTCATGATAATGGAGATGAAACGAAGGGGCAGGATATTCGGAGGATGTAACAAATCTGCCCAGCATTCACCTTGTAACCTGGGAAAACCCACGAGAAAACCCCATGGGACACGTGGGTCAATAATGGTAAACGAACCTATTAATAAGAGGATAAAATCAAATATAAACAGAATACGCCAACATTGATAGTTTCGGTAGCGTTGTTTCTCTGGTCTAACCAGTTATTAATTATAACTATCCCGATAAAAAAAAACACATGCAAATGGACCACGTCACTACTTTCACTAGCTTTAGTGAAAGGTTTCTACATTTTTGACACGTGCCACAATCATACGGAAATTGGCCTTTTTTCAGGTTTCGGGAAACTGTGAATGTGAGATTTGCCTTTGGGTAAATAAGAATTATCATGCCGTCCGAATTTCTCCCAGTTCTGGGCGCTTATCTTTCTCATAGAAGAGAACAAACTTCTAAAATAACATCGCTATTCATGCGTGACTCAGTTGTTTCATGTGAGACACGAGATACAGCACTTTCAGATGTCTTAAAGAAAACAAGGACGTAACGACACTGAAAAACAAATGAAGTTTATCTGTATTTAACACCTACCTTCTTATGTTTTGAATAATCATTCCCATGTAGTTTGTCCGTTTTGCTGTAATAATATGTTAATTATCAAAATTTAAAGATATTGGCCTCACACAAATATAATTAGACTAGAGAACAGTCAGGAGCTACAACCCTTACAACTTGAGATCCCTATTTGAGCCTAAGCAAACTAAAATGTCTTACAAATAAAATTTTTTTACCTATATAAGGAAATGGTTCCAGTTAAACAAATTGGGGAATCTTCTTGAATTCTTCTTCAATTATTGGAATTGATACGCCAATTGGCTTCGCTGTCCACTTATTGGCGGATAAAGTACCGTCACTAAGCCATAAGGAGCCTTTCATTGAAAGCTGAATATCAGGCTCTTGGACGGAATCATATTATTTCAAAACCTACTAAGCAAATAATAGAAAAACCAATAGTTCATTGTAGAAGAAAATACTGGCTTCAGAAAATACTGTGAAGGTAATACAATATTTTACTATTATAAATAAAGCAAAAACCTGCCTGAAACGACCGCTTATATACCGGTAAACTAGTCATTACAGGTACAACAAAGAAATTTGACTACTACAAACAGTAAATTCGGCAGAGGCCAAACCCCTTATAGAGAACGTACTAACAAGAACTGGGATACACTCATTAGGCAAGCTATTCAGTATAACCACATCCACACAACTACAATAGAAACTGCGGATCACAAATTAGCCATGCTTCGACAGTCACCCGCGAAATCTTGATTAACATTTGACTATCACTTAGAGTCTACTGTATTCCCTGGTACATTCATTCTTTTATCTCTTGGACATTCAAGGGTAACGAAATTTCATAGACATCACCTAAGCAACCAGTTTTAGAGCATTTGACTACAATTTAAAATCTACTGTATTCCCTTGTAATTACAATAAGATAACGTTTATCTTGAAGTAGATAGAGCAATAAGGGTGTGTACAAGATTAGAGAAAGTCATGTGTACATCACATAACGACTAAAACATTTGACTATCACTTAAAGTCTGCTGTATTCCCTTGTAATTATAAACGATAATTGTGGAAACGTAGAGTCAAAATGAAAAATTCAATGCCATAGCCGGGATTTGAACCACGGATCTTCTGGTTTCCACAATTTAGCCTACACACGGCCAGTGTGAAAGAACAATTGATTTCCATTAATTGACCTAATAGTGGTTAACTATAAAGCCCGGGCCTTAAAGTACTTACATGTAGTAAGTCGCCATTAAGGTAGTTGTCTCATGTGTTTATGAGAACTCCTAAGTGGTTTATCGGGAAAATACGAGTCAGTTGGAGAATTTAATGTCATATCGGGACATTGGCCATAGTAGCTCAATAGTAGAGCGGCTGGACGGAAACCACAAGATCCGTGGTTCAAATCCCGGCTATGGCATTGAATTTTTCATTCTGACTACACGTTTCCACAATTTAGCCTACACACGGCCAGTGCGAAAGAACAATTAATTTCCTATAAACGATAATGTTTATCTTGAAGTAGATAGAGCAATAAGTGTCTGTACAAGACTAGAGAAAGTAATGAATACATCACATAATGACCAAAACATTTGACTATCACTTAAACTATACTGTATTCCCTTGTAACTACAATAAGATAATGTTTATCTTGAAGTGAATAGAGCAATAAGTGTTTGTATAAGAGTAGAGAAAGTCTTGTGAGTGTAACAACGTATTAAATGAGATGTATTAGTTCATCGTTTGATTTTGCAGCACTACGTCAGAACACAAGCCGCTAAAAAAGAAAGAGTACAGATGCACCATTTGAAACAGTTCATGCGTGACTTAAATGGTACCTGCTATGTACGTGATGATAGATAAAGTGCTCGGTAAATGGCTATTTAAATGTTGGCTCCCTCAACCATGTCGAATGTTCGTCGGCTTAATGAGTGAGAAGTATTTTCAATAGATACTTGTAATTTGTAGCATTGCTAAAATGTTTCACTATGGATAGTTGCAACGGTGAAGTATACAAACAGGTTTAAATATTACAAATTAATCATTTATCATCTTACAAGAAAACGGTTTATCAACATTCGATTCAAACTCCTTAAGGAACCTATCCTTTATAATACATTAGTGCTATGATTTGTACTAAGACAAATGCAGGGGTAGCAACCAGTAGCGAAGCGTGACTTTCGAAGCGAGGGAAGCACCAAATAGTAAATTTCATTAAAATAAGAGAGAATAACGACTCATAGAACTAAGGCTACCCTTTAGTACTCTTTCTATTGTACAGTCACACGTAGGTCCAGCAGCGAGTCGTGACTTTCAAGGCGAGGGAAGCTCCAAATAATAATTTTTATTAAAATAAGAGAGAACAATGACTCAAAGAGCTAAGGCTACTCTTTAGTACTCTTTCTATTGTACAGTCACACGTAGGTCCAGTAGCGAGGTGTGACTTTCAAAGTGAGGGAAGCTCCAAATAATAATTGTCATTAAAATAAGAGAGAATAATGACTCAAAGAACTAAGGCTACTCTTTAGTACTCTTTCTATTGTACAGTCGCACGTAGGTCCAGTAGCGAGTTGTGACTTTCAAAGTGAGGGAAGCTCCGAATAATCATTTTCATTAAAATAAGAGAGAATAATAACTCAAAGAACTAAGGCTACTCTTTGGTACTCTTTCTATTGTACAGTCACACGTAGGTCCAGTAGCGAGTCGTGACTTTCAAAGCGAGGGAAGCTCCAAATAATAATTTTCATTAAAATAAGAGAGAATAATGACTCAAATAACTAAGGCTACTTTTTGGTACTCTTTCTATTGTACAGTCATACGTAGGTCCTGTAGCGAGGTGTGACTTTCAAAGTGAGCGAAGCTCCAAATAATAATTTTCATTATAATAAGAGATAATAATGACTCAGAGAACTAAGGTTTTTCTATTGTACAATCACACGTAGGTCCAGTAGCGAGGCGTGACTTTCAAAGTGAGGGAAGCGCCAAATAATAATTTTCATTAAAATAAAAGAGAATAAAGACTCAGAGAACTAAGGCTACTCTTTAGTACTCTTTCTATTGTACAGTAACACGTAGGTCCAGTAGCGAGACGTGATTTTTAAAGCGGGGAGGCTTCAAATATTAATGTTCATTAAAATAAGAGAGAATAATGTCTCAAAGAACTAAGACTACTCTTTAGTAATCTTTCTATTGTACAGTAACACGTAGGTCCAGTAGCGAGGCGTGATTTTTAAAGCGGGGAGGCTTCAAATATTAATGTTCATTAAAATAAGAGAGAATAATGACTCAAAGAACTAATGCTACTCTTTAGTGCTCTTTCTGTTGTACAGTCACACGTAGGTCCAGTAGCGGGGCGTGACTTTCAAAGCGAGGGAAGCTCCAAATTATAACTTTCATTAAAAGACGAGAAAATAATGATTCAATGAGCTGAGGATACTCTTCAGCACTCTTTCAGTTTATTCCGAGGAAATTGAAGACGAATATATGTTGAAAGTGCAGCAATTTTATTAAGGAGAAGAGTATATTTTATAAAATTGAAGTTTTATACCCTTAAAGAGTTTAGTTTTGTGAGAATTTTTATATGTTATATATGTATATACGAATATAGTAGGGATAATTTAAAACATATTTCTCTATCGAATTAATGCAATGCTTCCTCTACTTTACATAAATACTTGACGTGTTACCAAGGAACAGTAGACCTCGTGCAGGTGATGGGTGTTGAAGCAAATAGCTGAAGATTCTCCACGCCCAGAATTACGTGAAAACAATGAAGCTATTGTTCGAAAAGTGACCAAATCTTGATGACTATTACATCACCACGGTGACATACATTTGAAAATAACGTTGCAGAATTCACATAATCGTCTTACTCATTCGACCTATGACCCAACGACCTTTATTTCTGACGAAGTGCTCCGTGTCTGCAGAAAGGTCATGAATAAGAGTTATTGTTGCCAGGTTACACTCACATGACTTTCTCTACTCTTGTAATAACACTTATTGCTCTATCTACTTAAAGATAAGCATTATCTTAATGTAGTTACATGGGAATACAGTAGACATTAAGTGCTAGTCAAATGTTTTAAAACTGGTTGCCTACGTGACGTCTTTGAAATTCCGTTCTCTTTGTATGTCCAAGAGATAAAAAATGAAGTTTTAAGGGAATACAGTAGACTGTTAGTGATAGTCACATGTTTTAAAACTGGTTGTCTAGGTGACGTGTTTGAAATTCTGTTCCCTTTGTATGTCCAAGAGATAAAAAATGAAGGTACAAGGAAATATGGGAATACAGTAGACTTTAAGTAATAGTCAAATGTTTTAAAACTGGTTGTCTAGGTGACGTCTTTGAAATTCCGCTCTCTTTGTATGTCCAAGAGATAAACAAGTGAAGGTACAAGGTAATATAGTAATACAGTAGACTTTAAGTGATAGTCAAAATCGAGATAAAATATGTATTTGCTTTAACAGGACATAGATTTGTTTTGTGGTAATATTTTGTCTAGCATCTACAGTTTATCAGTTATACAAAATTATTTCAGAATGAAGAAATTTTCTGTGCAAATTCACAAAAATTTCAAGTTATAAATTTTGTGCTGAAAGTGTTAATTAAAATTCTTACAGCCAGTTTTTTTTTAAATATATACTTTTCGTAAAGGGTTTGTTGTAAAGGTTACTTCGGGGTCGGGGTCGTTGATATCTAGTTCCGGAAGTCGCGGGCGGTGGGTGATGGATAGTTTTTCGGGTATGAAAATCTTCAGCATGGATTCTTTTGAGGGGAAGTAAAGCCAGTGTCCCGTGTCGTACATTTAGGTCAGTCAAAAGAACCTTCAAGGGACTTGTGAACAGAAGTATGTGGTCCTGCTCGCTCAATAGAATGGGACATCGAGAACCAAAGCTGTTGAAGAACATCTGGATTCAAGGGTATTCAAAACATGCATTTTTTATTTAATCACTGTATTGAATTCTTGATAATTGCCCTATGTTGAGAGATTTCATAACTGTTGGACCAAACAGTTGATGATCGTACTATCGGCGTTCTACTGTACTGGATTTCAATACAGAACCATTTTAAATCTGTGTGTTTCGTTGCATATAAACCAATACTCATAGACTTTCATTTGTCAAAAGTTCCTATAACAACGTTAGTTAATATATATATATATTTTTTTTAATGTAAATTATAAATATATAAATGTATATCTTGAATTTTCTGAGATTGTCCTCTGTAGTTCTCTTCATTCTGAAAAACTTTTATATATCTAGTAAACAGTAAGAGATGGGCAACCTATTACTGTACAACAATGCAGATGTAACTCTCCTTGGTATTTGTTTTAACTGTCCAATATTTATAATTTACACACAAGAAGTCGTCATTCGTTTGTTTTTTCTTCGGCCATGCTAGCCAGCTCTTGAAACATCTGACTATCGTATAGCAGCCAACTCTTGAAACAGACATCAGATGTGTTTTTGTTTATCGATTGAGAGCCCAGTGAAGTAGAGGAGCGAGGTAATTTGGGTGTTTCAGTTTGGACGCGTATGTGTTGACTTACGTACGGACACGCTCCGAATGGCATGCAATATCACTGTAATTACGCTCTTAGCTTGTAACAATACGAGTATGTGAGAGCCATCATTTCTGCTATTAGCGTGACCGGAAGTTGGCCAGGTACGCAATTGCAATTACATAACTGCAGGAAATTAACACAACAAATTAGAGCAAACCTATAAATGTCTTATATAATTTGATTTCTTCAGTAAGTCGTCATAAACATTATGAAATGTGCAGTACACCACTGTGGGTATATGTAACGGAAAACAAATGCAGTTGGTCTTATTACAAATGTCATACTAGCGATAGTCAACTGTTATGCATGCTCAGGAGGAGAGAATAAATGAATTACTATTCTCTGTTTAGGAAAACTATAAGTTTGGACAATTCAAACATACAGAAAATAACAAAAATTATGCCAAAAATTTGAATAAACATTTTTTACAGATAGAGAATATAAGAAAATGATACAGGAACATTTCTGTAGAAAATGGTCCCTTTTTAAAGCATTTTTTCTATAGCTGAGCCACATACAGAGCTGTGTTGAAACAGGAAATCACAGCATATGTTCAAAGTGGCCTCTATTAGCACATCCAGTGAAGGTTGGGGGCACATTAGAAATAGGAACACAATTAGGCCAGATGTATGAACTATTAGGGCCGCCAAAATCAGCACCAGGAGACGTGGCATTGCTAGAGCTAGGTGATACAAAAAGGAGGGGAATAATAATAGAGAAAATATTGAAATTCTGATATAAGTGTACTAAAGGGCAGAAAGGGGAATTAATGAATCTTTGCATGAAGCAACAGAAAAGCATTAAGAACACAAACAGTTGATGGTCGGAATTGGAAAGAACTGTATTGAAGATAGGCATGGGAAATCTATGGAGAGCAGAGAAGGCAAATGATAGCGGTTTTTGGAAGGAAGTGAGAACTAGACTACAAGACATAAATAGGCAAGAGATATGGGAAAGTACAGAAGAAAAGAAAACTTTGAAGTATTATAAGAAATTAAAGACAGAATGGAGTAGGAAAATATATAGATCAATATGACAAAACTGGAAGAGAAGACATAGCATGGATGAGAGTAGCAATAATATATCTAAAAGGGTTGAGAAGTAATGAGGTAGGAATATGTGAATTTTGTGGAGATGAAGAGAGCACTGTTTATTACCTGACAGAATGTAAGGAGTTAACAAATTGTAGGAGAAAAATATGGGACAAGAAATGGGACAGTGTGAGCAAAGACGTAGAGGTATTACGTATGTTAACGGGAATGGGAGAAAAGAAATAGACGAGGGTTGTTCAATAAAGAATGACCACAACTTTTTTTGACAACGTACCTTTACTCATCCTCATAATTTTGAAGGTCCTTTTCAAAATAGTCTCCCCTGAATGTGATGCACTTGTCCCAGCGTTTCTGTCAGTCTTCAAAGACATGCTCGAAACCAGTTTTTGAGAGATACTTCAAAATCGCCTCCGCAGCCTTCACCACTGCTTCTGATGATGGATAACACTTCCCACGAAGGCGTTTCTTCAAGTTCGAGAATAGAAAAAAGTCACATGAGGCTAAATCCGGACTATAGGGAGGGTGCGAAATGCAGTTCACGTTGATTTTTGCAAGATTTTCAGCAATAACATTGGCAATATGCGGCCACGCATTATCGTGGTGCAATATCCAGCCTGCTTCACGGAAATGTGGTCTTTTGCGCCTGATATGGACTTGCGATGTTTTCAGGACATCCCTGTAGTATTCTCCAGTTACTGATTTGTGTGCAGGTACAACATGATGATAAACTATTCCATGAATATCAAAGAATGAGATGACCATAATTTTCCCAGCAGAAGCAACCACTTTTGCTTTTTGGGGGGTTGGTGATGAAGGAGATTTCCACACTGAGCTTTGCTGTTTGTTCTCAGGATCAAAATGATCAGACTAAGTTTCATTCAGTGTGAAAGAACCTGATCTTCCTCTAACATCAACTTTAAATGCATACAGACCTGCATGCGTATGTCCTTTTGTTCGGGACTCAACAGTCTTGGAACTCATCGCGCACAAACACGTCTCATGTGTAATGTTTCTGTCGCCAACGTGTGGGTGGCACCCAAAGAAATGTTCAGTATTTCAGAAAGTGATCTTTAGGTAATTCGTCGATCCTCTCCCACAATGGCAGCAGCAGTGTTGATGTTTTCTTCCGTAAGAGCAGTAACTGGAGCACCGGGTCCACCTTCCATTGAAATTGATTGTCTCCCCTCTTTAAACATTTTAAACCGCCTTCGAGCTGTGCTGTAGGGAACAACAGACTCTCCATAGACCTCCTGTAACATTGTATAGACCTCAACTGAAGATTTGTTGAGACGAAAGCAGAATTTCAAAGCCACATATTGTTCCTTGCGTGTTACCTCCATTGCAGCGGTAGGCGATACTGAACATATCTGAGCTTGCCTGGTTCTCACAGGCGGGAACCAGGAGTACCAACAATGGAACAACTACGGCGTGTTTGTTTCACATTAAGCTAACAGAATATAATAAGATTGTAATTCAGTGCGAAAAATTATGACCGTAAAAAATTATGATCATACTTTATTCAACAGTTCTCATAGAGGCATTAGATATGGGAAAGTATAGAAAAAACAAATCTTCTAAATTTTAGAAGCAATTAAAGACAGAATGAGGTAGGGAAAATATATAGATGAATGTAGCAAAACTGGAAGAGAAGGCATAGCATGGATGAGAGTAGGAATAATATATCTAAAAGTGTAGAGAAGTAATGAGGTAGGGATATGTGAATTTTGTGGAGATGAAGAGAGCACTGTTCATTACCTGATAGAATGTAAGGAGTTAACAAATTACAGGAGAAAAATATGGGACAAGAAATGGGACAGTGTGAGCAAAGACGCAGTGGCGTTGCGCATGTTAACGGGGATGGGAGAAAAGAAAAATATATGCATAGGATATTTTTATATAAGTTAAAGAAAAATGGAATAGAGAAAAAGAATCGAAGATCAAGAAGAAATGACAACAATCTGCCCAGGAAAACTATAGGCTTATGGCCAAGGGACCTGAGTCAGCGAGTAAATCTTAGGTCAGCAATTTTATGTATTTGTTCAGGATGTGTAATAATGCATGTGTCACTGCAGTGAAAATGTAATGGAAACTGCACAAATAAATATCAAATAGCTTCAGTGCATCCGTCTACCCACCATCGCATGGACTTCCTAGTAGACTAAGTTTCCCCTGGAGAACTTCATACTGTCTGACAGCCTTTCACAAGGGTTGGAACTGGAATTGCACAAACAACAGATTCCAAATGTCCCAAAATGAAAATCTAGTCGGTATAAGTCAGGTGAGGGTGGAGGCCAAGAAATAGGTACACCTCTTCCTATCCATTTATCACGAAAGTGCTATTCCGAAATTGACAGACAGGAAGACCGAAATGAGCAGGTACTCCATCAATACCGGTGCATAAAAAGCAGACTACATGGAAGGATAGAGTCATAAAAAATACATTAAAATTTCTCCCAGTAAACCACTTAACCACTTAGGAGTTCTCATAAATACATGAGAACTACCTTACAACTACAAACTACTACCTCAATGGCGATAATTAATGGTGACTTACTATGCTGTAAGTACTTTAGGGCCCGGACTTTATAGTTAACCACTATTAGGTCTATTAATGGAAATTAATAGTTCTTTCAACACTGACTGTGTGTAGGCTAAAGTAACGAAAGATAGAGTCAGACTGAAAAATTCAATACCATAGCCGTTGATTTGAAACACGGATTTTCTGTTCTCCGTCCAGCCGCTCTAAACCATTGAGCTACTATGGGTAACATGCCGACATGTCACTAAATTCTCCAACTGAGTAAGGTCTCATACCACCAGTAAACCATTACACAATTAACAACAGCAAGCAGGAAGAATATAAAAACTGACAAGTCGAGTGTATGTATATCAGAATGGCGTGCCATCATAACCGCTCTTGAGAACAGGTTTAAATCATCGCCTACCTTGTTCACACCTAATGCCGATGGCCTTTCTCTATCAGTTTGAGCTTAGAGTCACCAGACATTCATTTTTCAGGATAAGAGAAAACCTCCAACGTTAAGTCATATCGGACGAAGAATGAAATGATGTTCAAACAAGTGCAGGGTACATAGAGCTTAGAGTTACCAGACATTCATCTTTCAGGATAAGAGAAAACCTCCAACGTAAAGTCATATCGAACGATGAATGAAATGGTGTTCAAATAAGTGCAGGGTACATAGAGCTTAGAGTTACCAGACATTCATCTTTCAGGATAAGAGAAAACCTCCAACGTTAGATCATATCAGACGATGAATAAAATGATGTACAAATAAGTACAGGGTACATAGAGCTTAGAGTTACCACACATCACTCAATCTCTACTATATTCCCATATTCCCTTTTACCTTCATACATAGAATTTCAAAGACGTCTCCTAGACAACCAGTTTTAGACAGTTATCTGTCACTTAAAGTGTTCCCTTGTGACTACAGACCTTCTACCTCGTCAGACAACCTAATTTTACATATTTAGTAACCCATAATTTCCGAGAACGACCACCCATTGTGATCAGCCCACTTGTGACAACTTTGCATACAAATTACAATCATAAAGCCATTATTACGGTAAAGACGTATCCGGCACTAAGTGTCTGTCAAGGTATCTGATATAGAAAATAGGTTTCCCGATAGTCAAATGTTTTAAAGCTGATTGTCTCGCTTACGTCTGTAAAATTCCGTTCTCTTTGTATGTCCAAGAGATAAAGAATGAAGGTACAAGGGAATATGGGAATACAGTAGACTTTAAGTGATAGTCAAATGTTCTAAAACTGGTTGTCTAGGTGACGTCTTTGTAATTACGTTCTCTTTGTATGTCCAAGAGATAAAAAATGAAGGTACAAGGGAATATGGGAATACAGTAGACTTTAAGTGATAGTCAAATGTTTTAAAACTGGTTGTCTAGGTGACGTCTTTGTAATTCCGTTCTCTTTGTATGTCCAAGAGATAAAGAATGAAGGTACAAGGGAATATGGGAATACAGTAGACTTTAAGTGATAGTCAAATGTTCTAAAACTGGTTGTCTAGGTGACGTCTTTGTAATTACGTTCTCTTTGTATGTCCAACAGATAAAAAATGAAGGTACAAGGGAATATGGGAATACAGTAGACTTTAAGTGATAGTCAAATGTTTTAAAACTGGTTATCTAGGTGACGTCTTTGAAATTCCGTTCTCTTTGTATGTCCAAGAGATAAAGAATGAAGGTAAAAGGGAATATGGGAATACAGTAGACTTTAAGTGATAGTCAAATGTTCTAAAACTGGTTGTCTAGGTGACGTCTTTGTAATTCCGTTCTCTTTGTATGTCCAAGAGATAAAGAATGAAGGTACAATGGAATATGGGAATACAGTAGACTTTAAAGCTCGCCTTGGTAGCGTGTCTGCCTCACGTTCAAGAGGTCCAGAGTTCAAATCTCGGTCAGGGTGAGTTATCTGGATAAGGTTTTTCCGGGGTTTTCCCTTATACTGTAAGACGAATGTCAGGTATCTCTAAGCTCCATGGACCCCGGACTCATTTGAGCATCATTTCATCCATTCCATTCATCGTCCGATATGACTTATCGTTGGAGGACGCAAATTACAAAAAAAAAAAAAAAAAAAAGGTAGACTTTAAGTGATAGTCAAATGTTTTAAAACTGGTTGCCTAGGTGACGACTTTGAAATTCCGCGTTCTTTGTGTTTCCAAGAGATAAAACATGAATGACAACTGCTTGTTTAAGGAAAGTATATGATTGAAAGTGTTTAATTAATAACAAAAGGTACTTAAAATGATTGATGTGTGCATTAATAAGGCTTTTGTACTCACTGCACCATAAACTATTATATGAAATGTAGTTTTGTCGGCTAGTATAAGTTACTTGGGATAAGATTTTCCAAAAAAATTGCATTGTTGCATAATTTTGTAATTGCATGAGGAATACGAGATTGATTTAAAACTTGTTCGTTGTATGGTGGCATTGCGAGCTCAGGACGTAATAAACTAATACCGCTATACTTTATAAAGCTATAAATTTAATGCAAAGCAAGGATAAAGTTGGGAAAGGTTAGTTGAAAAGAAAACACATAAATTGTCAATTTTGTATTTACGAGCTATACAAATGGTATCCTTTACAGATTTTATAAAACGCTTTATACCAGATACCAAAAATGTCCCATTTTAAATACAGTTTTACAGAACATATATTTCCGGTATTGGATATTTGGGTACAATAGAGGAAATACTGTGTGATATAAAGTTTTCATCTTATTTGCATGCTACACGCTCCTGAAACAAAGACGCAACGCCATATCGACAAAAGGATTTTCGCCTTAGTTACCGAGACTAATTAACTGCTCATTGTTGTGTTGAAACAGACCGTATAAAATTCCACGACCCACTTGTTGCCAGGTATGTCATTTAACGTGCTTTAGGTGTGGTTGAAGTCCTTACTACTCCACACCATTAAGTCGCGGGAATGTCAGATCCTATTGACTCGCGTTAAAGAAAACTGCCGGCCACAAACTACCCTTTATATCGGAAATGTTTAAACTAACTTCTCGATGAGCTACAGACTGGAAACTTTAAATATAACTCACAACTGCATGACAATGTAATTTTAACTCGTGTTCAAGAAGATACCTGCACCTAAAGCTACCCTTAACTTGGAAAAAATTATCGAACACTTTTATTTTCTAAAACTATATTAGACTACCAAATTTTAAATTTAATTTAAAATACATTTTAAACCGCAACTTAAAAATGGTTTTCTTTTCAATTCTGTGGTATTTATTTGCTTATACGATTCTCTTATTAACCTTAGTTCAAAATAACACAAACTTTAAATTCAGTTATTTGAAATTTCTAGTTGTTAATTTAAAAATTTTCAAGTTTTAAAAATAAATAATCGAACATGCTTTCAAGAATATGTAAATACATAATTTTTGTTTTTGGTAGTCTACCTAAAATTTTAAGAACAGTCTAATGACAGCTACATGCTGTGGAACTCTTCCTAAAACTGAATCTGTGAAAAAATATTTCACAAAGAAATGCATATATATTTAGTTTTGTTTTAACATACGAGAGGTGTTCAATAAAGATTGATAATAATTTTTTACAGTCATAATCTTTGGCACTAAAATTCAATATTATTATATTCTGTTAACTTAATGTGAAACAAACACGCCGTAGTAGTTTCTTTGTTGGCACTCCTGGTACCCGCGTGTGAGAACCAAGAGAGTTCAGACATGTTCAGTATCGCCTACCACTGTAATGGGGGTAATGCGCGAGGAACAATATGCGGCCTTGAAATTCTGCTTTCGTCTCAACAAATCTTCAGTTGAGACCTATACAATGTTACAGGAGGCCTATGGAGAGTCTGTTCTTCCCTACAGCACAGCTCGAAGGAGCTTTAAAATGTTTAAAGAGGACAGACAATCAATTTCAAAGGAAGGTGGACCCGGTGCTCCAGTTACTGCTCTTACGGAAGAAAACATCAACATTGCTGCTGCCATTGCGAGAGAGGATCCACGAATTACCTTAAGATCACTTTCTGAAATACTGAACATTTCATTAGGTGCCTCCCACACGTTGGTGACAGAAACATTACACATGAGACGTGTTTGTGCGCGGTGGGTTCCAAGACTGTTGATTTCCGAACAAAAGCACATTCGCATGCAGGTCTACATGGAGTTAAAGTTGATGTTAGAGGAAGATCAGGAGTTTTTTTCAAACGTAATCACTGCTGATGAAACTTGGCTACATCATTTTGATCCTGAGAGCAAACAGCAAAGCTCAGTGTGGAAATCTCCTTCATGACCAACCCCCAAAAAAGGCAAAAGTTGTTGCTTCTGCTGGTAAAGTTATGGTCATCTCATTCTTTGATATTCATGGAATGTTTTATCTGCATGTTGTACCTGCACACACATCAGTAACTGGACAATACTACAGGGATGTCATGAAAACATTGCAAGTTCATATCAAGCGCAAAAGACCACATTTCCGTGAAGCAGGCTGGATGCTGCACCACGAAAATGTGCGGCCGCATATTGCTAACGTTTTTGCTGAATATCTTGCAAAAATCAACGTGAAGTGCATCCGTCACCCTCTCTATACTCCGGATTTAGCCCCATGTGACGTTGTCTAGTCCCTAACTTGAAGAAATGCCTTCGTGGAAGGCCTTATCCATCATCAGATGCAGTGATGAAGGCTGCGGAGGCGATTTTGAAGGATCTCTCAAAAAATATTTGCAGCATGTCTTTGAAGATAGGTAGAAACGCTGGGACAAATACGTCGCATCAGGGGAGACTATTTTGAGAAGAACCATCAAAATTATGAGGATGAGTAAAGGTACGTTGTCAGATAAATATTGTAATCATTCTTTATTGAACAGCCCTCATGTCATTCAGGCACAGATCTCTCTGCAACGATTCACACGCTAGAAACCACTCTTGACCTCCTCTGAATGGTTTGATGCTTGGCGCATCCTTCTTAACTCTCAAAAGACCGCAGCTAAAATTTTTAGCCTATGTCGCATCTCAAATTCTCCCGAATTGCATATGAAACATGAATGAATTCGCTAGCTATCTCCCACCACCTCTGTCAAATACCTAGGAGTAATGCTGGACACCATATTGATCGACTTATGCCTTTGGCATCAGGACGACTTTCAAAACTCGGTCTGCTGCTTCATAGACAAACTCCTCTTGGGATTTCGTGCTCTCTGCTTCTCTGCAAATCTCTTGTCCGGCCACTTATCACAGGTATGGGGCACTACTAGCAACATTCATCTCCGTAGGCTACAAATCCTGCAAAATCGATTTGTGCGCATCGTAGCGGATACTCCTTGGTACAGATGTATTATTTTATCTTGACAGGAATCCTGCACGGTAGGGATGAGTAGCAACTGTGGTGGGGATAGTGCACATATCGCCACAATGCGTCACACGCGTAAGTTTACGAGAGCAGAGGGCAGTGCATAAGGTATCTAAAAACAAATTTCATTCTCCAAGCCAGTTTTGCAGCTCTTATAAACTGAGTTGTAATTCTTACTGAGGCAGTACTCTCCACGCTTTTGTTGGATCTTAAATAGTACATAGGCATTTGGAACAAAACCCTGTTCTCCTCCAGCAGACATAAACAACTGTCGGACTTTCAATATCGCTGCAGAGTCCCTGTAACGTATTTCACTCCAGCCATATGGTCCAGTATGTGCTGTATTTATATAAGTTTCATCCATATAAACTATCTAAACTTACCTTCGATATCTCCGAATATTTTGTAAATATTAAGCCTTTTAGCACGTATGGTGCGATGTTCGATTAAAATTTGTCTGTCACGCTTAGTATTTTTTTTCCCAAATAATCCTAGCTTCAAAAGAACTCTTCTTAATGTTCAGACACTGCCTTGGAAGTCAGTAGAATTTTTAGCTTCATAAGCACTTTCTTCAAAGTTGGTCTTTGTTTCTCTGTGCTTTAAAATTATTCATAGTTCGCCTAACTACTTCTGAATTAAAACATCCAAATTAGATTTTGTGCATATTCTTAATCTTTGTTTACTGGGCATAGAGAAGGACGTTGTTGCACTAGCACCAATGGCTTTTCTTTCCTTAATAACTCTCCTAAACTGCTTTCAGACACAACTGTTGCCTCAGAAACCCTTCCCCAGATTTTTATAGCTGACCCAGACCATTGTTCCTTTTTTATAAATCTATGGATATTGGTTACTACTTCTCGTGTTTTTAAATGTAGCACTTTATTTCCTAGTGTGCTGCTAGTAGGCGTCATTTATAAATGCTCTCTTGGAACCAGGAGCCAAGCACATTTTGAAACAAGCTGTAGTGTTGCCGAGTAGCTCTGCACGTGTTTAGTTGCTCGCAACTGGTACGCAACTGACCTGCCCTCCCCTCCAGTTGCAACCGTTCTGAGGTGGACTCGTCCAGATACCACTGCGCTTCGCTCTGCACTTATCAAGATATAAAAATGCATCTGTACCTTCCTCTTCACAAGTACAAACGTCAGATCGCCTTCCGCTTCTTCTCAAACCTGCCGGATGTTCCAGGAGCTGCGATGTATGACATCGGCGTACGAACCCGCCAGCCCATACGCCTCAAGACTCCCATAGGATCTCCTCCTTAGTGACTCTCACTGAAAATAACTACGAATATTGTTTCACAACGAATATTGTTCTGTCATCTCTTTAAATACTTGTTTTTATATCAGTATTTTTCTCTCTTGCGTGGCATCCTCGTCTCACAGTGTTTAGTAGATAATAAGAGCCAACAAGGATCTGTACTGCTAATCGACCATTGAATAAAATAGAAAATAAAATATTAGGAAAATTTTGTTTTTGACAGTCACGTTCCGTTAAAACAACTGACGTCAGTTTGAACTAAATCCGTCAAAGGAACGTGCGGTAGCTAGGAAAGGCTGTGTGATTCTTGATAGATATGCCTTTATGAACAGGTTAACCTTCTAATACCACACGACCACACTAAACAAATAATAACGTTTTAAATTGACACATCGACTTCTGGATATATCTAACACCGAGATCTGTGGAACGGTATTCGAAAAATGATATATGATCACGTCATAACTTAATATGTCGCAACAAACCTTGACTATGAATAAGAAGACTGTACAACGACACATTCTTACTTTCTCCACCTCGGATCCGCTAGATAGTTACGTGCTTTCAGGTCACCAAATGAAAAGTTTTTATAAAAAAGGGTTAGGGGCTATACCTGTGGGGATAACGTAATTGAAAGAACAAATCCGGTTAAATTAAAAATTCATGTTAAACCTTATAATCTCTCAACAATAGACCACGACAATCATCAATAAACTATCCTGTTTATAAGTGAAAAAAATCTTCATATACACGTTTAAGAACTTTGATTAACAAAACTATCTTTACAATGAATGACTTTTTGCATAACTTGTCAATTGTAATTGCCAGACAAAATTATAGATCTTTGTAAAATGTACAGTTTATAATTACAAGATATTTTGTATAGAGTTTACCATTTCCGAGATATTATTTATTGTTTGTGCTAGTAATCCAGTACTCATACTTTTCCTAAAATAGGAAGTAGCTATTCAATTGTTTATCTCTTGTCCGTATAAAGATAACAGCATTTTAAAGTCATTGCCTAGAAACAGTGTTAAAACATTTGACGATCACTTGAAGTCTACTGTACTCCCATATTCCCTTGGACCTTCATTTTATATCTTGGACATACAAAGAGAACGGAATTTCAAAGATGTCACCTAGAAAACCAGTCTTAAAACATTTGACTACCACTTAAAGTCTACTGTATTCCCATATTCCCTTTTACCTTCATTTTTATCTCTTGGACATACAAAGAGAACGGAGTTACGAAGACATCACCTAGACAACCAGTTTTGAAGCATTTGACTATCACTTAAAGTCTACTGTATTCCCATATTCCCTTTTACCTTCATTTTTGATCTCTTGTACATACAAAGAGAACGGAGTTACGAAGACATCACCTAGACAACCACTTTTGAAACATTTGACTGTCATGTAATATCTACTATATTTCCAAATTCCTACGGTAAAATTAGCAATAATATAGAGGAATAAGTGTGTGTACAAGAGTGGTACAAGAAAGTACGTAGGTGTTATACATAACATATTTTCCCCTCATATGTGCAATCTTCAAGGTCGTTTTATGAGGGTTACTATATCCTACTTCTGTCCCTAATTGATCTTTTAAGGTCCGCCTCAAGGTAGCTCTGAAAGTTATCTTACATAACGTGCAAATCCAATAACCAGATCAGTCCTGTTTAATTCGCTTGAAGCAAGGAAAATCTGAAGAGATACGAACCGAAATACCGAACGAGAAGTTCATGGCGCGTTGTTAGGGTGACATTGCCTTCTAAAAACAAATGTCGTTCATTTATATTTTACTGTCATTTTTAATTGTTTTTTCGTATAGCACGTTCCGTTTGTATTGATATTGTTCGCTGTAGGCAATTTTAAAGGTATTAAAGGCTCAAAAAATGCGAGAACTGGCTTAGAAATATGTTTTGGAGAGGAACTCCCGTCTAAGGGACAGTTATATTTGATGTGGTTAGTTCAAAAAGGATTATGTTTTTTCTTAGAGATGAATTTCGTGACGAAGATAAAAGTACTGTTATTAGTGATGAATTTATTGAATTTTAGTATGAGCCAAATACCACATGAACAGTTAGACGTGAGAAAACTTTGTTTGCAGATTGATTCTTTACAAATATTGACTCACGATTTAAAAAAAAGAGAGAAAAAAAAAAGAAACGTAGCCAAAAATTCCAAGTTGCGCTTCAAATCTGGTTTGGATTGTCGTCACTGGACATGAATCTTGGCTTTATTGGTATAATCCTGAAAATAAAGGTCAGTCAACATAGTGGATCTTTGAAACAGGACCAAATTCTTCAAAAGTCTGAAACATTCAGTGTGTTGGTAAGATGACGATTGTCATATTGTTACTATAGCATTAGAAGATAGACGTACCATTACTTTACATTTGTACACAAATGTCCGTTTACAGAAATAGTGAAAAATGCCAAAAATTAAAAATAACAACGGCGCGTCAGATACAAAACGACTAATAACTAACTGGATGCGCTACAGTTCATCACCATGGTTACTGTCCTGACATAGCACCTTGCGATTCCTTTTTGTTACCAAAAATTTAACCTAAACTACATAAAATTCCTTTTTCCTTCTATCAGATGAAGTCCAACGCTACAAAAATCTGATTTCTTAAGTAATTAAGGAAGAGTGCCTTAATGGGAATATTCTACAAAAATATAAATCATTTACTGCTTACTCTAACACGTATTCGTAGTTGGTAAGTACGAGGGCTTTTCAATAAAGAATTATCACAATTTTTTTGACAACGTACCTTTACTCATCCTCATAATTTTGATGGTCCTCAAAATAGTCTCCCCTTAACGCGATGTACTTGTCCCAACGTTTCTGTCAGTCTTCAAAGACTTGCTGGAAAACATTTTTGAGAGACCCTTCAAAATTGCCTCCGCAGCCTTCACCAGTGCTTCTGATAATGGATATTGTCTCCCACAAAGGCGTTTCTTCAAGTTAGGGAATAGAAAAAAGTCACATGGAGCTAAATCCGGACTATAGGGAGGGTGAGGGACGCACTTCACGTTCATTTTTGCAAGATACTCAGCAACAACATTGACAATATGCAGCCGCGCATTATCGTGGTGCAGCATCCAGCCACGGAAATGTGGCGCCCAATGAAATGTTCAGTATTTCAGAAAGTGATCTTAACGTAATTCGTCGATCTTCTCTCACAATGGCAGCAGCAGTGTTGATGTTTTCTTCCGTAAGAGCAGTAACTGGAGCACCGGGTCTATCTTCCTTTGAAATTGACTGTCTCCGCTCTTTAAACATTTTAAACCACCTTCGAGCTGTGCTGTAGGGAAGAACAGACTCTCCATAGGCCTCCTGTAACATTGTATAGGCCTCAACTGAAGATTTGTTGAGACGAAAGCAGAATTTCAAAGCCGCACATTGTTCTTCGCGTGTTACCCCCATTACAGCGGCAGGCGATACTGAACATGTCTGAACTTGCCTGATTCTCACAGGCGGGAACCTGGAGTACCAACAATAAAATTACTACGGCGTGTTTGTTTCACATTAAGCTAACAGAATAAAATAAGATTGAATTTTAGTGCGAAAAGTTATGACCGTAAAGTAATTATGATCATTCTTTATTGAACAAACCTCGTATAAAGAACATCGCATTCCACCATAACTTCAATTTCGCTGAAAATATACATTTTTAAGTCTGATAAACAAAAAATAGAATTTTTACGAAAAAGGTTGTGTGAGTTGAGACGAAGCTAACTTAAGCACAAACCGACTCAAAGATTTTGAAGGAAACACTTTATCCATGACTACTTATTCAATTTAACAGTTTAAGAGCACATTTGTTTGTTAAAAAATGACTAACAATTTTAATTAAAATTCCAAATTAAATAACAAATTAAATATATATCTTGAATTTTCGCTGAATTCCCTCTGAAGTCCCTTTGGTTCTGGATAACTTTTGTATAAAAGATAAAATGTAAGAGAGAGATAAAATATCACTACACAAAAATTTAAATCTTGTTAAAACATGCAAATTATGTGATACTATCCTATTAAATTAACTATGCACGAAATATTTCTTATTATATTCTTTCTTACTTATATTCTTATACTATTCTTTCTGAATTTCCCAATATTTACACTTCACTCTAGTGGAAAGTCAGTATACATTTTCTTATCTCTTGGATAAACAAATAGAACGGAATTTCGCCCACCTCGCTAACCTAGATGGTAGCTTGTCTGCCTCACGTTCTAGTGGTCCCGAGATCTAATCTTGGTCAGGGCAAGATACACAGATTAGACCTTCTCAGGTGTTTTCCTCATCCTGAAAGACGTATATGCGATAACTCTAAGTTCTATCTACCCTGTACTCATTTCAATATCATTTCATTCATCGTCCGATGTGACTTAACGTTAGAGGTTCTCTCTTATCAAAGAGAACGGAATTACAAAGATGTCACCTAGACAACCACCTTTAAAACATTTGACTATCACTTAAAGTCTACTGTATTCCCATATTTCCTTCTACCTTCATTTTTTATCTCTTGGACATACAAAGAGAATGGAATTTAAAAGACGTCACCTAGACAACCACTTTTAAATCATTTGACTATCTCTTAAAGTCTACTGTATTCCCATATTCCCTTGTACCTTCATTTTTTATCTCTTGGACATACAAAGAAAACGGAATTACAAAGACGTCACCTAGACAACCACTTTTAAATCATTTGACTATCTCTTAAAGTCTACTGTATTCCCATATTCCCTTGTACCTTCATTTTTTATCTCTTGGACATACAAAGAGAACGGAATTACAAAGATGTCACCTAGACAACCACTTTTAAAACATTTGACTATCACTTAAAGTCTACTGTATTCCCATATTCCTTCTACCTTCATTTTTTATCTCTTGGACATACAAAGAGAACGGAATTACAAAGACGTCACCTAGACAACCAGTTTTAAAACATTTGACTATCAGTTAGAGTCTACTGTATTCCCATATTCCTGGAATAAAATTAAGAAACCACTTTAGCTTTTTTGTTTCTTAGATAATTGTCACCCCTCATTAAGTTTATCTTTCTGGAGAATTAGGTTTGGCCTGTAATGTTCATAAGATTAAGTAAATAAATAAATATTATAAAGCAGTAAGATAATATTTTTTGGTTGACGTACAGAGAAAGAAGTGTTTGTACTACAATCATTGTTTACGCATCATTTTTTAAACAAATTTTGTTTACTTTTCTTAAAAGCGTTTGCTGTTTGAAGAATGAGTTACATAAACTTGCAAATTCAATAACCAGAGCAGTTGTGTACGTTTCGTCAATGACCCTGAAGAGATACGAACCAAATAACACATATTACTGCGTTTAGCACTTAACAGAGTAGAAAGTAGAGGAAGGGTTCAATGGCGCGTAACAGACCGCCTCTGTGTGCTCCAAATTAGCACTTCCAGACGAAAGTAAAGCACTTTGTGACAGACGTTTTCGTAGTGGAGTGTCAAAAAGTGTAAGAGGTAATTACGTTGAGCCGGTTCCTGTTGCCACACAAGCAGAGAACTGGTCCAGTTGCGTGGAAGTGAAAGTTTTGTCCAATGTCGTATAACAAGTCCAGCCACAAGGTTAATGCTTGTATTGACTCGTGAAAGGTTGTTGAGACCTCTCTAATTTTTGGGGGACGATGTCTACTCACATGCATGCAATACATTCACAAGTATGTGGCAGAAATAATAACAGAAAATGTGTGACCACAAAAATAAATAAATAAATAAATAAATAAACTAAATAAATAAATAAATAAAATCTGAATATTCTACCCCGGCACCTAGACAACTATACCGGGGCATATATCCAAATTTTCTCTTTATTTTTCCATAAAATCCTTACAATTGTTATAATTATACAAATCTCTCAGAATACTAATCTACAAAAATAAAATGAAATAAAATAACAGAAATAAACATAAAAAAGCAACAAAAAACAACTATAAAAATTACAAAATCCTTATTTTCTAAATCTACATCTAAATATACTAATGATGTAGTCCACTATGGCCTCCGCCATCTTTCTCTCCCTCCACCGCCCATGCAGTCAACTCTATTTTGAACTCACGCTGATACTTCTCTTCTTATTACTCTCTCTACTCTTCTCTTTCCTCTTGTAATCTACTTCTATATTCCGCAAATGTCTCTCCCTCTCTTCTCCTAGATCTGAATGTTCTTCTCTCTGCCCATTCCTGTCTTCCTGTTGAGGTTACAAAGAATCTTCTTCTATTGACTTGATTAAGATTATCAATTTCTAATTGTAGCTCTTCTAATTCTTCTTCTTGTTGATCTATTTCTTCTTCTTGAATTCCCTCCATTGTTAGATTATTCAATAACTCTTCCCGTCTTATCCTATTTTGTATTCTAGAACACCTTCTTGGATCTTGTACTATTCTTGGCCTATTATCAACTCTTTCTCCTTTGAATATTTTTACCTCCCATGCTTTCTTACTTACAAAGTTAGTCAAAACTTGTAATTTATTTAGTAATTGTGGATCTCGAATTATGTCATTTACGATATATCCTGCTAGCGCGTGCCTCTCTTCTTGTTGGTGAATTGCATACCTTCCACATTCAAATACTACATGTTCAGGATTATCTTGTTTGTTACATAATTCACATATATCATTTTCAGTTTTATTGATTTTCTTCCAATAGGTCTTATAAGGTCCGTGTCCTGTTATATAATGTATAAATCCCTTTGTTGGTTGAATAAAATTCAATTTTAATCTCTCTTTGACGTTCTGAAAAATTTCAAACACTCTTCTACCTTCTAGACTTTCTGTCCATTCATTTTGCCATTTATCTTTTAAACTATTTTTATCACCCAAGATTTGTTTGTTCTGACTCCAGTTATATTATAAACTTTTTCTAAATTTCCTTTTTTCGCCCAAAATTTTGCGTCCTTCAATCTTATTAATAAATCAATCGGCCAAATGGCCGTTGTTACTAGCAATGCCATAGTTGGTGTTGTTTTTACAGCTCCTGTCAGACGTAATAATACTTTTCTTTGCGTTCTTCTCAACAATGTTCTTATTTGCACATCGTCCATCCTTTCTGCCCAAACTGCTGCCGCATAGGTCATAACTGAAGCAAAAATGGTGTTATGATATATCTGTATGGTACGCAATGGAAGTACAAAATTTAAATTGGTTATTCTTGCTAGTTTTAGCATTATCTTCTCTGTTTTCTGCCTAATATAATCCGTGTGTTTTCTGAAATGAAATTTTTCATCTATCATGTGACCACACATGACATTCGTTTAAATACATTAACTACCCTCTAGGAGGAAAATTTTGGTTAACAAAAATACATTGACAAAACAACCGCGTTGTGCTGCACAGAGATGGCACCACCTGTAATATCTTACTGCCGTTAACAATATTTGTAAATATGTATAACATTTTACAACAAAATATAGTTATGTTACTTAAATATATCTTAAATTTCATTGCATTTTCTTTAATGTAAAGAAGCAGTAGTTGCAATGTACACCGATACAATGTCGAACAAACAGTTTAACGGCAGGTGACAGAGAAAGACTTCTAAAATGGATATATAAGTATAACCTTTAGCAATTTTAATTATGCAATTTTTATTATAAGGTATTATGGCCCTCATTGTGGTTCATTCACACAACCTGACGGTACAAAATTGTAACCTAGAAATATATTTACACCTCAAAACCTGTAACATATCCTATAATATCCCAAATAGAGAAACATTAGCTGCGGTAAAACAGTTAACGGGTGGGCTCGCAGCAAAACCTTCAGGCTTTATACAGCTAGCCACCGTAGCCAGCAACTCGGTCGGTGACCGCCTCGATAGCGTGGTAGTAGCATGTCTGCCGGGGGTTTCCCTTATCCTCAAAGACGAATGTGGGGTAACTCTAATCTCTATGGACCCTGGACTCATTTGAGCATCATATCATCCATTCATAACTTAACGTTGGTGGACGTAAATTACAATAAAAAAACTCGGTCATTCTCTATTATGGTTGAATGTTAATTCTTCATATTTGTTTTTGATAAATGCTATGAAATATTCTGACAAAATAGCTCTATACGAAGTTGTAATTGCCATCTAAACATTCTCAATGGAAAGTTTAATATCTACTTAACACATTTTGTCAAAAATGATTACATCGATCAAAGCAAAACTGAGCATTTAAAAATTCGATTTTATTTTTTTCTTTGTATCTTTTGATAATAACGTTCCACATGGCTGTTTGCACTTTCATTTGTTTTCAACATTCATTTCTTTATTGCCAGTCGGGATTGGTATACTTGCTTTCGAGTGCTCGTCGAGCTTTTATACGTTTTGGAATAAATGTTGCTTGTAACATGCAATAAAGTGCAGAACCGCTTTTTACGGGGTCGGCAAATAAGTCCTAGACCTCACTAGGCGAGTTTGAAATAGAGCATCAAATTTGTTTAAATCTATACTGTCAATAATTGTTTAGTTTCTGAATGCCATCATTTTAAACAAGACAAGTGTAGAGGTTACATTCATTTGAAAGTGTTAACGCCTAAAGAAATCAAGGAGGAAATGGATAGTACATTGAAAGATTCTGTCTCCTCATATACAATAATTAAAAGGTTGGTTGTAGAGTTTAAAATGGGACGTAAGAGTACCAGTGATCAGCCTCGCTCTGTCCCTTCATATACAATAATTAAAAGGTTGGCTGTAGAGTTTAAAATAGGACGTACGAGTACTAGTGATGAGCCTCGCTCTGTTCCTTCATATACAATAATTAAAAGATGGTTGTAGAGTTTAAAATGGGACGTACGGGTACCAGTGATGAGCCTCGCTCTGTTCCTTCATATACAATAATTAAAAGGTTGGTTGTAGAGTTTAAAATGTGACGTACGAGTACTAGTGATGAGCCTCGCTCTGTCCCTTCATATACAATAATTAAAAGGTTGGTTGTAGAGTTTAAAATGGGACGTACGAGCACTAGTGATGAGCCTCGCTCTGTCCCTACATATATAATAATTAAAAGGTTGGTTGTAGAGTTTAAAATGGGACGTACGAGTACTAGTGATGAGCCTCGCTCTGTCCCTTCATATACAATAACTAAAAGGTTGGTTGTAGAGTTTAAAATGGGACGTACGGGCACTAGTGATGAGCCTCGCTCTGTCCCTTCATATACAATAATTAAAAGGTTGGTTGTAGAGTTTAAAATGGGACGTACGAGCACTAGTGATGATCCTCAATCTGTCCCTTCATATACAATAATTAAAAGGTTGGTTGTAGAGTTTAAAATGGGACGTACGAGCACTAGTGATGAGCCTCACACTGTTCCTTCATATACAATAATTAAAATGTTGGTTGTAGAGTTTAAAATGGAACGTACGAGCACTAGTGATGAGCCTCACACTGTCCCTTCATATACAATAATTAAAAGGTTGGTTGTAGAGTTTAAAATGGGACGCACGAGCACTAGTGATGATCCTCGCTCTGTCTCTTCATATACAATAATTAAAAGGTTGGTTGTAGAGTTTAAAATGGGACGTGCGAGTACTAATGATGAGTCTCGCTCTCTCCCTTCATATACAAGAATTAAAAGGTTGGCTGTAGAGTTTAAAATGGGACGTACGAGTACTAGTGATTAGGCTCGCTCTGTCCCTTCATATACAATAATTAAAAGGTTGGCTGTAGAGTTTAAAATGGGACGTACGGGTACTAGTGATGAGCCTCGCTCTGTTCCTTCATATACAATAATTAAAAGGTTGGTTGTAGAGTTTAAAATGGGACGTACGAGCACTAGTGATGAGCCTCGCTCTGTCCCTTCATATACAATAATTAAAAGGTTGGTGTTAGAGTTTAAAATGGGACGTAGGAGAGTACTAGTGATGAGCCTCGCTCTGTCCCTTCATATACAATAATTAAAAGGTGGGTTGTAGAGTTTAAAATGCGACGTACGTGCACTAGTGATGAGCCCTCTCTGTCCCTTCATATACAATAATTAAAAGGTTGGTTGTAGAGTTTAAAATGGGACGTACGAGTACTAGTGATGAGCCTCGCTCTGTCCCTTCATATACAATAATTAAAAGGTGGGTTGTAGAGTTTAAAATGCGACGTACGTGCACTAGTGATGAGCCTCGCTCTGTCCCTTCATATACAATAATTAAAAGGTTGGTTGTAGAGTTTAAAATGGGACGTACGAGTACTAGTGATGAGCCTCGCTCTGTCCGTTCATATACAATAATTAAAAGGTGGGTTGTAGAGTTTAAAATGCGACGTACGTGAACTAGTGATGAGCCTCGCTCTGTACCTTCATATACAATAATTAAAAGGTTGGTTGTAGAGTTTAAAATGCGACGTACGTGCACTAGTGATGAGCCTCGCTCTGTCCCTTCATATACAATAATTAAAAGGTTGGTTGTAGAGTTTAAAATGGGACGTACGAGTACTAGTGATGAGCCTCGCTCTGTCCGTTCATATACAATAATTAAAAGGTGGGTTGTAGAGTTTAAAATGCGACGTACGTGCACTAGTGACGAGCCTCGCTCTGTCCCTTCATATACAATAATTAAAAGGTTGGTTGTAGAGTTTAAAATGGGACGCACGAGTACTAGTGATGAGCCTCGCTCTGTTCCTTCATATACAATAATTAAAAGGTTGGTTGTAGAGTTTAAAATGCGACGTACGTGCACTAGTGATGAGCCTCGCTCTGTCCGTTCATATACAATAATTAAAAGGTTGGTTGTAGATTTTAAAATGCGACGTACGTGCACTAGTGATGAGCCTCACTCTGTTCCTTCATATACAATAATTAAAAGGTTGGTTGTAGAGTTTAAAATGGGACGCACGAGCACTAGTGATTAGCCTCGCTCTGTCCCTTCATATACAATAATTAAAAGGTTGGTTGTAGAGTTTAAAATGCGACGTACGTGCACTAGTGATGAGCCTCGCTCTGTACCTTCATATACAATAATTAAAAGGTTGGTTGTAGAGTTTAAAATGTTACGTACGAGCACTAGTGATGAGTCTCGCTCTGTACCTTCATATACAATAATTAAAAGCTTGGTTGTAGAGTTTAAAATGGTACGTACGAGCACTAGTGATGAGCCTCGCTCTGTCCCTTCATATACAATAATTAAAAGGTTGGTTGTAGAGTTTAAAATGGGACGTACGAGTACTAGTGATGAGCCTCGCTCTGTCCGTTCATATACAATAATTAAAAGGTGGGTTGTAGAGTTTAAAATGCGACGTGCGTGCACTAGTGATGAGCCTCGCTCTGTACCTTCATATACAATAATTAAAAGGTTGGTTGTAGAGTTTAAAATGGGACGTACGAGCACTAGTGATGAGTCTCGCTCTGTACCTTCATATACAATAATTAAAAGGTTGGTTGTAGAGTTTAAAATGCGACGTACGTGCACTAGTGATGAGCCTCGCTCTGTACCTTCATATACAATAATTAAAAGGTTGGTTGTAGAGTTTAAAATGTTACGTACGAGCACTAGTGATGAGTCTCGCTCTGTCCCTTCATATACAATAATTAAAAGGTTTATTGTAGAGTTTAAAATGGAACTTACGAGCACTAGTGATGAGTCTCGCTCTGGACGTCCTGTGGAAGTCACAACTACAGAGATCATTGAAAAAAAAAAAAATCATCATTTAGTACTGGAAGACTGGAGATTAAAGTTGAGATAGCAGAGGCTGTAAAGATATCAAAAGACAGTGCAGGTAATAGAGGGCTGGTAAATAAAGAAAGATCATAATTTTTTTACCCTCATAATTTTTCGCACTAAAATTCAATCTTACCATATTATGTTAGCTTAATGTAAACAAACACGCCGTAGTAGTTTCATTGTTGGTATTCCTGGTTCCCGCCTGTGAGAACCAGGCAAGTTCAGACATGTTCAGTATCACCTACCACTGCAATGGAGGTAACACGAGAAGAACAATATGCGGCTTTGTAATTCTGCTTTCCTCTCAATAAGTCTTCAGTTGAGGCCTATACAATGTTACAGGAGGCCTATGGAGAGTCGGTTCTTCCCTACAACACAGCTCGAAGGTGGTTTAAAATGTTTAAAGAGGGGAGACAATCAATTTGAAAAGAAGTTGGACCCTGTGCTCCAGTTACTGCTCTTACGGAAGAAAACATCAACACCGCTGCTGCCTTTGTGAGAGATGATCGACGAATTACCTTAAGGTCACTTTCTGAAATAACAACGTAAAATAAAAGTAAAATAAAGGTACAACGGACCTTTATTCATCCTCATGATTTTTATGGTCCTTCTCAAAATAGTATCCCCTGAATGCGATGTACTTGTCCCAGGGTTTTTGTCAGTCTTCAAAGACATGCTGGAAACAATTTTTTGAGAGATCCTTCAAAATCGCCTCCGCGGCCTACACCACTGCTTCTGATGATGGATAATGCCTTACACGAAGACGTTCCTTCAAGTTAGGGAATAGAAAAATGTCACATGGGGCTCAATCCGGACTATAGGGAGGGTGAGCCACGCACTTCACGTTGATTTTTGCAAGATATTCAGCAACAGCGTTGGCAATATGCAGCCGTGCATTATCGTGATGCAGCATCTAGCCTGCTTCACGGAAATGTGTTCTTTTGCGCCTGATGTGGACTTGCAATGTTTACAGAGCATCCCAGTAGTATTGTCCAGTTACGGATGTGTGTGCAGGTACAACATGCTGATAAACCATTCCATGAATATCAAAGAATGAGATGACCATAACTTTCTAGCAGAAGCAACCACTTTTGCTTTTTTGGGGGTTGGTGATGAAGGAGATTTCCACACTGATCTTTGCTGTTTCCTTTCAGGATCAAAATGATGTAGCCAAGTTTCATCAGCAGTTGTTACGTTTGAAAGAAACTCCGGATCTTCCTCTAACATCAGTTTTAACTGCATGCAGACCTGCATGCGTATGTCCTTTTGTTCGGGAGTCAACAGTCTTTGAACCCATCGCGCACAAACACGTCTCAGGTGTAATGTTTCTGTCATCAACGTGTGGGTGGCACCCAATGAAATGTTCAGTATTTCAGAAAGTGATCTAAAGGTAATTGGTCGATCCTCTCTCACAATGACAGCAGCAGTGTTGATGTTTTCTGCCGCAAGGGCAGTAACTGCAGCACCGGGTCCACCTTCCTTTGAAATTGATTGTCTCACCTCTTTAAAAATTTTAAACCACCTTCGAGCTGTGCTGTAGGAAAGAACAGACTCTCCATAGGCCTCCTGTAACATTGTATAGAACTCAACTGAAGATTTGTTGAGACGAAAGCAGAATTTCAAAGCCGCATATTGTTCCTCGCGTGTTACCTCCATTGCAGCGGTAGGCGATACTGAACATGTCTGAGCTTGCCTGGTTCTCATAGGCGGGAACCAGGAGTACCATCAATGTTTATGAGAAGTCCTAGTGGTTTACCGGGGAAAACAAGCATCAGTTGGAGAATTTAATGTCTTGTTGGCACGTTGGCCACTGTAGCTCAATGGTTTAGATTGGCTGGACGGAGACCAGAACATCCATGCTTCAAATCCCGGCTATGGCATTGAATTTTCCGGTCTGGCTCCACCCTTTCATAATGCGTGCTACACACGGCTAGTGTGAAACAACAGTTTCCATAAAACTTGAATATTTTAGAAGTAAATTCACGACATTTATTTAAAACATCACATATCCTTTATTAAAACTCGAAAATAAGATCTTTTATCTTTAATGAATTGTGAAAGTGTTGTAAAGTAACAAGTGAAATTTTCAAATTGATGCGTTCAGTTGTTCTTGAGCTAAGGGCACCAGAAGCCTCTCATTTTAACATTGGTGAGATAGGCTGCTCCGCCTCCCGTTAAACATGCTATTAGGGAAGTATCTTGTACAATTTTCACTATACAGAATTCAGACACTTTGAGGATCAAGGCTTGAACCACTAAAAGCGGGAGAACAATTGATATGATGGATGACGTACCGCTAGAGTCGATCAGCGTATCGAGAAGGTTACCAGTTTTCACAAGAATGTACAGCTCTGACCTTGTGTCCTCGGGTACAGGGCCGCAGGTGTAACCAAGGCAACAAGACTTTGAAAATTACACATGGGTCATTCAACAATTAGGGGCAACAATTGGATTGGCAACACCTGAGCACCCGTGAATGGTGTTTCAGAAAGCACCACTTACAAGATTTTCCGCTCGAATGCTGCAAACTGAGATTTATGACGTCAAAGTAATCACTTAGCTACACGTCCATAATGCAATCTTGCTGCTTCCGTCCTTTCCTAAAGATTGTGTGAAACACATGGAGAGCAGATCTTGCGTTCTTAAGTACAAGGGCCGTTCAATAAAGAATTACCATAATTTTTTACACAAAAATTCAATCTTGTTATATTCTGTTAGCTTAATGTAAACAAACACGCCGTTGTAGTTTCATTGTTGGTACTCCTGGTTCCCACCTGTGAGAACCAGACAACGTCAGACACGTTCAGTATCACCTACCACTGCAATGTAGGTAACACGCGAGGAACAATATGCGCATTTGAAATTCTGCTTTCGTCTCAACATATCTTCAGTTGAGGCCTATACAATGTTACAGCAGGCCTATGGAGATGCTGTTCTTCCCTACAGCACAGCTCGAAGGTGGTTTAAAATATTTAAAGAGGGGAGACAATCAATTTCAAAGGAAGGTTGACCCGGTGCTCCAGTTACTGCTCTTACGGAAGAAAACATCAACACTGCTGCTGTCATTGTGAGAGAGGATCGACGAATTACCTTAAGATCACTTTCTGAAATACTGAACATTTCATTGGATGCCACCCACACGTTGGTGACAGAAACATTACACATGAGGCGTGTTTGTGCGCGATGTGTTCCAAGACTGTTGATTCCCGAACAAAAGGACATTCGCATGCAGATCTGCATGCAGTTAAAGTTGATGTTAGAGGAAGATCCAGAGTTTCTTTCAAACGTAATCACTGCTGATGAAACTTGGTTACATCATTTTGATCCTGAGAGCAAACAGCAAAGCTCAGTGTGGAAATCTCCTTCATCACCAACCCCCAAAAAGCAAAAGTGGTTGCTTCTGCTGGCAAAGTTGCGGTCATCTCATTCTTTGATATTCATGGAATGGTTTATCAGCATGTTGTACCTGCACACACATCAGTAACTGGACAATACTACAGGGATGTCCTGAAAACATTGCAAGTCCATATCAGGCGCAAAAGACCACATTTCCGTGAAGCAGGCTGGATGCTGCACCACGATAACGTGCGGCCTCATATTGCTAATGTTGCTGAATATCTTGCAAGAATCAACGTGAGGTGCATCCCTCACTCTCCCTTTAGTGCAGATTTAGCGCCATGTGACATTTTCTATTCCCTTACTTAGAGAAACGCCTTCGTGGGAGACATTATCCATCATCAGAAGCAGTGGTGAAGGCTGCAGAGGCGATTTTGAAGGATCTCTCAAAAATGATTTCCAGCATGTTCTTTGAAGACTGATAGAAACGCTGGGACAAGTACATCGCATTCAGGGGAGACTATTTTGAGAAGGACCATCAAAATTATGAGGATGAGTAAAGGTACGTTGTCAAAAAGAATTGTAATAATTCTTTATTGAACAGCCTTCGTGTTTGAATCGCACTTTTTCTTAATTTTTTGGGTGAGCAGAGGGGTTCAGTAAGGTTCAAAAATGTAGTTCTATATTTATTTTTGGATTCTATACCATACTTACTATAAGTTCCAGTTAATAAAGTAAAAGATAAATACTTCTTCCACTGCAAATATATAAAAATATCATTGACATCAAATCGACAGACCATGACGACAGAAAAACACGCGGAACAGGAATCATTCCTACATCTCGTTATTTCTATGGTGCATAAAACAAGTAAAGTAAGTATTCTAATAACTCAGACCTTTCACTGAGCTCTGATCTAATGGAAAAACGACGTTGCAGAGAAATGGACAAGTAATTTCAATTCCTAATTTCCTATTTAAAGATATATGCCAGTTATGGCTTTCCCTGGGACAAAAAGTGACTGGGAAAGCGCCTTAAGGAAGTAGCTCATTTCTAGGTTACCATAGTTACGAGAAGTATCGTATTCATTCCTTTATTTCATATATTACCACCTCAAATGTACTAACTTATTAAATTAGAACTGTAATCAAGAACAATTGAATAAGTTTTAAGATACTTGCATAAGGAAACAAAACAGCATCACCTTGGAAATGTTTTTCATTCACCCTCCAACGTTAAGTCATATTGGATGAAGATGTTCGAATAAGTTTACAGTATATAGAGCTTAAAATTACCAGACGTTCCTCTTTCAAGATAACAGAAAACAGCGAGGAAACATAAAACTTCATTACCCTGAGTGGCATTCGAATTTCAGTCCTATTGACACGCCACCACCACGCCACAGTGACGGCCATTACGTTATTGCTAATTACTAATTAGAATACAAAAGAATATGAAATTACAGCAGACTTTAAATATTACTCAAATGTTTTAAAACTGGTTGTCTCCATGACGTCTTTGAAATTCCGTTCTCTTTCTCCAATAGATAAAAATATAAACGTATAAGAGAATATGGGAATACAGTCGACTTTAAGTGATAGTAAAATATTTTAAAACTGGTTGTCTAGGTGACGTCATTGTAATTCCATTCTCTTGGTATGTCCAAGAGATAAAAAATGAAGGTACAAGGGAATATGGTAAAACAGTAGACTTTGTGTGATAGTCAAATGCCTTAAAACTAGTTGTCTAGGAGATGTCTTTGAAATTCCGTTCGCTTTGCATATCCAAGAGATTATAAACGAAGGTACAAGAGAATATGGGAATACAGTAGACTTTAAGTGATAATCAAATGCTTTAAAACTGATTGTCTAGGTGACGTCTTTGTAACTCCGTTCTCCTTGTATGTTCAAGAGATAAAAGATGAAGGTACAAGGGAATATGGGAATACAGTAGACTTTAAGTGATAGTCAAATGTTTTAAAACTGATTGTCTAGGTGACGTCTTTGTAACTCCGTTCTCTTTGTATGTCCAAGAGATAAAAAATGAAGGTACAAGGGAATATGGGAATACAGTAGACTTTAAGTGATAGTCAAATGTTTTAAAACTGGCTGTCTAAGTGACGTCTTTAAAACACCGTTCTCTTTGTATGTCAAAGAAAATAAAAGCGAAGGTACAAGGTAATATGGCAATACAGTAGACTTTGAGTGATAGTAAAATATTTTAAAACTGGTTGTCTAGGTGACGTCTTTGTAATTCCATTCTCCTTGAATGTCCAAGAGATAAAAAATGAAGGTACAAGGGAATATGGGAATACAGTAGACTAAGTGACAGTCAAATGTTTTAAAACTGGTTGTCTAGGCGACGTCTCTGTAAACACGTTCTCTTTGTATGCCCAAGAGATAAAAAGTGAAGGTAAAAGGGAATATGGGAATACAGTAGTTTTTAAGTGAGAGTCAAATGTTTTAAAACTGGTTGTCTAGGTGACGTCTTTGTAATCACGTTTCCTTTGTATGTCTAAGAGATAAAAGATGAAAAGTTTTTTGTATAACTTTTAATGAATAGTTTCTTTTGGTTTATACGTAGATATATTGTTTACATCTAGTTGGAAGTTTCAAATAATTTATTGATTTCACAGTAGAAAATGCCTTTTTCTCCTTCCCTTTTCCCATGCTGGTACAGCTTCACTTACTTACGTTTTTGATTTTATCATCATCATTGTTGTATTGTTCTAGACCGTTTCAGACATTGAGTACTGTTCAGGAAGACATTTCAACTCTCGGCAAGTAGGGAGGTCATCAAAGGAACACTAACCTGGAGCTTCCAAATGAACCAAAGTTCCTGCATGCACGAGGTTAAGCATGGCTACAGGAATCAATTGCCGCTGGCTAGTAAAACGCATTAGGATGCACTGTAATCAAAATAATGGCACCTCTTAGCCGGTTTTTTGCTTTCCAAACCGTGGGCTCGATGCTAACTTCATTACACGTGTCCAAACCTATCTACTAAAAGCATTATACGATGAAAAAAGAGAAGGTAAGAAAGGGCCGTGTTACAATATTAATGATTGCAGGGTTCTTACGCTATACATAACGAATTTTAAAACAGAAGGAAAACATCTCATATACACTGAATTAGTTCCTTTTCTCTTGTAGGAAAATTTGTTCTTCTATACACGGAATTGCAAAAGCCTTCACATAGACAACCAGTTTTAAAACATTTTACTATCACCTAAAGTCTACTATATTCCCATATTACCTTGTGCCTTCATTTTTTATCTCTTGGACATACAAAGAGAACGGAATTTTAAAGACGTCACCTAGACAACCAGTTTTAAAACATTTGACTATCACTTAAAGTCTACTGTATTCCCATATTCCGTTGTACCTTCATTTTTTTATCTCTTGGACATACAACGAGAACGGAATTTCAAAGACGTCACCTAGACAACCAGTTTTAAAACATTTGACTATCACTTAAAGTCTACTGTATTCCCATATTCCCTTGTACCTTCATTTTTTATCTCTTGGACATACAACGAGAACGGAATTTCAAAGACGTCACCTAGACAACCAGTTTTAAAACATTTGACTACCAGTTAAAGTCTACTGTATTCCCTTGTAACTACAATAAGATAATGTTTATCTTGATTTAGATAGAGCAATAAGTGTTTGTACAAGAGTAGAGAAAGTCTGTATTTTAGATAACCCCAGACTATAAGGAACTGTTATAATACATGATTGGTTTTTACAGCTTTGAGTACTCCGTACTCAAATATATAAACGATTTTCTTATTGATCGGTTGAATATTACATTAGTTGATAAGTTGCAGCACCATCTGTTAGTGATTACAACAATGGAGGTTGCACAGAAACCTTCTGCTTTCTCAAATACCTTTTTAAATCGATTTTGTATCGAATGGTTTTTTAAGTAGTGTATCCAAACATCCACATTTAACAATAGATTTTCGAGCAGTGAGTCATAAATTTGTCTGCATATAGATTTCTCAGTTGACATCGCGAATCTAAGCTGAAACGATGAGGAAGTGTCCGCTTGTTTACTACTGACGCACACTGTTTTGCGATGCGCAGACAAAAGAGCATCGGAGGAAGTAACCTGTGTACGCAGTTCTCTAACAATTCACTGTAAATCCTTGACCTACTCAAAAGTTTTAAGGTTCAAACGTGGACTTTGATTATTTTAAGTGACTTAAATGGTGTTAATAGTGTTAATATAGAGCAAGTGGTTTTGCTAACCACAAGTTTACGTAACTCTGGAAAGTCTCCGTATCTAACCACCATTTCTGTTATGACATATTTTACAACACCAAATTTCCTCCACTTGTGCAGGTGAGTAACTGGAGCATGTCAGATGTCTCCTACGTAACTAGGGTTCGTTTTGTTGGAAGCATGGTTGTTGTTATTTGGGACAAATCTTCTGTTCGACCTTCCTGACCCCAGGAGTACCGCTATTACGTGCCGATAATAGCGTGTCTTCGGCCACCCTTGTATCCTCTCCGTATCCCTGCCTCCCAGGGACAGGCACGGAAGGTTTTTGAAAAACCTACATGGTAAAGCGCCTTTCGAACCTTGTCACTGACTCATATCCTTGTAAGACGGTGCATAAAAACAATTAATGACGATGATTATTGCACACCGTTACTACAGCTCGTGAAACAAAAAGAATAAATCATAGATTCAGGTGTTAATGCACGTGTCTGAAATACGTCAGGCATTAGGCACCAACGAGAATTACGTATCAACCTTCCCACATCAGTGGCGTGTCTTTTATACAAGGGTGGGTCAAAAAGTAATGCCTCCTTTTTTTCTCTCTTAATTGCCAAGAAAATTGAATCCATTTTACTGTCCCTATTCAATATAACCTCCATCCTTTTCAACAGTTTTGGTCCACCTTTTAGCTAGGGTATGTATTCCAGTGTGGTAAAACACACGGTCTTGCTTCCTAAGCCATTGACGCACGGACGTTTTCACAGCCTTCTAACCTTCAAAATGAATCCCACGATGAGCTTCCTTTAGTGGCCCGAACAGATGTAAGTCTGATGGTGCCAGGTCAGTGAGGTAAGACTTGTCATACCAATTTCTCAATTTCTGCAGTGGTGTAACGGCTGGTGTATGGTCATGCATTGTCATGCAAAAGAAGAATATCTGTCACAGTTTTTGTTGGGCGAACTCGGCGAAGACGTGTTTTCAGCCTTTTGAGAGTTCTGACGTATTGTACAAAATTTATTGTGCATCCCTGCTTCAAAAAATCAAACATAAGCACACCCTCTGCATCACAAATCACTGTCGCCATAACTTTCCCTGCCGACCGCTGAGTTTTGAATTTTTTTTTTTTTTTCTTCGCTGACGTTGTGTGATGCCATTCCATTGACTGCCTCTTTGATTCAGGTTCAAAAAAATGACCCACGTTTCGTTTCCAGTAACAATTTTTCCAGAAACCCCTCTCCCTCCAAATTGAAGCGCTGCTAGTGTTCGGAGGCTATTGTTTTCTTTGTTTCTTTGTTTTGGGCCATCAACATCGCCATAGTTCACCAAATGGTGCTAGACGACCATAGAATTAAAATGAGAGAGATCGCGGAGGCTATGATAAAAAATAAATAAAAAATAAATAAAAAAATAAATAAAAAATAAAAAATACATAAAATATAATTTAAAAAATAATATATATATATATATATATATATATATCTTATTAAAAAAAATTATAGTAATCCCTAGCAACACTCATGACAAATTATCAACTTATGCAAATGTAAATAAACAAAGCAAAAAAAAAGCCGGTCCCCCTAAACCCTTAAAAGTGTCACGGCTGAAGAGGGAACACCCCTGAAACAGCCATAGCGCGAAATAAGCCCAGGGTGAGATAAACCCATGGGCGAAATAACCCCTAGAACCCCAGTGTAGTAGTGGTAGGAGGCTATGAACATGTCAAATGAACGTGTTTGTCACATATTAAATCAACTTTTAGACATGAGAAACATGTCCGCAGGTTTGGTGCCGCGTTTGCTCACGTTAGACCAAAAACGTTAGAGCACAATAAATCCGAGTTTTGGCACTGATTAATTACTGTAGATGAAACTTGGATACAACATTATACGCCAAAAACAAATATTCAGTCCAAATGGTGGACTGCAAAGGAGAAACCGACTCCAAAAAAAAAAAAAAAAAAAAAAAAAAAAACTTTTTTTTTTGGTAGGAAAGTGATGGCAACTGGTTTTTTTGGGATAGTCATGGAGTTATTTTAATCGATTGTCTTCAAAAAGGAAAAACCATTATAGGAGCATAATACGCACCATCACTTGCTAAGCTGAAGGCAGAACTTGAGGAAAAACGGCCACATTTGCAGAAAAAGAAAATCCTGTTTAACCAAGACAACGCACCGTCTAACACCTCAGCGACTGCAGAGGCGAAAATACACGAATTACGATTTGAACTGCTTGACTCACCAGATCTAGTCCCAAGCGACTTCTTTTTGTTCCCTCGTCTGAAAATTGCGCTCGGAGAACAAAGTTTTTGGTCAAATAAAGAAGCAATCACCTTCGTGAACAACTATTTTGCAGAGAGAAACGCTGAGTACTATTTGGACGGATTACAGAGATGGGAGCATGGCTGGGAGAAGTGTGTAGAGTTACAAGGAGACTATGTTGAAAAACGTCGAGTACTATTTGGACGGGTTACAGAGATGGGAGCATGGCTGGGAGAAGTGTGTAGAGTTACAAGGACACTATGTTGAAAAACGTCGAGTGCTATTTGGACGGGTTACAGAGATGGGAGCATGGCTGGGAGAAGTGTGTAGAGTTACAAGGAGACTATGTTGAAAAACGCCGAGTCCTATTTGGACGGGTTACAGAGATGGGGACATCGTTGGGAGAAGTGTGTAGAGTTACAGGGAGACTATGCTGAAAAGCGTCGAGTACTATTTGGACGGGTTACAGAGATGGGAACATCGCTGGGAGAAGTGTGTAGAGTTACAAGGAGACTATGTTGAAAAACGCCGAGTACTATTAGGACGGGTTACAGAGATGGGAGCATCGCTGGGAGAAGTGTATAGAGTTACAAGGAGACTATGTTGAAAAACGCCGAGTACTACTTGGACGGGTTACAGAGACGAGAGCATCGCTGGGAGAAGTGTGTATAGTTACAAGGGGACTGTGTTGAAAAACGCCGAGTACTATTTGGACGGGTTACAGAGATGGGAGCATCGCTGGGAGAAGTGTGTATAGTTACAAGGGGACTATGTTGAAAAACGCCGAGTACTACTTGGACGGGTTACAGAGATGGGGGCATCACTGGGAGAAGTGTGTAGAGTTACAAGGAGACAATGTTGAAAAACACCGAGTACTATTTGGATGTGTTACAGAGATGGGACCATCGCTGGGAGAAGTGTGTATAGTTACAAGGGGACTATGTTGAAAAACGCCGAGTACTATTTGGACGGGTTACAGAGATGGGAGCATCGCTGGGAGAAGTGTGTATAGTTACAAGGGGACTATGTTGAAAAACGCCGAGTACTACTTGGACGGGTTACAGAGATGGGGGCATCACTGGGAGAAGTGTGTAGAGTTACAAGGAGACAATGTTGAAAAACACCGAGTACTATTTGGACGGGTTACAGAGATGGGAACATCGCTGGGAGAAGTGTGTAGAGTTACAAGGAGACTATGTTGAAAAACGCCGAGTACTATTAGGACGGGTTACAGAGATGGGAACATCGCTGGGAGAAGTGTGTATAGTTACAAGGGGACTATGTTGAAAAACGCCGAGTACTATTTGGACGGGTTACAGAGATGGGAGCATCGCTGGGAGAAGTGTGTAGAGTTACAAGGAGACTATGTTGAAAAACGCCGAGTACTATTAGGACGGGTTACAGAGATGGGAACATCGCTGGGAGAAGTGTGTAGAGTTACAAGGGGACTATGCTGAAAAACGCCGAGTACTATTTGGACGGGTTACAGAGATGGGAGCATCGCTGGGAGAAGTGTGTAGAGTTACAAGGAGACTATGCTGAAAAACGCCGAGTACTATTAGGACGGGTTACAGAGATGGGAACATCGCTGGGAGAAGTGTGTAGAGTTACAAGGAGACTATGCTGAAAAACGCCGAGTACTATTAGGACGGGTTACAGAGATGGGAACATCGCTGGGAGAAGTGTGTAGAGTTACAAGGGGACTATGCTGAAAAACGCCGAGTACTATTTGGACGGGTTACAGAGATGGGAGCATCGCTGGGAGAAGTGTGTAGAGTTACAAGGAGACTATGTTGAAAAACGCCGAGTACTATTAGGACGGGTTACAGAGATGGGAACATCGCTGGGAGAAGTGTGTAGAGTTACAAGGGGACTATGCTGAAAAACGCCGAGTACTATTTGGACGGGTTACAGAGATGGGAGCATCGCTGGGAGAAGTGTGTAGAGTTACAAGGAGACTATGCTGAAAAACGCCGAGTACTATTAGGACGGGTTACAGAGATGGGAACATCGCTGGGAGAAGTGTGTAGAGTTACAAGGAGACTATGCTGAAAAACGCCGAGTACTATTAGGACGGGTTACAGAGATGGGAACATCGCTGGGAGAAGTGTGTAGAGTTACAAGGGGACTATGCTGAAAAACGCCGAGTACTATTTGGACGGGTTACAGAGATGGGAGCATCGCTGGGAGAAGTGTGTAGAGTTACAAGGAGACAATGTTGAAAAACGCCGAGTACTATTAGGACGGGTTACAGAGATGGGAACATCGCTGGGAGAAGTGTGTATAGTTACAAGGAGACTATGTTGAAAAACGCCGAGTACTATTTGGAGGGGTTACAGAGATGGGAACATCGCTGGGAGAAGTGTGTAGAGTTACAAGGAGACTATGTTGAAAAACGCCGAGTACTATTAGGACGGGTTACAGAGATGGGAACATCGCTGGGAGAAGTGTGTAGAGTTACAAGGGGACTATGCTGAAAAGCGTCGAGTACTACTTGGACGGGTTACAGAGATGGGGGCATCGCTGGGAGAAGTGTGTAGAGTTACAAGGAGACTATGTTGAAAAACGCCGAGTACTATTAGGACGGGTTACAGAGATGGGAACATCGCTGGGAGAAGTGTGTAGAGTTACAAGGGGACTATGCTGAAAAACGCCGAGTACTATTTGGACGGGTTACAGAGATGGGAGCATCGCTGGGAGAAGTGTGTAGAGTTACAAGGAGACTATGCTGAAAAACGCCGAGTACTATTAGGACGGGTTACAGAGATGGGAACATCGCTGGGAGAAGTGTGTAGAGTTACAAGGAGACTATGCTGAAAAACGCCGAGTACTATTAGGACGGGTTACAGAGATGGGAACATCGCTGGGAGAAGTGTGTAGAGTTACAAGGGGACTATGCTGAAAAACGCCGAGTACTATTTGGACGGGTTACAGAGATGGGAACATCGCTGGGAGAAGTGTGTAGAGTTACAAGGAGACTATGTTGAAAAACGCCGAGTACTATTTGGACGGGTTACAGAGATGGGAACATCGCTGGGAGAAGTGTGTAGAGTTACAAGGAGACTATGTTGAAAAACGCCGAGTACTATTAGGACGGGTTACAGAGATGGGAACATCGCTGGGAGAAGTGTGTAGAGTTACAAGTGGACTATGCTGAAAAGCGTCGAGTACTACTTGGACGGGTTACAGAGATGGGGGCATCGCTGGGAGAAGTGTGTAGAGTTACAAGGAGACTATGTTGAAAAACACCGAGTACTATTTGGATGTGTTACAGAGATGGGGGCATCACTGGGAGAAGTTACAAGGAGACTATGTTGAAAATCGCCGAGTACTATTTGGATGTGTTACAGAGATGAGAGCATCGCTGGGAGAAGTGTGTAGAGTTACAAGGAGACTATGTTGAAAAACACCGAGTACTATTTGGATGTGTTACAGAGATGAGAACATCGCTGGGAGAAGTGTGTAGAGTTACAAGGAGACTATGTTGAAAAACACCGAGTACTATTTGGATGTGTTACAGAGATGAGAGCATCGCTGGGAGAAGTGTGTACAGTTACAAGGAGACTATGTTGAAAATCGCCGAGTACTATTTGGATGTGTTACAGAGATGAGAACATCGCTGGGAGAAGTGTGTAGAGTTACAAGGAGACTATGTTGAAAAACACCGAGTACTATTTGGATGTGTTACAGAGATGGGGGCATCACTGGGAGAAGTGTGTACAGTTACAAGGAGACTATGTTGAGAAACGCCGAGTACTATTTGGACGGGTTACAGAGATGGGAGCATCGCTGGGAGAAGTGTGTACAGTTACAAGGAGACTATGTTGAAAATCGCCGAGTACTATTTGGATGTGTTACAGAGATGAGAGCATCGCTGGGAGAAGTGTGTACAGTTACAAGGAGACTATGTTGAAAAACACCGAGTACTATTTGGATGTGTTACAGAGATGAGAACATCGCTGGGAGAAGTGTGTAGAGTTACAAGGAGACTATGTTGAAAAACGCCGAGTACTATTTGGATGTGTTACAGAGATGAGAGCATCGCTGGGAGAAGTGTGTACAGTTACAAGGAGACTATGTTGAAAATCGCCGAGTACTATTTGGATGTGTTACAGAGATGGGAACATCGCTGGGAGAAGTGTGTAGAGTTACAAGGAGACTATGTTGAAAAACACCGAGTACTATTTGGATGTGTTACAGAGATGGGGGCATCACTGGGAGAAGTGTGTACAGTTACAAGGAGACTATGTTGAGAAACGCCGAGTACTATTTGGACGGGTTACAGAGATGGGAACATCGCTGGGAGAAGTGTGTACAGTTACAAGGAGACTATGTTGAAAAACACCGAGTACTATTTGGATGTGTTACAGAGATGGGGGCATCACTGGGAGAAGTGTGTACAGTTACAAGGAGACTATGTTGAGAAACGCCGAGTACTATTTGGACGGGTTACAGAGATGGGAACATCGCTGGGAGAAGTGTGTACAGTTACAAGGAGACTATGTTGAGAAACGCCGAGTACTATTTGGACGTGTTACAGAGATGGGAGCATCGCTGGGAGAAGTGTGTATAGTTACAAGGAGACAATGTTGAAAAATAAAAAAATAAAAATAATTTTAAAAAAATCTGAAAAATGTCTTGTATCTTTATTAGGTCGGAAACTTTTCAGACCACCTTTGTAAACAAACAGATTTTTTCCTACATATAATTGTTCGGTTTAGGGTGCTCAAATCATGAATTTTCACCAAGATCCCGGTTACTAATTTTGGGTGTAACCCAGCACTTCATTTTGCTAATGTCTAATGTTTCTATTGTTGTTAAACGTTTAAGAATTGGAGCGATTTAATGTACATATACAAGGTGAAAGTGATCGACTCTTGTTACATTAAATGCAGATGATGTCATTCAAATTACATGAAGGTTGACAAGGTCAGCAGACTCCCGAGACTGCCTGAATGTGACAGCGTAATTACTGAATTGAATTAAGCGTTGGAGTATAAGACGTCGCTTTATAGGGCACACGCCTTCCTCGACAGTCAACTGTAATGAAAACAAACAAAAGCCTGTAGTCAAGTCGAAGTGATTTTATCAACGAGTAATTTTCTATGTACAGGGTGTTTCATTATATCTCGGTACACGTCTCATATGAACATACAGTTACTGCAAATTGATTCCTCGGGACTTAATGTTGGTAATTTCAGTGATTTGTGGCCTTTTGATTATTTGCAGTGAGTGCCAGAAATGACTGAGGTGTAAGACGGAGAAAATTGAGGCTCGTAGTGTGATCAAGTTCCTGCATTTGAAGGACAAAACTGCCCGGGAAATCCATGATGAGATGAGGGCTGTTTATGGAAATGATTGCGCATCGTATGACACTATTGTGAGGTGGAAAAGGAATTTTCAAACTGGTCACATGTACCTGACATGAACCAAGAGCTGGTAGACCGTCAGCTGTCACAGTGAAGAAAGTGGAGTGTTTAATACTGAAAGACAAATGAGCAACCATCCAAATGATCATGAATGAGACACATCTTAGTTATGGTAGTGTGTGGACGAACTGCACATGCCTAAGGTGCCAACATGGTGTGTTCCATGTTTGCTAACTTCTTTCCAAAAGCAAACACGGCGTGACGTTTCAAGAAAGATGTTGATGCTGTTCGAACAGGATGAAGAAGATATTTGGTCGTCTGGTAGCCATGGTTCTATCTGGATCTATCAGTATTGCCACCCGAACATCGGAATTCCCGAGAGAACCAGCAGCTGGCAGGTAGGGAACAGATAGGAGGCACTGAGGCCAACCCTACCCATTTGTCTTGTAGCGCTAAGGAGGGGATGGTTGGAAAAGCATCACTAGCCATCTCTTTCCCCTCCCCCTGACGTCTGGAACAGTCGGGATGATTCACTGAACCGCGAGACTTCCAGAAACGGCGACCTTCCTATATAAGTCCTGCAGTGGGCGAGTTCTTCAGTTCTTGGCGGGCAGCTTTGAAGAGCGCCGTGCTAGCGGATGGACTGGAAGACTGTGTGCCTGTATCAGAGCAGTTATACGTAATTGTGAGTGTGGAGTGCACCTGTGACAGACGAACTGGTGGATTGTAATTGTGTAATTATATGTAATCGGCAAGTGCTCCAACTGTAATTCGGTGGAAATAAAGAACATTTTGAGTTTGTGCAATTGAACTTTTAATTTCACGAACCCACCAAGTCACAGTATGATCCAGAGACAAAAAATATGAGTATGGAATAGAAACACGACGATTCCGCCCCTCCCAAATAGACAAAGGTACAAGAGTCAGCAGGGAAGGTCATGCTTTGTGTTTTCTGCGACTGACGTGGAGTCATCCTTACATATTATCTTGTCAAGGGTCAAACCAACACTGGCAGATACTACTGCAATCTTCTGGACAAGTTAGGAGCAGCTCTGATTAAGTAACGACGCGGTATGTTCTCCAAAGTTGTTCGTCTTCTGTCTGACAATGCATCAGCACATTCATCTCAAGTTGCAGTTGACAAAACAAGAGAAGGTGGCTTTAAAATCTTACAGCATCGGCCTTACAGAGCGCCTGGACGGAGACCAGAAGATCCATGGTTCAAATCCCGGTTATGGCATTGAATTTTTCAGTCTGGCTCTACCCTTTCATACGGCTAGTGTGAAAGAACAATTAATTTCTATTACATGTACCTAATAATGTTCCGAACTATAAAGTCCGGACCTTAAAGTACTTACAACATAGTAAGCGTCATTAAGGTAGTTGTCTCATGTGTTTATGAGAACTTCTAGTGGTTTACCGGGAAAAACACCAGTCAGTCGGAGAACTTAATGTCATGTCGGCACGTTTGTAGCTCAATGGTTAGAGCGGCTGGACGGTAACCAGAAGATCTGTGGTTCAAAACCCGGCCATGGCAATGAATTTTTTCGTCTGGCTCTATCCTTCCAGTTTGTTTATAGTTAATGTTACGAAAATGTTCATTCGTTCTGATTTCTAAATTATGTTTCGTCTTTCCAATATAAACTTTATCACAATCGAAACAGTTAAACTCATAAATACCAGATTTTTTATTATTAGGAATTTTATCTTTTATAAATTTTTAATGCTATATTTATTTTGAGGAACTAAAGTTATACCAAACTCTTTAAATTATTTTAGAAAATGTTTATTAATCCAAGATGATAAGTACACTTTTTAAAATTATAATCGTATTTTATTTCTCTAAGGGTAGAAATATCATTAACAGTTTTTTTATATTTGAATTTTTCTTTATTTTTATTTATAAAATCTTTATTAAAACCATTAATTAAAGCAGTATTTATACTATGTTTATATTCTTTATTAAATTCATCTTTATTCAGGGGAATATTTAATAATCTATAAATCAAACTACTGAAAACAGCAAATTTATGTGAGCAAGGTTTAAAACTTTTATTTTTATGTAATTATCAATATGAGTACACTTCCTATAAATACCAAAGTTTAATTTACTATTATTTCTTATTATCTTTAGACCTAGAAAAGGAAGAAATCTATTAATTTAACATTCTAATTTAAATTTTGTAGCTTTATCTTACAAATTTAGTAATTTTAAAGCATCATTTATGAGGTTTTCAGGACCAATTGCAAAAATATCATCAATATATCTATACCAATCTTTAAACTCCTTATCTCTCCGCTCCCAGAAACTGATGTGTCGTCTCCCGAAATTTGGCTCAATGGTCGTTATCAAAACAATGCTCTGCTAGTCCAGACTTCTCGGGTTGCATTAAACGAATGCTCCGTTCATGTTTGTTTATTCTGGTAGCGATGGTCCGTCCGGTTTATCCCAGATTCACAGGGAAGGTGGTACACTCCCGGAACTTGGATATATTTAATAATCTATAAATCAAACTATTGAAAACTGAAAATTTATGTGAAAAGTATTTAAAACCTTTATTTTTATGCAATTATAGCTATTTCATAATTATTGCTTATAAGCTTTTTAACGTGTTCCAAATTCCATTATAGCAGTCCATGATGGTGGACATATGTAACTTATACCTTTTAGAGGGAAGTTAATGTTAGTGAGGTTGAGGGTGGAAGCATTAAATGAAAAACAGAACAGAAAACAACATCAAAGAAGTGTAGATAAATTAACCCAAACTAAATGGCTTATACAATGAGACGAGCATTTTATTCCACTGTGTTTAATAATAATAATAATAAAAAAATAATAATAATAATAATAATAATAATAATAATAATAATAATAATAATAATAATAATAATAATAATAATAATAATAATAATAATAATAATAATAATAATAATAATAATAATAATAATAATAATAATAATAATAATAATAATAATAATAATAATAATAATAATAATAATAATAATAATAATAATAATAATAATAATAATAATAATAATAATAATAATAATAATAATAATAATAATAATAATAATAATAATAATAATAATAATAATAATAATAATAATAATAATAATAATAATAATAATAATAATAATAATAATAATAATAATAATAATAATAATAATAATAATAATAATAATAATAATAATAATAATAATAATAATAATAATAATAATAATAATAATAATAATAATAATAATAATAATAATAATAATAATAATAATAATAATAATAATAATAATAATAATAATAATAATAATAATAATAATAATAATAATAATAATAATAATAATAATAATAATAATAATAATAATAATAATAATAATAATAATAATAATAATAATAATAATAATAATAATAATAATAATAATAATAATAATAATAATAATAATAATAATAATAATAATAATAATAATAATAATAATAATAATAATAATAATAAATGAAGCACTTGTAATTGAAAAGGAAGCTGTTGATATTTATAGTACGTGTTTGAAAGTATTATCCAATTAAGATTTTAACAAAATCTTCTGAAATTAAAGAAATAAATATTATCATTGATGTGACTACTCTTACAATTCATATTTTTAATGAAACTAAATTAATCGTGCGCTCGTTGAACTCCCTTCAGCTCTTCCATTCATCAAAACCACATCCGACATTTCGACGTTTGTATAGCGCTCCATGTTGCTTGGATTTGCTATCTAAGTACGCGCAAAATCCTCTCTGTTAGGACGGAATGTGTAGTCTTACACTGAAGAGCGACCTTCAACTGTCCGAGTTATTAGTCGACTTTTTCACAAGTAACTGTCCTTTGGCTGACCCTGGCTGACTCCGTAGTTCAGTTGGTAGAACACATGCCTGCCGTGCTAGGGGTCCCGGGTTCGATTCCCGGCGGTGAGGATGGGGATTTTTCTCCAACCAAGATAATTCCCCATCTTCCCCAGAGTCTGGAAGTATGAATGAGAGTGCGAATGTGTGCGTGATCTAATGATTAAAACCTAACGTTTACGAGTTCACACCCTCAACGTGTTCCAAAGAAGAACAGCCGCCGATATGACCATTGTAGTTAAAGGCGAGGTATAAATTAGAGGTTCACACACCAGTTTTTCCTGCTCTGCCTAATCACAAAATCATGTTAATTTAATGCTACATAAAATTATACCTAACAGAACTACGAAGCTGCGACAGCGAAATTCGGACTAGCTAAGTTACAAACTATTAAATCGCTATAATCGCTCGGTGACGTTTTAAAACAACCTGTATAAAAGAATTTACCAAAGTACGAGGGCTGTTCAATAAAGAACAATTATAATTTTTATGGTCATTTTTCGCACTAAAACTCAACCTTATTATATTCTGTTAGCTTAATGTGAAACAAATATGCCATAGTAGTTTCATTGTTGGTACTCCTGGTTCCCACCTGTGAGAACCAGGCAAGTTCAGACATGTTCAGTATCGCCTACAGCTGTAATAGAGGTAACACGCAAGGAACAATATGCGGCTTTGAAATTCTGCTTTCGTCTCAACAAAGCTTCAGTTGAGGCCTATACAATGTTACAGGAGGCCTATGGAGAGTCTGTACTTCCCTACACCACAGCTCGAAGGTGGTTTAAAATGTTTAAAGAGCGGAGAAAATCAATTTCAAAGGAAGATGGACCCGGTGCTGCAGTTACTGCTATTACGAAAGAAAACATGAACACTGCTGCTGCCATTGTGAGAGAGGAACGACGAATTACCTTAAGATCACTTTCTGAAATACTGAACATTTCATTGGGTGCCATCCACACGTTGGTGACAGAAACATTACACATGAGACGTGTTTGTGCGCGATGGGTTCCAAGACTGTTGATTCCCGAACAAAAGGACATTCGCATGCAGGTCTGCATGCAGATAAAGTTGATGTTAGAGGAACATCCGGAGTTTCTTTCAAACTTAATCACTGCTGATGAAACTTGGCTACATCATTTTGATCCTGAGAGCAAACAGCAAAGCTCAGTGTAGAAATCTCCTTCATCACCAACCCCCAACAAATGAAAAGTGGTTGCTTCTGCTGGGTAAGTTATGGTCGTCTCATTCTTTGATATTCATGGAATGGTTTATCAGCATGTTGTACCTGCACACACATAAGTAACTGGACAATACTACAGGGATATCCTGAAAACATTACAAGTACATATCAGGCGCAAAAGACCACATTTCCGTGAAGCAGGCTGAATGCTGCACCACGATAATGTGCGACCGCATATTGCCAATGTTGTTGCTGAATATCTTGCAAAAATCAACGTGAAGTACATCCCTCACCCTCTCTATAGTCCGGATTTAGTCCAATGTGACTTTTTTCTATTCCCTAACGTGAAGAAACGCCTTCGTGGGTGGCATTATCCATCATCAGAAACAGTGGTGAAGGCTGCGGAGGCGATTTTGAAGGATCTCTCAAAAAATGTTTCCAACATGTCTTTGAAGACTGACAGAAACGCTGGGACAAGTACATCGCATTCAGGGGAGACTATTTTGAGAAGGACCATCAAAATTATGAGGATGAGTAAAGGTACCTGGTCAAAAAAATTGTGACCATTCTTTATTGAACAGCCCTCGTAATTCAATAACTTCTCGGACTGGACGGGATTGGAACCCGAAGCTGCCAAATCTGTGCAACAGATAAAACCGCCTCAGACATCCCACTCGTCCTGCATGCATCAATACATGATAAGTAACCCCATGTAATAAGGGCAAAAAAATTACGATAAACATAACCTTAATATATGCCCCTCTTAAAAAGAAAAGGCTATAACAGGTTCTTAAGCTACAAAAAATCTCATAATATGAAAAGAAAACGCTACAGACATATAAAGTTGATTATTTTACTCCAGGGAATATGAAACACCAGCTTGCTGTTCTAAACAACGAAGCAAAGTAAGCAACGTCGAGCTTTAATAAATATTCAAGCATAATTAATGCATATCCTTGTTCACAATGAACCCATTTATGTCTCATTAACTACTCAGTTATGTTACGCGTTTTATAATTAGAGACAGGATAGCCAACATTCCTGTGTACACTCACGTACATAACATTTAGCCTATCTCCTTGGCAGCAAAACCACCTCTACACATGAGCTCCTCTGCTCTTGTAAAAACACTTGTTCCTCTATATACTTCAGACAAACGTTATCTTGTATTTACAAGGGAATACAGTAGACTTCAAGTGATAGCCAAATGTTTCAAAACTGGTTCTCTAGGTGACGTCTTTGAAATTCCGTTCTCTTTGTATGTCCAACAGATAAAAAATGAAGGTACAGGGAATATGGGAATACAGTAGACTTTAAGTGATAGTCAAATGTTTTAAAACTGGTTGTCTAGGTGACGACTTTGAAATACGTTCTCGTTTTTGGGAAAGGCGACTATTCGCCTGTCCATAGTGCCTGAATTGTCCATGGGACTACATACATATCCTTAAACACAGTTATGAGAATATCTTTAACTTGATATATGTGTTTTTCAGTGGTAAATGATTGTGTTTGCTGAGACGTATCAGTAATGACATTTGGCATATAGAGTAACGAGGCTCGTGTGGACTGCCATCTGTTGTACATTAAAGTGAAACTGACAACGAAATTGCGGGTTATTACGAACCTTGCAATCAATACCTCGTTAGCTCAGTGAAATCTTTGACTGGACATCTCGGAAGTGCTTTTGACAACTCTCTTTTCTGTATGTATGGCAAATTTGGATATCATTTCATTCATCGTCCGATATGATTTAACGTTGGAAGTTTTCCCTCATCCTGCAAGATGAATGTCTGGTAACTCTAAGTTCTATGTACCCTGTACTTATTGGAACATCATTTCATTCATCGTCCAATATGACTTAACGTTGGAGGTTTTCTCTTATCCTGAAAGATGAATGACTGATAACTCTAAGCTCTATGTACCCTGTACTTATTTGAACATCATTTCATTCATCGTCCGAAATAACTTAACGTTGGAGGTTTTCTCTTAGCCTGAAAGATGAATATCTGATAACTCTAAGCTCTATGTACCCTGTACTTATTTGAACATCATTTCATTCATCGTCCAATATGACTTAACGTTGGAGGTTTTCTCTTATACTGAAAGATGAATGTCTGGTAACTCTAAGCTCTATGTATCCCGTACTTATTTGAACATCATTTCATTCATCGTCCGATATGACTTAACGTTGGAGGTTTTCTCTTATCCTAAAAGATGAATGTCTGGTAACTCTAAGCTCTATGTATCCCGTACTTATTTGAACATCATTTCATTCATCGTCCAATATGACTTAACGTTGGAGGTTTTCTCTTAGCCTGAAAAATGAATGACTGATAACTCTAAGCTCTATGTACCCTGTACTTATTTGAACATCATTTCATTCATCGTCCGATATGACTTAACGCTGGAGGTTTTCTCTTATCCTAAAAGATGAATGTCTGATAGCTCTAAGCTCTATGTACCCTGTACTTATTTGAACATCATTTCATTCATCGTCCGATATGACTTAACGTTGGAGGTTTTCTCTTATCCCGAACGATGAATGTCTGGTAACTCTAAGCTCTATGTACCCTGTACTTATTTGAACATCATTTCATTCATCGTCCGATATGACTTAACGTTGGAGGTTTTCTCTTATCCTGAAAGATGAATGTCTGGTAACTCTAAGCTCTATGTACCCTGTACTTATTTGAACATCATTTCATTCATCGTCCGATATGACTTAACGTTGGAGGTTTTCTCTTATCCTGAAAGATGAATGTCTGGTAACTCTAAGCTCTATGTACCCTGTACTTATTTGAACATCATTTAATTCATCGTCCGATATGACTTAACGTTGGAGGTTTTCTCTTATCCTGAAAGCTGAATGTCTGGTAACTCTAAGCTCTATGTACCCTGTACTTATTTGAACATCATTTCATTCATCGTCCGATATGACAACGTTGGAGGTTTTCTCTTATCCTGAAAGATGAATGTCTGGTAACTCTAAGCTCTATGTACCCTGTACTTATTTGAACATCATTTCATTCATCGTCCGATATGACAACGTTGGAGGTTTTCTCTTATCCTGAAAGATGAATGTCTGGTAACTCTAAGCTCTATGTACCCTGTACTTATTTGAACATCATTTCATTCATCGTCCGATATGACAACGTTGGAGGTTTTCTCTTATCCTGAAAGATGAATGTCGGGTAACTCTAAGCTCTATGTACCCTGTACTTATTTGAACATCATTTCATTCATCGTCCGATATGACTTAACGTTGGAGGTTTTCTGTTGTCCTGGAAGATGAATGTCTGGTAACTCTAAGCTCTATGTACCCTGTACTTATTTGAACATCATTTCATTCTTCGTCCGATATAACTTAACGTTGGAGGTTTTCTCTTATCCTGAAAGATGAATGTCGGGTAACTCTAAGCTCTATGTACCCTGTACTTATTTGAACATCATTTCATTCATCGTCCGATATTACAACGTTGGAGGTTTTCTCTTATCCTGAAAGATGAATGTCTGCTAACTCTAAGCTCTATGTACCCTGTACTTATTTGAACATCATTTCATTCTTCGTCCGATATAACTTAACGTTGGAGGTTTTCTCTTATCCTGAAAGATGAATGTCTGGTAACTCTAAGCTCTATGTACCCTGTACTTATTTGAACATCATTTCATTCTTCGTCCGATATAACTTAACGTTGGAGGTTTTCTCTTATCCTGAAAGATGAATGTCTGGTAACTCTAAGCTCTATGTACCCTGTACTTATTTGAACATCATTTCATTCTTCGTCCGATATAACTTAACGTTGGAGGTTTTCTCTTATCCTGAAAGATGAATGTCTGGTAACTCTAAGCTCTATGTACCCTGTACTTATTTGAACATCATTTCATTCTTCGTCCGATATGACTTAACGTTGGAGGTTTTCTCTTATCCTGAAAGATGAATGTCGGGTAACTCTAAGCTCTATGTACCCTGTACTTTTCATTCATCGTCCGATATGACTTAACGTTGGAGGTTTTCTCTTATCCTGAAAGATGAATGTCGGGTAACTCTAAGCTCTATGTACCCTGTACTTTTCATTCATCGTCCGATATGACTTAACGTTGGAGGTTTTCTCTTATCCTGAAAGATGAATGTCGGGTAACTCTAAGCTCTATGTACCCTGTACTTATTTGAACATCATTTCATTCATCGTCCGATATGACTTAACGTTGGAGGTTTTCTCTTATCCTGAAAGATGAATGTCTGGTAACTCTAAGCTCTATGTATCCTGTACTTATTTGAACATCATTTCATTCATCGTCCGATATGACTTAACGTTGGAGGTTTTCTCTTATCCTGAAAGATGAATGTCTGGTAACTCTAAGCTCTATGTACCCTGTACTTATTTGAACATCATTTCATTCATCGTCCGATATGACTTAACGTTGGAGGTTTTCTCTTATCCTGAAAAATGAATGTCTGGTAACTCTAAGCTCTATGTACTCTGTACTTATTTGAACATCATTTCACTTCTTCTCATCCGGAAACAGTTTCTCAGTTATAAGTTGTGTAAAAGGTTTTTAATCTGTAGCACGCTGATATAACCAGTTGGAAGATGCTGAGGTTTGTTCGTAGTTGACACTGGTTTTGAAGACATGGTTTAACATTTCGAAAGAAAGAGACAAAATGGTTTTTTCGGTGCTAAATTTAAAACAGCTGTTTCATTTGTATCTTTTGGTTGAAGATGTGTCCCTGGTGGTCATACAAACATTGTCCACTTTCCATGACTGTGCACCAGCTTATTTTAGTAAGTGAGTATGTAATTTCTTGAATTATAAATTTTTGCATAGGTGGGCTGTAGATGTTGGCCTATTTCATAGTCTGCTTATATTTCAATGTGATTCTTCGTCTGTGTACATTGGAAATTTAAAGTCGCTGGTTTATGTTGTTCTGTTGGATGTTGCCGTTCTAATGGAACGAATGCATTGCGATAGACACTGGTCGAACCTGAAGGAAGAATTAGTGTAGTTTGTGATGGCGAATTTATTTTTGAAAAGTTTCCTGTTTTCATGTTTAGAAAATGTTGAAATTTTTTTCTAAATTTTAAGTCCTCTAACGTGAAGTCATCTAGGACAATTATTTTCAAATTAGTGCAGGGTACATACAGAGGCTGACATAAGTATTCCAACGTAAACATTTAATACTTATATTATTTTAAAGCTACGCAGAGTAAGCATATGCAAATACAACTAGTACAAAATAAACTTGAGTCTTACATTAAACATATAAACTCATAAATAGCAGCTTAAACTAATTTGCACTACAAGAAGAAATAAAACGTTTACTTTACATCTGGACATAAATGTTCGAACAGAGAACAGCTAGTATTTAGATATCATCCCCTTTCTTTGAATTACTGCTGATAATCGTTTGGGTGTTGTGTCACTGCAGAGTCCATATTTCTCCACTCTGAAGAAGTTCTTTCAGATGTTCCTTTCTTCTGATGTGGTGCTTCCTCACACGCTCCTCGAGTTCCTTCCAGATGTTCTCTATAAGATTTAAATCTGGAGATTGGGGCGGTGTGTTCAAAGTGTGAGGAGTCTTGTAAAATTTCAGCAGTATGCTTCGGATCATTGTCCTGATGGAAGAAATAATCCTGTCCTAATCCCAGCTTTTCTGCACTCTTTTAAAGATTGTTTTCAAGAATCCTCTTGTATTCAAATCTGTCCATGATCCCAGCTATGAACACCAGTTCCCCAAAGCCAGATGAAGCTATACAGCCCCATACCATCACACTACTGCTACCATGTTTCACTGTAGCTACTATGTTCTTAGGTTCCCATTCTGTATTTGGCAGTCTCCACACTTTAAGATGTCCATCACTCTTGTATAAGCAGAATTTGCTCTCGTCTGACCAGAGAACATTATCCCAGAATTCTGTTGGTTTCACCATATACTGTTTAGCAAATTCTATACGCTTTTTCTTATTTACCTTATTAACATATGGTTTCTTCCTAGTAACGTGGGCATTGTAACTAGTACAATTTAAAAGCCGTTCAACTGTTCTGGTGCTAGAATATTGCTCAAGGCTTCCTCTAATCTCAGATGCAGTGATTCTAGAATTCTGCTTCACCAGTTTTATTATTTGCCTCCTGTCTCTGGTGGTGGATTTAGAAGGAGCGCCATTTCTAGATTTATTTACAACAGTATTTGTCTGTTTGAAGCGCTGAATTATGCAGAACACTGTAGTTTTGCTTATGTTAATGGTTTTAGCAATATCAGAGTGAGATTTGTTTTGTTTTTACATATTTCTCACGATATTCCCCTCTGCCACCGTTGTCTCCTTACCTTTACGTCCCATATTACCTGCGAGCTCACAATCAGCTCAGTAACTGTGAGCACACTGTCTCGAGACATAGCATAAACACAACTGCTATGTGGTACGTCCAACCACCTTTTACTCTGTTCGATTGGGTACGTTCGAACACTTATGTCCTCCAATAAGAGCGACAATAGAATAAATACAGTACAGATTGTGTAATAAATACACGCAAAAAGATATTTAAAATACGGTTTCCAAGACAGAAAAGGTTAATATTTACATGTTAAACAGTTCCACGCTGCAATATAAATATTATAGTATTTATAGTACATGCAACGTTACATGTTATATTTTTCGAATACTTCTGTCGGCCTCTGTACATCTTAGAGTTTTCTGACACTTATCTTTCAGGATAAGTGAAAACCTTATCATCCTGACCGAGATTTGCTCTAAAGACTTCCTGTGCGTGACGCTACCACCATGCTACAGAGGCGAGCCAGTTTTATTATCATTATTAATATTATCATTATTATCATTATTAATATTATCATTATCATCATTATTAATATTATCATTATCATCATTATTAATATTATCATTATCATCATTATTAATATTATCATTATCATCATTATCATCATTATTATCATTATCATCATTATCATCATTATTATCATCATTATTATTATGATTATTATTATAATTATTATTATTATAATTATTATTATTATAATTATTATTATTATAATTATTATTATTATAATTATTATTATTATTATTATTATTATTATTATTATTATTATTATTATTATAATTATTATTATTATAATTATTATTATTATAATTATTATTATTATTATTATTATAATTATTATTATAATTATTATTATAATTATTATTATAATTATTATTATAATTATTATTATAATTATTATTATAATTATTATTATAATTATTATTATAATTATTATTATAATTATTATTATAATTATTATTATAATTATTATTATAATTATTATTATAATTATTATTATAATTATTATTATAATTATTATTATAATTATTATTATAATTATTATTATAATTATTATTATTATTATTATTATTATTATTATTATTATTATTATTATTATTATTATTATTATTATTATTATTATTATTATTATTATTATTATTATTATTATTATTATTATTATTATTATTATTATTATTATTATTATTATTATTATTATTATTATTATTATTATTATTATTATTATTATTATTATTATTATTATTATTATTATTATTAGCATCATTACCATTCTAAACATCGGCTATTATAATTTTAACCTTGAGCATTTCGGTAAAGAAGAAACAAGTGAATAGCGTGTGTAATGACGTGTATGACCATCATTCTTGTAACGTTCGGCGGAAGAACGAGGAAGCACGCTGTTAAACAGTATATCGAGAAAGCGTGAAATGAACAAGGTGCAGACAAAAAAAGGAAATGGTGTCTGTCTGCCTGTGTACACAGAACAACGTTTCTCTAAAAATTTCACTTATGTACGTATTACTGTTTCTTTTTTATTAATCTCGCCGCCAAACCGTTACTTAACTCGCTTATTGTCCTTCGAGGAATGTCTTCCTGTCTTTCAAAGAGAGTTCTAATGTATGTGCATACGAGATTAGAACAGTCTGCTGAGATATGGTTGGCAGGATATGCAGATTCATCCGGAAGTTCTTAAACGCGCTTCATTTGCCTATTTCTCCGGAAGGAAAGGGCAAGAAACTCCAGTAAGCAGGTCATTTCATGTTCTATTTGACACGTAAGCACATTACAGAAATTAAATGATGTTTAAATGAGTACAGGGTACATAGAGCTTAGAGTTACCAGACACTCATCTTTCAGGATAAGAGAAAACCTCCAACGTTAAGTCATATCGGACGACGAATGAAATGATGTTCAAATAAGTACAGGGTACATAGAGCTTAGAGTTACCAGACATTCATCTTTCAGGATAAGAGAAAACCTCCAACGTTAAGTCATATCGGACCAAGATTGAAATGATGTTCAAATAAGTACAGGATACATAGAGCTTAGAGTTACCAGACACTCATCTTTCAGGATAAGAGAAAACCTCCAACGTTAAGTCATATCGGACGACGAATGAAATGATGTTCAAATAAGTACAGGGTACATAGAGCTTAGAGTTACCAGACATTCATCTTTCAGGATAAGAGAAAACCTCCAACGTTAAGTCATATCGGACCAAGAATGAAATGATGTTCAAATAAGTACAGGATACATAGAGCTTAGAGTTACCAGACATTCATCTTTCAGGATAAGAGAAAACCTCCAACGTTAAGTCATATCGGACGATGTATGAAATGATGTTCAAATGAGTACAGGGTACATAGAGCTTAGAGTTACCAGACATTCATCTTTCAGGATAAGAGAAAACCTCCAACGTTAAGTCATATCGGACCAAGAATGAAATGATGTTCAAATAAGTACAGGATACATAGAGCTTAGAGTTACCAGACATTCATCTTTCAGGATAAGAGAAAACCTCCAACGTTAAGTCATATCGGACGATGTATGAAATGATGTTCAAATGAGTACAGGGTACATAGAGCTTAGAGTTACCAGACATTCATCTTTCAGGATAAGAGAAAACCTCCAACGTTAAGTCATATCGGACGATGAATGAAATGATGTTCAAATAAGTACAGGGTACATAGAGCTTAGAGTTACCAGACATTCATCTTTCAGGATAAGAGAAAACCTCCAACGTTAAGTCATATCGGACGATGAATGAAATGATGTTCAAATGAGTACAGGATACATAGAGCTTAGAGTTACCAGACATTCATCTTTCAGGATAAGAGAAAACCTCCAACGTTAAGTCATATCGGACGATGAATGAAATGATGTTCAAATAAGTACAGGGTACATAGAGCTTAGAGTTACCAGACATTCATCTTTCAGGATAAGAGAAAACCTCCAACGTTAAGTCATATCGGACGATGTATGAAATGATGTTCAAATGAGTACAGGATACATAGAGCTTAGAGTTACCAGACATTCATCTTTCAGGATAAGAGAAAACATCCAACGTTAAGTCATATCGTACGATGAATGAAATGATGTTCAAATAAGTACAGGGTACATAGAGCTTAGAGTTACCAGACATTCATCTTTCAGGATAAGAGAAAACCTCCAACGTTAAGTCATATCGGACGATGAATGAAATGATGTTCAAATGAGTACAGTGTACGTAGAGCTTAGAGTTACCAGACATTCATCTTTCAGGATAAGAGAAAACCTCCAACGTTAAGTCATATCTGACGATGAATGAAATGATGTTCAAATGAGTACAGTGTACGTAGAGCTTAGAGTTACCAGACATTCGTCTTTCAGGATAAGAGAAAACCTCCAGCGTTAAGTCATATCTGACGATGAATGAAATGATGTTTAAATGAGTACAGGGTACATAGAGCTTAGAGTTACCAGACATTCATCTTTCAGGATAAGAGAAAACCTCCAACGTTAAGTCATATCAGACGATGAATGAAATGATGCTCAAATAAGTACAGGGTACATAGAGCTTAGAGTTACCAGACATTCATCTTTCAGGATAAGAGAAAACCTCCAACGTTAAGTCATATCGGACGATGAATGAAATGATGTTCAAATAAGTACAGGGTACATAGAGGTTAGAGTTACCAGACATTCATCTTTCAGGATAAGAGAAAACCTCCAACGTTAAGTTATATCGGACGATGAATGAAATGATGTTCAAATAAGTACAGGGTACATAGAGCTTAGAGTTACCAGACATTCATCTTTCAGGATAAGAGAAAACCTCCAACGTTAAGTCATATCGGACGATGAATGAAATGATGTTCAAATAAGTACAGGGTACATAGAGCTTAGAGTTACCAGACATTCATCCTTAGGTATAAGGGAAACTCCGGTAAAAGACTCTCACCAAGATTCTATCTCCAGACCTCTTAACCACAGAGGCGGGCACAGAAAAACGAAAACAATCCCTAAGTATCAGCTTTGACGTCGTTGAAAAAAAAAACTCTAAAAATCTGTAATATTTATGAGGCTAAAGATTAAAACTATACAAACGCTTAAAGATTAACGGCCCACCAGAGTATGCGTCACCGACTTTTAGCATGTTTATTTTACACTTTCTCATACCTCTGTAATTAAACATAAGACTATCTTGCGAACAAAAATAAGTTTAGAGGAGTAATTATTCTGCTCATCATGCTGAAATACACTCGTCTAGCACAAAAACTTCTCTCACATTATCATTAATGACTTTCCAACATCTTAATTGCTTGTTTCTACACCCTTGTTCGGCTATACTGGTAAATAATTCCCTTAAACTGGTTTTGTACACAACTTTAATAATTCATAAGTTCTCAGCCTTTTCTTCTACAAATACTTGTATGGCATTATGCCTATATAACGTCTAAGTTATTCCAGAACACAAGTTTGCACTCACAAGATTTTCTCTACTTCTATACAAACACTTATTACCCTATCTACGTCTAGATAAACATCTTATTGACCTTACAAGTGAATGCAGTAGACTTTAAGCGATAGTCAAATGTTTTAAAACTGGTTGTCTAGGTGACGTCTTTGAAATTCCGTTCTCTTAGTATGTCCAAGAGATAAAAAATGAAGGTACAAGGGAATATAGGAATACAGTAGACTTTAAGTGATAGTCAAATATTTTAAAACTGGTTGTCTAGGTGACGTCTTTGAAATTCCGTTCTCTTTGTATGTTCAAGAAATAAAAAATGAAAGTACAAGGGAATATAGGAATACAGTAGACTTTAAGTGATAGTCAAATGTTTTAAAACTGGTTGTCTAGGTGACGTCTCTGAAATTCCGTTCTCTTTGTATGTCCAAGAGATAAAATGTTTATAATAGTTTTATATTTGAGGAAACCATAAGTTTGCAAAATTCAGACAAATAAAAAGGAAATTTTGTAGAATGGTTTACAATTCCCCAAAAAATGCATATGACATAAATTGTGTATTTTAACAAGAACTACATTTGTTATGTAGTAACTTATTACATTTTATCTGTTATACAAAAGTCATGCAGAGTAAACGGGACTTCTGAGGGAATTCAAGATAGACGTATCACGTCACTGAAGTTAAATTATTTTCTGGTTTTGAAAGTTCTTTGACTGCTGTGTTCTGAATGTCTCATTCTATATCGGGCATGAAACTTCGACTTTTGCTCAGAAGGGTCACGAGTTAGCTTCTTTGACAGTGATTTTCCTAGGAAGATTTTTCCAGAAGTTTAGCATCAACAAACATCGCTGTCCTTCATTTTTTGCAAGTAATGTTTCGTCTAAGGGGTAGTGGCACTGGGGGATTTTGTGGTAGTCCCTATGTGTCGTATCTCCGGAAGATGCATGTTGTATGCTGATCATACACACAAGCAGATATTTATAAAAATTCTCTTTCTTATTCAGGCGGCCCCAAACGAGTAGAGAACAGTATAAACTTTCCTGCTGAAGCCCAGACTGGACGTGCCAGGATGCCGACGACGGGTTCATAAGGGCAGTAAGAAAAATCTCTGCTATTTCTTCCCTCCGCTGCAAAGTCACCCCTGTGTCGTTGGCCATTGGTGTGAGAGGTGGAGGATGGCCATCAGCACCGGAAAGAGCTTCGCTCTGCTCCTGGGCCGGGCGACCGCAGTGATCTCAGAGTCCGCGACAGACAAATCGCATTTGTTCCCTCTGCCAGAAACCTCGTTGTCCTACTCGACTGCGGCCTCGCTTACGTCCCTCATGTCCGGGCGGACAAAGGCATGCAGCCCTTAGGCAGTTGTACCCCGTATTAAAATCCCATATGCCTACACACCTTTAATTTCCCGTAGGGAAGGGGATCCGTCCCATTCAGCTGCCGTGGTGCGGGCGCTGTGAAGCCTTAGCACTCGTGGTACCTCTGACGTTACTAGAGGAACCTGGGGCTGAACATTAAGCCCCTCCCGTAAGGTAGTTGTTCGGATTGGGTTGGACTCGAGGGGGCAGGGTGTTGTCTACACCCGCGGGAGATCGAGTACTTCCGGCCATTCTTCGGCAGCCCGAGGGAGAGGTCAAAGGGTTGCCGCCCACTCCCGGGTACTAACCTGCATAGCTAGTAGAAGGTGTGGTAGATCACCACGCGGCCCCACCGAGGTCAATCAAGCTTTCCCCTTTTAGGGTTGGCGCACGTAAGTGGCGTATCCACTTACACCCTTCTTGAGTTTATGGACCAGATGGGGGAGGGTCTTGTTAGCTTCTAGGTCTTGCCCCAAGTAAGAGCCCTCGAGGTGCCGGGCACCACAGTTTTGGGGACAGCTGGGTTACTCCTTCGTTGCAGAAGGGGTATCGGCCTTTACTATGTAAGGATTACTCTGGTAGATAGCCCGCCTCGGTAGCGTGGTGGTAGCGTGTCTCTCTCGCGTTCAAGAGGTACCGAGTTCGAATGTCGGTCGGGGTGGGTTACCTGGATAAGGTTTTTCCGGGGTTTTCCCTTATCCTGAAAGACGAATGTCGGGTAACTCTAAGCTCCATGGACCCCGGGCTCATTTGAGCGTCATTTCACTCATTCCATTCATCGTCCGATATGACTTAACGTTGGAGGACATAAAAAATAAAAAAAATAACTCTGGTAGATTCCTTTGCTCCTACATATATGACAAGACACTTTAATTTGCGCCTATATTGGCCGATTATCCCGCCTCTGATCCTGAACGGCAGCGAAGTCTGGTGATCGGCGGCTCCGACCACCATTTGCAGACGACAACACGTACAGAACAGGGCGCTAAGGATGATATATGATACTGAGTGTCCCATATCCTTCATATCCAATCCGGAGTGCCATATATCGCCGACCAGGTGCAGGAGAGAAACTAGATTTCCATTCTAATCGACTAGTAAACACCTTGGCCGTTATGACCATAGAGCAGCTCGCCGTAGAGCAAGGAAGCGGTCGCTAAAGACGCCTTGGGCAACCTAATTTGGACAGCCTGGTCACTCTTCCTTAAAACCAAAAGCCCTCAGGCCGAGAAATGGGCCTAGCAATACAAATACCATTACCTTGTTCGTATCCCCCTAGCAGGTGGATCGTGGCAAGAAGCCTCACATGCAGGCGGACAGGTGCAGCCAGCACTGGGCGTGGACACCGCGTGGACGGGCGGCACCCTTCCTGGGCATTTATTTATCTGCAGATGATCTATCCTACAACCCGGGAGCGATGGAAAACTTCGGAGCTCATTTCTAGGGTAATACCTGGTTTCCTAAAAAGCCCCCCCCCATCAGCGACAACAACGTGAACACGGGATGGAAGTAGATGCACCACTTACGTGAGTCAACTCCGCAGGGAAGACTACCAAAAACTTCGGTGGGGCCGCCTGATTATTTAGCACACTTTCTACTAGCCCTGCAGGCTATTACGCGGGAATAAATGACTTCCCTCAACCCCGTTCGGAGACGTACCCCATCTCCCACGGTTGTCGGGAACACACTAACCCCTCGAGTCCAACCCAATCCGACAGCTCTCCTACGGGAGGAGCTCGGCAGTAGGCCCGGGTTTCCTCTAGTAGCGTCAGAGGTACCACGAATGCTAAGGGTCCGCAGTGCCCGCCCCATGGCAGGCGAAGGGGACGTATACCCTCCCCTATGGGAAATTTTCCTGAATTCCATTATTGCCGACCTGGTGTGGGAGAGAAACTAGAAGCAAGAAAATAGACTTCCATTCTAATCGATTGGTGAACACCCTTGGCCGTTACGATCATAGGGTACCTTGCCGAAGACCAAGATACCAGCTACCCAAAGACGTTTTAGCAACTTATTTTGTCAAGGGCTGTCACTCGCCCTTAAAACCAAAAGCCCTCAGGCCAAGAAATGGGCCTAGCAGCACCAATACTATTATCTTGTTCCTATCCCTCTAGCCAGCAGGCGGATCGTGACAAGCAGCCTCTCAAACAGGAGGACAGGTGCAGCCTGCATTGGGCGAGGACACCGCGTGGACGGGCGGTACCCCATGTGGACATTTATTTATCTGCAGAGCATCTATCCAAAAGTCGGAAGGCCCTGGCCTCCTTGAACCCGAGAGCGATGGAAAGCTTCGGGACTCTTTTCTAGGGCAATACCTGGTTTCCTAAAAAGACCTCCCCCCATCGACAACAACGTCAAGACGGGATGGAAGTGGATACGCCACTTATGAGCGTCTACCCCGCACGGAAGACTATCGAAAGCCTGGGTGGAGCCACCTGATGACCTAGCACACTTTCTACAAACTATGCAGACTAGTACCCGGGGCTTCTGAGCAACCCTTTACCCCGTCCGGGCGGCCGAGGCCTGGCTGGAGGTACGCGATATCTCACGGGTGTCCGTAACACACTGTCCCTCGAGTCCAACCCAATCCGAACAACTCCCCGACACCCCACGTGGACATACATATTAGGGTTCTACGTAGGGTAGCTATCACTGACCTTCCTCACAAACCAGGGAGTCACCGAGCTGTTCCCGAAGGGCGCCCGGCACCTCCAAGGCTCTTTCCACTGGCTAAGATCTAGAAGCTAACAAGCCCACCCTATCTAGTCCGAAAATACAAGACGGGATGGAAGTGGATACGCCACTTACGCGCGCCAACTCCAAATGGGCAAGGCTACCGAACACCTCGGTAGGGTCACCTGGTGATCTAGCACACCTTCTACTAGCTATCAAGGCTAGTACCCGGGACTTATGAGGCAACCCTCTACCCCGTCCGGCGACGCACTCGATCTCCCACGGGTATCGGGAACTACTGCCCCCTCCAGTACAACACAATCCGAACAACTCTCATTCAGGGAGGGGTTCGAATGTTCGGCACCTCACGTGTACAGGTTCGCCCGCAAATGGCTACAAATAACACTGCCCAAGACAATACCCTGAGACACACGTGTTAGTTTTGTAATGCCCAGATAAAGCCGCACTTACTGACTAGGACGTGAGGCAGAAAACACATTGCCCATTGTTAGTCGTTCCATTCAGATCTTGAAGAACGTCAAGGGGTCGAGAACGGCCGAAAGTTCGACCTTCATATACTTGACACGGCTGATCACCCGCGAAGCCTTGACTAAAATTTAGGATTTTTAGACTTTTATGCAGATAAATGTTTTGTATTTTATATTTATTTATATTTTATTAGCACTGTCACCTGCGCCGACAGTCGATTGGCAGGAATGGCGAAATAAATTTGAAGAATTATCCTAAGATTTTATTGAAGACAAACAAATAAAAATAGTATACTAGTTGTAGCTCAAATTATTATATTTGAACTAAATGGAATAATAGTTAAATGTTAATATAAAGAATTAGGCAAATTAATTTCCTGAAGACGCGCGGTAGCCTGGTGGTTACGGCACTAGACTACAAGTCAGGTGGTCGCGGGTTCGATACCTGTACCATTTGAATTTACTCCCTTGTATAAACCTTCTGTTCGAGCTATGGCCCTGGGGTTCACTCATCCTCTAACAGAAATGAGTACCAGGGTAATTCCTGGGGGTGAAGGCGGCTGTCTCGTGGGGCTGACCACCTCACAGGCCGTGTATGCCAAAGGTTTATATAGCTGCCTGCTGTAACCACCTGTCGGCCCGATAGAGGTGGTATGGCCTACCATTGGGGTACATTTACCTACCTTAAATTTCCTATTTTGTGCGGTGCATCCGTTTATGTAACACTTTGTTGATGTCGACAACAGAGTGCAAGGAAAAACTGCTAGCAAATATTGCACCTATCAAAGAATGAAAACACAATAAATGTCACAAAAGATAAGGCAGCACTTTTTATGTGCCTTAAACAAATAACTCAGCATTACGTTTAAGAGTACTTAGAAGTTTTTTTCTCTTTGTTTTCCCATGTATATGCATGTCTCCTCTATTGTATATTAAAGAGTAAACAAGTTATTTTTAGAAGTTTAATTACTTCTACAAATGGTTACTTCTAACAAAGTGTATAAATATAGTTAAATGTTTTAACACTATATACCTGTCCTAAAATTACGTAATATTTACATGGAATTCCGTGAAACCGCTGAACACTGTCAGCCCAGTTCCCATTCCGCTTTCCACAAAAGTTTGTCTAGATTAACGATAAGTAAAAGGGGACAAAACCCAAATCAGATATCCCCACTAACAGAACATTATCTACTTTTGTACAACCACTTATTACTTCAAGATAAACACTATCTTATTGTAGTTACAAGGGAACACAGTAGACTTTAAGTGATAGTCAAATGTTTTAAAACTGGTTGTCTAGGTGACGTCTTTGAAATTCAGTTCTCTTTGTATGTCCAAGAGATAAATGAAGCTACAAGGGAATATGGGAACATAGACTTTAAGTGATAGTCAAATGTTTTAAAACTGATTGTCTAGGTGACATCTTTGTATGTCCAAGAGATAAAAAAGTGAATAGGGACTCTCCATTGTAGGGATTATTGGAAGATGCAAACAAGTAATAAGGAATGTACCACAATGGTACAGGACAAGGTGCACGTTACCATAACTAGGTGCTGGAGAAAGTAAAAAATGAGAATGATACACGTAGGTATGTGTAATAATTACGTGAAAAGGTAACCCATAAAATGAACAGGAAAAGCAAGTTTTTTACAATAAAAATGTAGTTACAACCGGTTGTTTATCGAGTTAGCACTAATTGCAATGTTCCGCGTGTGATATTGCAATATCACATTCTGGAGTTTAATAACCCTCATATGACATAAAACTAATTGGACAAGGCAAACACTCTGCTATAAATGAATACCTCCCACAAAGGGAATGGATAAATGATTATGCTCTCATTAAATATTTGAATTTCGAGAGGCAATACGCCTACGCAAATCAAAGATGAGTTGGATTCTGTGTGTGTGGATTCTGCACCATAGTTTACCACAGTGAAAGTTTGGGCAGCTGAATTTAAACGTGGCGGTAAGAGCTTAGGAGACGAAGAAACTTCGTGACGTCCACAAACTGCAACTATCGACGAAAACATCACCAAAGTTCACCAAATGATACAAGGCGACCGCGGAAATAAAGTGAGCGAGATAGTAGAGGCTATGAACATGTCAAAAGAACGTGTTTGTCACATATTAAATAAACATATAGACATGAGAAGGCTGTCCTCAGGTTTGGTGCCGCGTTTGCTCACGTTAGACCAAAAACGTGTTCGAATGAACATTTCCAACGCTCATTTAGCGTAGTTTAGGTACAATAAATCTCAGTTTTGGTGCCGATTAATTACTGTAGATAAAACTTGGATACACCATTATACGCCCGAAACAAATATACAGTCCAAAATTTGACTGCAAAGGGGGAACCGACTCCAGAAAAAGCAAAAGTGGTTTTCTTTTCGGCTGGGAAAGTAAAGGCGACTGTTGTTTTGAGATAGTAATGGAATTATTTTAATCGATTATCTTCAATTACAGGAGCATCCTACGCATCATTCCTTGACAAGCTGAATGCATAATTTGCGGAAAAATGGCCACATTTGCAGAAAAAGGATACCCTGTTTCACTATGACAAAGCACCGCCTCACACCTCAGCGGTTGCAATGGCGAAAATCCACGAATTACGGTTTCAACTGCTTGACTTACCAGATCTAGCCCCAAGCGACTTCTTTTTTCACCCTCATCTGAAAATTGCGCTCGAAGGACAGAGATTTTCATCAAATAAAGAGGCAATCACTTTCGTGAAAAAATTATTTTGTAGAGAAAAACGCCGAATACTATTTGGACGGGTTACAGAGATGGGAGCATCGCTGGGAGAAGTGTGTAGAGTTACAAGGAGACTATGTTGAAAAACTCCGAGTACTATTTGAACGGGTTACGGAGATGGGAACATCGCTGGGAGAGGTGTGTAGAGTTACAAGGAGACTATGTTGAAAAACGTCGAGTACTATTTGGACGGGTTACGGAGATGGGAACATCGCTGGGAGAAGTGTGTAGAGTTACAAGGAGATTATGTTGAAAAAGTCGAGTACTATTTGGACGGGTTACGGAGATGGGAACATCGCTGGGAGAGGTGTGTAGAGTTACAAGGAGACTATGTTGAAAAACCTCGAGCACTATGTGAACGGGTTACTGAGCTGAGAGCATCGTTGAGAGAAGTGTATAGAGTTACAAGGAGACTATGTTGAAAAACGCCGAGTACTATTTGGACGGGCTACAGAGATGGGAACATCGCTGGGAGAAGTGTGTAGAGTGACAAGGAGACTATGTTGAAAAACGCCGAGTACTATTTGGACGGGCTACAGAGATGGGAACATCGCTGGGAGAACTGTGTAGAGTGACAAGGAGACTATGTTGAAAAACGCCGAGTACTATTTGGACGGGTTACAGAGATGGGAGTATCACTGGGAGAAGTGTGTAGAGTTACAAGAAGACTATGTTGAAAAACGTCGGGTGCTATTTGGACGGGTTACAGAGATGAGAACATCGCTGGGAGAAGTGTGTAGAGTTACAATGAGAGTATGTTGAAAAACACCGAGTACTATTTGGACGGGTTACAGAGATGGGAACATCGCTGGGAGAAGTGTGTAGAGTTACAATGAGAGTATGTTGAAAAACACCGAGTGCTATTTGGACGGGTTACAGAGATGAGAACATCGCTGGGAGAAGTGTGTAGAGTTACAATGAGAGTATGTTGAAAAACACCGAGTACTATTTGGACGGGTTACAGAGATGGGAGCCTCGCAGGGAGAAGTGTGTAGAGTTACAATGAGACTATGTTGAAAAACGCCGAGTACTATTTGGACGGGTTACCGAGATAGGAGCATCGCTGAGAGAAGTGTGTAGGGTTACAAGGAGACTATGTTGAAAAACACCGAGTACTATTTGGACGGGTTACAGAGATGGGAACATCGCTGAGAGAAGTGTGTAGAGTTACAAGGAGACTATGTTGAAAAACACCGAGTACTATTTGGACGGGTTACAGAGATGGGAACATCGCTGAGAGAAGTGTATAGAGTTACAAGGAGACTATGTTGAAAAACACCGAGTACTATTTGGACGGGTTACCGAGATAGGAGCATCGCTGAGAGAAGTGTGTAGGGTTACAAGGAGACTATGTTGAAAAACACCGAGTACTATTTGGACGGGTTACAGAGATGGGAACATCGCTGAGAGAAGTGTGTAGAGTTACAAGGAGACTATGTTGAAAAACACCGAGTACTATTTGGACGGGTTACCGAGATAGGAGCATCGCTGAGAGAAGTGTGTAGGGTTACAAGGAGACTATGTTGAAAAACGCCGAGTACTATTTGGACGGGTTATAGAGATGGGAACATCGCTGAGAGAAGTGTATAGAGTTACAAGGAGACTATGTTGAAAAACACCGAGTACTATTTGGACGGGTTACCGAGATAGGAGCATCGCTGAGAGAAGTGTGTAGAGTTACAAGGAGACTATGTTGAAAAACACCGAGTACTATTTGGACGGGTTACAGAGATGGGAACATCGCTGAGAGAAGTGTGTAGAGTTACAAGGAGACTATGTTGAAAAACACCGAGTACTATTTGGACGGGTTACAGAGATGGGAACATCGCTGGGAGAAGTGTGTAGAGTTACAAGGAGACTATGTTGAAAAACGCCGAGTACTATATGGACGGGTTACAGAGATGGGAACATCGCTGGGAGAAGTGTGTAGAGTTACAAGGAGACTATGTTGAAAAACGCCGAGTACTATATGGACGGGTTACAGAGATGGGAACATCGCTGAGAGAAGTGTGTAGAGTTACAAGGAGACTATGTTGAAAAACACCGAGTACTATTTGGACGGGTTACAGAGATGGGAACATCGCTGAGAGAAGTGTGTAGAGTTACAAGGAGACTATGTTGAAAAACGCCGAGTACTATATGGACGGGTTACAGAGATGAGAGCATCGCTGGGAGAAGTGTGTAGAGTTACAAGGAGACTATGTTGAAAAACGCCGAGTACTATTTGGACGGGTTACAGAGATGGGAACATCGCTGGGAGAAGTGTGTAGAGTTACAAGGAGACTATATTGAAAAACGCCGAGTACTATATGGACGGGTTACAGAGATGAGAGCAACCCTGGGAGAAGTGTGTAGAGTTACAAGGAGACTATGTTGAAAAACGTCGAGTACTATTTGGACGGGTTACAGAGATGGGAACATCGCTGGGAGAAGTGTGTAGAGTTACAAGGAGACTATATTGAAAAACGCCGAGTACTATTTGGACGGGTTACAGAGTTGGGAGCATCGCTGGGAGAAGTGTGTAGAGTTACAAGGAGACTATGTTGAAAAACGCCGAGTACTATTTGGACGTGTTACAGAGATGGGAGCATCGCTGGGAGAAGTGTGTATAGTTACAAGGAGACTATGTAGAAAAAAAAAAAAAAGAATAAAAATTATGTAAAAATTTCTAGTATTTTTATTAGATGGGAAACTTGTAAGAGCGCCAATGTGCATATGCATGTTATTTTTAACGTATTTTTACTTGCAAAGTCTGTATTCTCCACCTACGATTTTTGGACCTAAAAGTTTGGTAATAATTTTACATTCCACTCTTTCTATATTTTCGATATCCGTTTTTCTGTCCAAAATTAATTTTTCTTCTACATATAGGCAGTTTGGTAGAATTACAGTGTAATATTGTCTTAATTTTGTATCTTAGGCAGTCATTTGTTATTAAATATGTTTTGAAGAAGCCAATATACTGCTTTCACTTTTTTCTTTGCACCTGCTTTTGTTTCCTTGTAATTTCCATTCCAATGTCCTCACTTATTTATCCAAGACATTTAAATTGTGAATCTCGATTAATTTCGTTTCCAGCATCGCTTGGAGAAGTGCGTAGAAATATAAGGAGACTATGTAGAAAAATAAAAAAAAAATCTCAAAATATGACATAGAATCCTTAATAGGTCAGAAACTTCTCAAACCACCCTCGTGTGATTTTAAGGTAAAATCTTTCATATTTAAGTTGCAAAGATTTTAGTAATTTCTGATCCCATTCACCAGCGCTCACCTTACTTTGAGTATTTACAGAGGCAATGTTTAAGTCCTGACTGCTTTTTTGAAAGCACTTACAAATGACTTCAGGTCAGAGGTCGTGAAGCAGTGCGAGAGAATGCACTATAATGATGTGCTCCATGCACGATATCCTTACGTAACTGCGCAACAAAATTCCAAATATGTAGATTGTGCTCTCTGGCATTTTCCCCGCGATTTCAGATTTCGTACGTCGAAGAACATTAGGCGGGTTTATGGAGTCGTAATGAACTGTGACGTAACAAGGCGCGGTACGGTGCAGATCGACTCACCAGCACAGCGTGAGCTAAATGTATCCAACTAACCAGCACAGGTGTATCACAGATTTATTTTAACTCCTGTATGATACATTTCAAATTTATTTGCACAGTTTCCATTATAGTATTATTACAATAACATAAACATGGAACATGTGCTTGTTATACATCCTATACAAATACGAGAGCTGTTCAATAAAGAATGATCATAATTTTTTTACTGTCTTTAATTTTTCGCACCAAAATTCAATATTATTATGTTCTGTTTGCATAATGTGAAACAAACGCGCCCTACTAGTTTCATTGTTGGTACTCCTGGCTTCCGCCTGTGAGAACCACGCAAGTTCAAACATGTTCAGTATTGGAACTTAATTGTTCTTTCACACTGGTGGTGTGTAGGCTTTAGTATGGAAAGATAGAGACAAACTGAAAAATTCAATGCCATAAGCCGGGATTTGAAGCACAGTTCTACTGGTTAACGTCCAGCTGCTCTAACCATTGAGGTACTATAGCCCTTGTGCCGACATGACATTAAATTCTCCAACTGACTTGTGTTTTTCCCGGTAAACCACTTAAACTCTGTTTCATATAACCTTGCCCCGCTGACATGTATCACTCCACGTCCAACTACCTTCCCCCTCGTCCTAATTGGCTGATGCTTTCGCGCCATAGGCCATAGGCGGTGCCTTTCCGTCACATTTAAACCTGCAGTAAACGTCATAATAATTGCCGGGAAGATAAATAAAATCATACACATAAGGAAATGAAGGAATGCAAAAATACAAGTTTATAATGAAATGAGCAAGTTGGAACTTAATGACGGAACAATGTAACTGAAACAAGTTTATAATGAAAGGCCTTCGGCCTTTTCCACTGGGGTTTTTAAACCAGCACACATACCTTTCAAAAATGCTTGTCTTCCAGTCTTAAAAGTCGTGTCACGCCATACCTTACTTTTCGTGTGTTCTTCATTCTCCCAAATCTCGTCAAGGTAGTACGTTTTGCGACTTGTATCTCGGCATAGTCCGACTGTCCTTAAATAACGTCTTCGCCACACAGCAATATCGCCTCTGTTTTTAGCACATTTTTCTTGCCTCTTTTTTCATTCACAAACCCCAGCTGCATAAGCAATCTGCTGAAATTTGGTGAATCTGCATCCTCATTTACAGCAGATGAAATGTTATTTATGTTAGGGTGTTCGTTTCTAAAGAAAACAACTATACACATGACGACGCACAGCACTTTTCACGTATTATCTCCGAACACGCGCTTTTGTTTATTCCTGCTTTTGCCTGGAGTGGTAAGTTTTCCTGTTTTCTCAATTTCACATCGCGATGTTCCTACGGATCTCACACTCACACCTGTAACTTCAGAGCACAGCTGTTCGACTTCTCTCACTGACAAAGACAGATTTTTCTCTATGAGTGCATTAAACACATGCACTGCGATTCTTTTTTCGCCTGTTTGTAAATAATTATCCTTGCGATGCTTCAGCGAAAAGCTGGAGGCAGACTCTGCCATTATTCATAGAAGTACATGCGCAATAAACGATCAATAAAATAATTTAGCTTTCGCACTCGGCTAAACAACCTTCGAATGCCGATATATGACTAATCTAGTTCAAAACAAGGTCAGTGATAAAAGTCATATAAACAAATATGTACCGCTGAAGCACGTGCTATCGTTTCATGTGCTTGAGAGCAAAGGAACCTCCTCTTTACTTCGTTTGAGAATTAACATGCATTTCAGATAAATCAACTGTGTTGCGTAATATATTTAATTAAAACAGTTACGAAAATATGAATTTTACAATTCTCTTCCAACACATATAGTTGTATACAGATATATCACCATGTTAAATAACGAACTAATGTTTACCGCACGACAGTCTTTACCACAACAGCAGCCAATGGGAGGTGATTAGGTCACGTGAGCAGTAAGAGATACTGGGCAAGCTAACGTGAAACAAGGATTAGGAGTTCTCATAAACACATGAGACAACTACCTTAATGGTGACTTACAACATGTAAGTATCTTAAGACCCGGGCTTTATAGTTAACCACTATCTTTCCATACCTTAGCCTACACACGGCTAGTGTAAAGAACAATTAAGTTCCATTAATTTACCTAACAGTGGTCCAGTCTTCAAAGACATGCTGGAAACCCTTTTATGAGTGATCCATCAAAATCGCCTCCGCTGGCTTCACCACTGCTTCTGATTATGGATAATGCCTCCCACGAAGGCATTAGGGGCATAGGGAATAGAGAAAAGTCATATGGGGTTCCATCCGACAATAGGGAGACAAAAGGATACACCTCACGTTGATTTTTGCAAGCTATTCAGCAACAACATTGGCAATATGCGGCCACGCATTATCGTGGTGTAGCATCCAGCCTGCTTCACGGAAATGTGGTCTTTTGTGCCTGATATGGACTTGATATGCTTTCAGGACATCCCTGTAGTATTGTTCAGTTACTGATGTGTGTGCAGGTACAACATGCTGATAAACCACTCCATGAATATCAAAGAATGAGATGACCATAACTTTCCCAGCAGAAGCACCCACTTTTGCTTTTTTGGGGGGTTGGTGATGAAGGATATTTCCACACTGAGCTTTGCTGTTTGCTCTCAAGATCAAAATGATGTAGCCAAGTTTCATCAGCAGTGATTACGTTTGAAAGAAAGTCTGGATCTTCCTCTAACATCAACTTTAACTGCATGCAGACCTGCATGCGAATGTCCTTTTGTTCGGGAATGGTCAGTCTTGGAACCCATCGCGCACAAACACGTCTCATGTGTCTTGTTTCTGTCATCAACTTGTAGGTGGCACCCAATAAAATGTTCAGTATTTCAGAAAGTACCTTAAGGTAATTCGTCGATCCTCTCTCACACTGGCAGCAGCAGTGTTGGTGTTTTCTTCCGTAAGAGCAGTAACTGGAGCACCGGGTCCACCTTCCTTTGAAATTGATTGTTTCCCTCTTTAAACGTTTTAAACCACCTTCGAACTGTGCTGTAGGGAAGAACAGACTCTTCATAGGCCTCCTGTAACATTGTATACGTCTCAACTGAAGATTTGTTGCGACGAAAGCAGAATTTTAAAGCCGCATATTGTTCCTCGCGTGTTACCTCCATTACAGCGGTAGGCGATACTGAACATGTCTGAACTTGCCTATTTCTCACAGGCGGGAACCAGAAGTACCAACAATGAAACTATTACGGCGTGTTTGTTTCACATTAAGCCAACAGAATATTATAAGTTTGAATTTTAGTGCGGAAAATAATGACAGTAAAAAAATTATGATCATTCTTTATTGAACAGCTCTCGTACATTCTGTCTAACCATCTAACTGACATCTCCAGTTTATATTTACATATTCTTAACCCTGACATTGCTGCTCTGCCATTAGCTATCACTTTTCTGGGTTGTGTGCCCTACCCTCCACTGCTACACATACTTACACCTAAATAGTCATACTCCACTTCTACCACTTCTACCTTTTGTTCTTCTATGTACCACTCGTCTCTTTTCTCAGTATCGTTCTCTTTTAAATACCAGTATTTTTTTTATTTTTTGCTGTTTATCCTTTATCTCCGGTACTAAACGTATGAATTGCCTCAATTGAGTTTTGTAGACCTATTACAGAAATTGTTCCTACCTTTAAATCATCCGAGTACAGTAATTTACGGACCTCTTTGTTCATTTTTTTAAGCAATGGGCATTGCTTTCCTTAACCCTCTCTATTATGTCATTTATGAATAAATTAAATAGAATAGTACTCAATTTGCACCCCTGTCTCATGCCTATCCTGCGTTCGGCCACTTGTGATAGCACATTCAGCTCACATCTTATTCTGAATTTTACCCTACTATAAATGTTATAAATTTCATTTATAAACCCCTCGCTCACAACCTTTTCTTCTTTACTTCCATTTTAGAGCCTCCCTATCTTATACAAAACTTTCTCGGCGATACTCACTTGCACTGCTTCAAAGTTATCAAAACCCCTTTCACGTAGAAACTGCGCCATGGATAGAAAAAGATGACAATCTAGTGGTGCGAGATCACGGCTGTATACTTCACACGTAAGTTGTGATCTAATTGCATTGTTAAACAGAAAGCTGTGAGAATTACACTAAACAAAACAAGTGAAAATGACTTTATATGTGTCACATCCATTTAAGCGTAATTACTTAATTAAAGGGAATATAAACGACAATTAGTGATTAAGAAACGTAAGGTTCTGTGCAAAATAATGCGTGCCAGTGCGCAATTGGTACGCTGCTCTAATAAACTACTTCAAGGGATAGCCCAGGCGTCTGTAGAGGGTCGTGGGCAGTGACCAGGCGTCACATTTAAAGCCAGGGAAACTCCAAAGATTATTTTAAAAACATATAAGAGAGAATGCTGACTCAAAGAACTAAAGCTACTCTTCAGTACTCTTTCTATTGTACAGTCACATGTAGGTCCAGTAGCAAGGTGTGACTTTCAAAGTGAGAGAAGCTCCAAATATTAATTTTCATTACAATAAGAGAGAATAATGACTCAAGAAACTAAGGCTACTCTATCTATTGTACAGTCACACGTAGGTCCAGTAGCGAGGCGTGACTTTCAAAGCGAGGGAATCTCCGAATAATTTTCATTAAAATAAGAGAGAATAATGACTCAAGGAACTAAGGCTACTCTTCAGTACTCTTTCTATTTTACAGTCACACGTAGGTACAGTAGCGAGGAGTGACTTTCAAAGTGAGGGAAGCTCTAAATAATAATTTTCATTACAATAAGAGAGAATAATGACTCAAGGAACTAAGGCTACTCTATCTATTGTACAGTCACATGTAGGTCCAGTAGCGAGGAGTGACTTTCAAAGTGAGGGAAGCTCCAAATAATAATTTTCATTAAAATAAGAGAGAATAATGACTCAAGGAACTACGGCTACTCTTTAGTACACTTTCTATTTTACAGTCACACGTAGGTACAGTAGCGAGGAGTGACTTTCAAAGTGAGGGAAGCTCCAAATAATAATTTTCATTACAATAAGAGAGAATAATGACTCAAGGAACTAAGGCTACTCTTCAGTACTCTTTCTGTTTTACAGTCACACGTAGGTACAGTAGCGAGGAGTGACTTTCAAAGTGAGGGAAGCTCCAAATAATAATTTTCATTACAATAAGAGAGAATAATGACTCAAGGAACTAAAGCTACTCTTCAGTACTCTTTCTATTTTACAGTCACACGTAGGTACAGTAGCGAGGAGTGACTTTCAAAGTGAGGGAAGCTCCAAATAATAATTTTCATTACAATAAGAGAGAATAATGACTCAAGGAACTAAGGCTACTCTATCTATTGTACAGTCACATGTAGGTCCAGTAGCGAGGAGTGACTTTCAAAGTGAGGGAAGCTCCAAATAATAATTTTCATTACAATAAGAGAGAATAATGACTCAAGGAACTAAGGCTACTCTTCAGTACTCTTTCTATTTTACAGTCACACGTAGGTACAGTAGCGAGGAGTGACTTTCAAAGTGAGGGAAGCTCCAAATAATAATTTTCATTACAATAAGAGAGAATAATGACTCAAGGAACTAAGGCTACTCTTCAGTACTCTTTCTATTTTACAGTCACACGTAGGTACAGTAGTGAGGAGTGACTTTCAAAGTGAGGGAAGCTCCAAATAATAATTTTCATTACAATAAGAGAGAATAATGACTCAAGGAACTAAGGCTACTCTTCAGTACTCTTTCTATTTTACAGTCACACGTAGGTACAGTAGTGAGGAGTGACTTTCAAAGTGAGGGAAGCTCCAAATAATAATTTTCATTACAATAAGAGAGAATAATGACTCAAGGAACTAAGGCTACTCTATCTATTGTACAGTCACACGTAGGTCCAGTAGCGAGGCGTGACTTTCAAAGCGAGGGAATCTCCAAATAATTTTCATTAAAATAAGAGAGAATAATGACTCAAGGAACTAAGGCTACTCTTCAGTACTCTTTCTATTTTACAGTCACACGTAGGTACAGTAGCGGGGAGTGACTTTCAAAGTGAGGGAAGCTCCAAATAATAATTTTCATTACAATAAGAGAGAATAATGACTCAAGGAACTAAGGCTACCCTATCTATTGTACAGTCACACGTAGGTCCAGTAGCGAGGCGTGACTTTCAAAGCGAGGGAATCTCCAAATAATTTTCATTAAAATAAGAGAGAATAATGACTCAAGGAACTAAGGCTACTCTTCAGTACTCTTTCTATTTTACAGTCACACGTAGGTACAGTAGCGGGGAGTGACTTTCAAAGTGAGGGAAGCTCCAAATAATAATTTTCATTACAATAAGAGAGAATAATGACTCAAGGAATTAAGGCTACTCTTCAGTACTCTTTCTATTTTACAGTCACACGTAGGTACAGTAGCGAGGAGTGACTTTCAAAGTGAGGGAAGCTCCAAATAATAATTTTCATTACAATAAGAGAGAATAAGGACTCAAGGAACTAAAGCTACCCTTCAGTACTCTTTCTATTTTACAGTCACATGTAGGTACAGTAGCGAGGAGTGACTTTCAAAGTGAGGGAAGCTCCAAATAATAATTTTCATTACAATAAGAGAGAATAATGACTCAAGGAACTAAGGCTACTCTATCTATTGTACAGTCACATGTAGGCCCAGTAGCGAGGAGTGACTTTCAAAGCGAGGGAAGCTCCAAATAATTTTCATTAAAATAAGAGAGAATAATGACTCAAGGAACTAAGGCTACTCTTTCTATTGTACAGTCACATGTAGGTCCAGTAGCGAGGAGTGACTTTCAAAGCGAGGGAATCTCCAAATAATTTTCATTAAAATAAGAGAGAACAATGACTCAAGGAACTAAGGCTACTCTTTAGTACTCCTTCCTTTGTACAGTCATACATAGGTCCAGTAGCGAGGCGTGACTTTCAAAGTGAGGGAAGTTGCAAATAATAACTTTCATTAAAATAAGAGAGAATAATGACTCAAAGAACTAAGGCTACACTTCAGAACTCTTTCTATTGTACAGTCACACGTAGGTCCAGTAGTGAGGCGTGAATTTCAAAGCGAGGGAAGTTGCAAATAATAATTGTCATTAAAATAAGAGAGAATAATGACTCAAAGAACTAAGGCTACTCTTTGGTGCTCTTTCTATTGTACAGTCACACGTAGGTCCAGTAGCGAGGTGTGACTTTCAAAGTGAGAGAAGCTCCAAATAATAATTTTCATTAAAATAAGAGAGAATAATAACTCAAGGAACTAAGGCTACTCTTTAGTACTCTTTCTAGTGTACAGTCAGATATAGATCCAGTGGCGAGGTGTAACTTTCATACTTTCATTGTTTTATTGCCCGCTTCACCACTGGTCGTGGGATACATCGGAAATGGTCCAGCTCGTCTGTCATCAGCCATGCTACTCCTGCGTGACATCAGCCAGCCAGACATTCCTCCACGTCTATCAATGATACATATACACTTCCGTTACACAGACCATCGTGTCTTGACCTTCCTCATCGAGTGTTAGGAATACCAAACAGCAACCGACGCTCCTAGGAACTACACCCACATCTCATCGGAATACATTTTTGTAAGATTCTTGAATACAAAAGCCTGATCTCTGAATAACAGCACTGAAAAACATAAAAGCTGGTTAAATTGAAAATTTGATACTTAAACTCAACAAATTCCAATAAAAAAACATGACGATTTTCCATAATGAAAATTAAGCAGTAAAAAGCTATTCCATTCCACCCAGAAACTTAATACTCACATTTTTTGAACACCTGAATTTAGAGAACCAACAATAATACACAATATTAAAATTTGACTAAATTAAAAACATTGATAGTTAAATTCAAATTTCATTAGACACACATCAAAGTGTTCGAGAAGTGTCCCCCTGCCAAACTATAATTTACAATCACTTTTTTCGAAAATATTAGCCTCCGGAAGAAAAAGTGAATGAAAGGATTAGTATCCTTAGAAGTTCTCTACACTTTGTGTAAGTTCAGTAACTGATAAACTTTAAGAGATACACAAAATGTTATCACACATCAAATGTACATCTTGTTAAAACACGCGATTCGTGTCAAATACATTTTCGTGTAACGACAAATTTCCGAGACTTTCCAAACTATTTCTCTTTATTAACGTTTTATCTCCTATAATTTCAAAAAGTCACCTAGACAATCAGTTTTAAAACATTTGACTATCACTTAAAGTCTACTGTATTCCCATATTCCCTTATACCTTCAATTTTTATCTCTTGGTCATACAAAGAGAACGGAATTTCAAAGACGTCGCCTAGACAACCAGTTTTAAAACATTTGACTATCACTTAAAGTCTGCTGTATTCCCATATTCCCTTATACCTTCATTTTTTATCTCTTGGTCATACAAAGAGAACGGAATTTCAAAGACGTCGCCTAGACAACCAGTTTTAAAACATTTGACTATCACTTAAAGTCTGCTGTATTCCCATATTCCCTTATACCTTCATTTTTTATCTCTTGGTCATACAAAGAGAACGGAATTTCAAAGACGTCGCCTAGACAACCAGTTTTAAAACATTTGACTATCACTTAAAGTCTGCTGTATTCCCATATTCCCTTATACCTTCATTTTTTATCTCTTGGACATACAAAGAGAACGGAATTTCAAAGACGTCGCCTAGACAACCAGTTTTAAAACGTTTGACTATCACTCAAAGTCTACTGTATTCCCTTGTAGATACAATAAGATAATATTTATTTTGAATTACTGGAGGAATAGGAGTTTGCACAGGACTATAGAATGTCGTGTAAGTGTGTCTCATTTGATACTTTTTATTCTGAGACGCTTTCCTCTTCCTAGGTTTGGGTTAAGTGTGTTTCTACGTGTTTGGTATAATAATGAGGTTAGTTTTATGACCTGTATCCAAATTATGAAAATAATTTCCTTCCGGGTTAAGTTGATGTGATTGCTGAAGTCGGCGGTTGGTCCATGCCAAACGAACGGTTATGGATTTAACCTCTGACCGTGGCACAAGAATGTTAATGCACTTTCCTCAACACCGCGAAAGGAAGTGACAGTTACGGGTCTTTACTTTCTCTACGTATAGTGGGCACCGGTAATATGTATTTTGATATACCATGAATTTAAAAAGGAAGAAAAATGGTTTTGGAAAATGTTATTTGTACTAATTAAGAAAGTCTATTGATTACCAAATTTGGATACGAAGCATAAAACACAAATATAGAAATCCATTTCGAACTATATTGTGATATCGGAGTAGAGGGGGATTTGGGGAATTCCTCCTCCTTTGTTGTTTATTGGCAGGAGGCTCGTCCACCAGGGAAGGTACTATTTGATGTCACGGCGCAATCTGTATTGTTAATGAGCAAACACTTAAGAGACTTTTAGTTAATTGATGGAAATTAATCATTTGTTGACACTAGCCATTTATATGCTGATAGAGTCAACATCAAAAATTCAATGCCCTAGCCGGGATTTGAAACACGGATCTCCTGGTATCTGTCCAGTCGCTCTTACCCATTGAGCTACCATGGCCAACGTGCCGTACTGACACTAAATTCTCCAATTGACTCATATATTTCCCACTAGGGGCTCTCGCATCCGAGATATACCGCTTGTGGCGACTCCTATTGTAAATACTTGAGTTCCAGGTTTCCTCATTTAACTCTTAATATTTTAGTTAATTGATGAAAATTGATCATTAATCTTCACACCAGCCGTATATAGGCTAAGGTTTTTGATGGACAGAGTCAACATGAAAAATTCGATGCCCTGGACGGGATTTGAACCACGAATCTCCTGGATTCCGTCCAGTCACTCTTACTCATTGAGCTACCATAGCCAACTAGCCATCATGACATTAAATCTCCATCTGACTCGTATATTTCCCAGGTAGACCACATGGGGCTCTCCGATCTGACATACACCGTTTGTGGCGACTTACTATCTTAAGTACTGGAGTCCCAGGCTTCATCATTTAACTCTTTTTCCCCGCCACTTTAGAGACTATTTCAGAATGTAATTGAAGAACGTCCGATTACTGGAGGTACCTGCCAAGCTCGACAAGATCATGACTGATATGGCAGAGTTTGCGTTTTAGAGTTTCCTGTGTAGATTATAACCTCGTTTTCACGGATCTACTGTGGACCAGGGCAGGATCACTAGCCGGTACTTTTTAGTACGTCACCACAATCGGTGTATCCCGATTACGGGAGCGTCTAGTGGTCTACCGCGGAAATACACGTGGGCTGTTCAATAAAGAATGATCACAAATTTTTATTTTTTTGACAACGTGCCTATACTCATCCTCATAATTTTGATGCTCCTTCTCAAAATAGTCTCCCCTGAATGCGATGCACTTGTCCCAGCGTTTCTGCCAGTCTTCAAAGACATGCTGGGTACCATTTTTGAGAGATCCTTCAAAATCGCCTCCGCAGCCTTCACCACTGCTTCTGATGATGGATAATGCCTCCCACGAAGGCGTTTCTTCAAGTTAGGGAATAGAAAAACGTCACATGGGGCTAAATCCAGACTATAGGGCGGGTGAGGGATGTACTTCACGTTGATTTTTGCAAGATATTCAGCAACAACATTGGCAATATGCGACCACGCATTATCGTCGTGCAGCATCCAGTCTGCTTCACGGAAATGTGGCCTTTTGCGCCTGATATGGACTTGCAATGTTTTCAGGACCTCCCTGTAGTATTTTCTAGTAACTGATGTGTGTGCAGGTACAACATGCTAATAAACCATTCCATGAATATCAAAGAATGAGATGACCATAACTTTCCCAGCAGAAGCAATCACTTTTGCTTTTGGGGGGGTTGGTGATGAAGGAGATTTCCACACTGAGCTTTGCTGCTTGCTCTCAGGATCAAAATGATGTAGCCAAGTTTCATCAGCAGTGATTACGATTGAATGAATCTCCGGATCTTCCTCTAACATCAACTTTAACTGCATGTTACCTCCATTGCAGCGGCAGGCAATACTGAACATGTCTGTACTTGCCTGGTTCTCACAGGCGGGAACCAGGAGTACCAACAATGAAATTACTACGCCGTGTTTGTTTCATATTAAGCAAACGGAATAAAATAAGATTGAGTTTTAGTGCGAAAAATGATGATCGTTCTTTATTGAACAGCCCTCGTACGAGTCGAATGGAGAATTTTATGTCAGGACGGCCAATTCGCCATGGTAGCTCAATGGGTAAGCGCGACTGGACGAAAACCAGGAGATCCGTGGTTCAAATCCCGGCCGTGGCATTGAATTTTTCATGTTGACTCCATCAATTAAAGAGACGTGCTGACATTGTGCATTAGTCTAACAAATGAAGTGATTGTAAGTTTACAATTTGGTGACAAATGAAAATTTGTAAGCTTAATTTTGCCATTTCTAGTTTTAATCAGAATTGATTACAAAGAAATATTTTTCAGAAATTCTGATTTTCTTAAAATTACTATTTATTTAACATATTTTAATGATAAATTGAATTTATATCTTTAATTTTTCTGAGAATGGTTTCTGAAGTCCTTTTCATTCCGAATATACATAAAATATGCAGTCAAATTGCTAAATTACATCCTTTATGAGAATTAAAAAATTTTAAGCTTATTTCTTAATTACCTTGGCAGTAAGACAATGGAATATTCAACTCAGCTAAAGAATTTGACAATGCGTAATAAAGCAACCTTTGTTTCTTTGGTAGGAAGGTAATAATTTGTCTATTTTACTGGAGGTAAGTGGAAGGAGAGATATAAAAAACCTAATGTTTTGGCAACGTCAGCCGGTTACTGCGCCCTGAGACACAAACCTTAACATAAAAGCAAAAGAATGCAGCAAAACGTCGGCCTGTGAAGAAAGCTTAAGTATTTCAACTTACCATTTAGTAATCACGGTTGTTTAGCAACAAGAATTTCCTGCATAACATTCTTCTGGTGTTTTGAATACTACCAAACCATTTTACAGCTCCGGTTTCACCTAAAAATTTGTAAATTTTGTCTCACTAATTGCAACGGCACGAAATGGACGCGTAAACTAGATTGAAACAGGTGAAGGTCGAGAGTGGCATCCAGAAAACAGTTGAAAAACGAAACTGCACCTCCTTGAACAATTGAGGAACGAAGTACATGCAAAGTAGCACATTTCTTGAGTACTTACAGCACAGTAAATCACTACAAACGGTGCGTATCTCATTGTATGTAAGAACTCCTAGTGGTTTACAGGAAAAATACGAGTAAATTAACGAATTTAATGTCATGCTGGCATGTTGGTCATCGTACAGTTATTCACAAAATTATTCAGTCAAAGTTTCGCAATTCAATCTCAAACTTTTCTCCCCACAACATCTGTAAACTTTAAAGTAAAAATAAATACAAATAAATGCATGTCATATGTAACAATAAAAAAGAGACAATCGCTCCTCTAAAGTGCAAGTGTTGTCCGCCGCGGTAGCTAGACGGTAGCATGTCTGTCTCACGCTCAGGAAGTCCCGAGTTCGAATCTCGGTCAGGGTGAGTTACCTAGATAAGGTTGTTTCCGGGGTTTTCGATTATCCTAAAAGACGAATGTCAGGTAACTCTAAGCTCTATGTACCCTGGGACATTTGAGCATCATTTCATTTATCGTCCGATATGACTTAACGTTGGAGGTTTTCTCTTATCCTGAAAGATGAATGTCTGGTAACTCTAAGCTCTATGTACCTTGTACTTATTTGAACATCATTTTGTTCATCGTATGATATGACTTAACGTTGGAGGTTTTCTCTTATCCTGAAAGATGAATGTCTGGTAACTCTAAGCTCTATGTACCCTGTACTTATTTGAACATAATTTTGTTCATCGTATGATATGACTTAACGTTGGAGGTTATCTCTTATCCTGAAAGATGAATGTCTGGTAACTCTAAGCTCTATGTACCCTGTACTTATTTGAACATCATTTTGTTCATCGTATGATATGACTTAACGTTGGAGGTTTTCTCTTATCCTGAAAGATGAATGTCTGGTAACTCTAAGCTCTATGTACCCTGTACTTATTTGAACATTATTTCATTTATCGTTCGATATGACTTAACGTTGGAGGTTTTCTCTTATCCTGAAAGATGAATGTCTGGTAACTCTAAGCTCTATGTACTCTGTACTTATTTGAACATCATTTCATTCATCGTCCGATGTGACTTAACGTTGGAGGTTTTCTCTTATCCTGAAATATGAATGTCTGGTAACTCTAAGCTCTATGTACCCTGTACTTATTTGAACATCATTTCATTTATTGTCCGATATGACTTAACGTTGGAGGTTTTCTCTTATACTGAAAGATGAATGTCTGGTAACTCTAAGCTCTATGTACCCTGGGACATTTGAGTATCATTTCATTCATTGTTCGATATTACTTAAAAAGTTAAAGGACGTAAATTTAAAAAAATAACATTACACTTCATTAATAGAATAGTGATTTTGTTAGAACAATATATTTGGAATTTTCTGTTTTTAAATGTGTTTCTAATTGGTAAATGAGAACGGAAAGATGCACAGATTTAGCAGTGGATGCTGCGAGCTCAGAGAAGGGACAAATTCCAGAGACTAATGAGGAGAAACATAGTAACCAATTAGTGAAGTCAACTGCAGCACGACTGATTATCGGCTGACCTTAGGCTTACAGTGTACTAAACATCCGCCCTGCCCCTAGGCCCGACCCTCATACGTACCTCCTGACAGAAGAGAAACGCAATGCAATTGAAAGGCTTCCTGATCATTAAAGGACGGAAACAGTATGAAGTTAAACTAACCGCCAATAAAAGCTGTGTGAGCTTATCTATATAAATAAATCAAATTCGGATTATTTATCTATTTATTTATCCTGCAATTGGTGGTGAAGTTTATATACAACACAGTTTGTAGCAGTAGTTTTGAATTATATTTAGAAAGGGTATGAAAATTTTATAAATTTATAAAAAAATATATGTAACTTTGTGACTGCCCACAGTAATAATTTTTGACGTGATGTTGTGACGTGGCATTAAATCGACCAATCACAAAATTAAGAAAGGAGTAACGATAGTTACGAAAAATCAATAATCTTTATAGAGATGTTTTGGTAATCGTGTGTGTGATGAATAGTGATGCAGGATCAAAAACTTTTATGTAATAGTTGGAACTGTTTAAATATAACAAAGTAAGAATTTATCGATATGTTGGAAGTAACCTGCAAGTAACTGGGAAAGGAAGTTCAAGTAAAATGTAATTCAAATAATAAAATTAAATTGTTACAAAATTCCGAAACTTTATTCCGAACCACGCCTGAAACTCAGAGGTCTCATGACTCTTATTTAATCAAACACAATCATCAAGAAACAACTCAAAATACAACGAATTAACCCTGTTATATCTGGCTTCTTGAAGTGGGTCTTCTCAAAGTCAACGTGCATCCCATCTCAAACATAGAAATCCCGCACCAAATGTCGCCCGAACGTGTGAATGATTAAGATGGAGAGAAATTAACTACGGATAAAGAATTCCTGCTCCAAATGGCGCCCAACGTGGGACCGGATAGGATAAAGAAGAGTGGAGATTACAACCTCGTACAGCTACGTGGGAATATAAAAAGAAAGGAGAAAGGAGAAAGAAGGGAGAAGAAAAAGAAAACGTGTTCAAAGTGAGTGAAATTAAAAAAATTAGTAGTAGTAGATTTATGTTGCTAAAAAATCAGAAAATAGTGTGACTTTGTGGGTTCGTGAAGTAAAAAGTCCAATTACACCACTCAAAAATGTTCTTTATTTCCACCTTATTACAATGTCATCACTACATAAAGTTTCGTATTTCGTCTGTCCACGTACACTGGGCGCTCCTTACGCACCGCTCGCCACGACTCACTCAACACAACTGCCCGTCGCCTCGCTTGTATTGATCGGCCGCTCGAAGTTTCTCGAGTATTCTCGAGTATGCTGGAGGGGGAAAATATTCTCGAAGCTTCGCCCTCCTTCGGGCGGCAGGAGGAGGGGGAAACGAAGACCCAGCCACCCCTGCGGTCTCCCCTCCCTTCACTCTCTCTCGCCTGCATTTATTGATCGACACCGTGAGTTTGCCGCTTGGGTAACAATAGTTAAAAAGATGGCGAGTAGAAAAGAAATAATAACAGAAGGAGAAGCTAGTGATGGTGTAGGAATGAGTAGGGAAGATGTAGGATTAAATAAAGATAACGAGTTAATGTTAGAAAGGATAACGAAAATATTGAGTAATTTAGATGCTAAAATAGGAGATGTAAGATCAGAGTTGAGTGATGTGAAATCAGAATTAAAACAATATCTTGAACAAAATATAAATGAATTGAGGGATGTATTAGCTCAGAATAAAGACAATATTAAAGATTTGAAACAAAGTATATGTAATTTAGATGTTAATGTAAGACAGGAATTGGCAGAAAGTGTAGGCAATTTAAAGGTTAGTTTGTCACAAAATTTAAAACAGGAATTGAAAGGTGAGATAGCATTAGAAATTAGAGAGGGACGAAAAGAATCTAAAGAGAATATGGAAAGGTTATTACAAACAATAGAACAGAATAAGAATGAAAATAGGCATGAAATTATGGAATTAAGAGACATAATTCAGGAAACTAGGTTAGGTCAGGACATTGTGAAACAAGAAATAAGAATGGAATTAAACAAAGAGTTAGAAACATTTAGGATACAACAGGCAGAAATAACACAAAAGCAAAGAGAAGAATTAGGAGATAAAGTAGAACAAAGAATCAATGTAATTTGTTCTGAAATGCAATTAAAACATGATGAAAGTAAGACACTTCAAGAGGAAATAAAGTTACAACTTGATGAGATAAGTAAAGCGAAAGGAGAAGTAGTTTTGCAAATTAAAGAGATGAAAGAAAATTTTGAAAAAGAGAGGAACAACTTAGGAAATTTGACACAAGTTGTGATTGCATTACAGGCTAGTGAAGTAAATAATGTGAAAGAAATGTCTAGAATTAGAAATATAAATGACCGTGACTTACCAGGTGAATTAAGCAATCATCAGAAGTCTGGTGATGTAGTAAGTGAATGTAGTGAGTTTGCGAGTCCAGATAATGATATTAATTATCACAGAAACACACAAAACATGTCCTCACACACAGTTTCACAGTCTAGGTCAAAATGTATGTGTACGCGAAATGTTCACACAAATACAAATACACAATGAAGGTCATAGTGGTCACATGTATGATACACCACACGAAATAATGTTGCTAAAGGTTTGTAAAAGATTTGAACACAACTAACCTAACCTTCAAACAACGTTATAATATACATAAAAACAAAAGATGGATTTAGCAAGTTCTGGATGCTTGCAAAAATCAGGTTAGCCAACTGAGAAAAATGTATCACACTAACTGTTCAAAAGTTACGAGTATTGATACAAGACAGCTAGAAAAATTAATTATGTGGGCAAATCACCCAACATGAATAACTAAACTGATAATTGTTTTGTATATAAATTGTATATAAATTGGTTAAAATTCAGTTATTCGTTTACAATTTATATTCGTTTATATTCTTATAGCATGTTTGTTCACAGTCAATTTAAAAATGTTAATTATAAAACTACTTTAATGCAAATTTGGGGCGCGGCACACCTCCACATGAAAACAAAGATATATATATATATATATATATATATATATATATATATATATATATATATATATATATATATATATATATATATTAAAAAAAGTGTGTTATAGTAACGCTAAATTTTTGTTAAATGTTCATTTATTATATTTCATTCAATGTATGCTTATCGTTATATTTTGTGTATGTTATATGTATGTTATAGTTCATTGTTATAAACGAAATTGTTAATTGGGGCCATTCTTCGAAATATATGGAAATAAAGTGTTAATACCTTTATTTGGTTATTTTCCATATAATTCTAAGAGGGGCATTTGTAACAGTAGTTTTGAGTTATATTTAGAAAGGGTATTAAAAGTTTATAATTTTATAAAAATATATGTAATTTTGTGACTAGCTGCAGTAATAATTGTTGACGTAATGTTGTGACGTCGCATTAAATCGGCCAATCACAAAATTAAGATAGGAGTAACGAAAGTTACGAAAAATCCATAATCTTGGTGGAGACGTTTTGTAATGGTGAGTGTGATGAATAGTGATGCAGGATCAAGAACTTTTATGTAATAGTTGGAACTGTTTAAATATAACAAATTAAGAATTTATCGAAATGTTGAAAGTGACTGGGAAAGGAAGTTCAAGTAAAATTTAATCCAAATAATACAATTAAATTGTTACAAAATTTTACTTCTCCGAAACTTTATTCCTAACCACGCCTCAAACTTAGATTCTCATGACTCTTATTTAATCAAACACAATCATCAAGAAACAACTCAAAATACAACGAATTAACCCTGTTATATCTGGCTTCTCGACCTGGGGCTTGGAAAAGTCAACTTGAATCCCATCTCAAACATAGAAATCCCGCACCAAATTGCGCCCGAACGTGTGGCTGATTAAGATGGATAAGGAATTCCTGTCCCAAATTGCAATTGTGTTAATCAATTGAAAGCTTTCTGATGAACAATATTTTCTGTCCCTTTTATAGTGGAAAATATATAAGGATAATAGTTCCCCGACACGCGAATACGTGACGTATAACTGTCCATAAGAGAAACAGGGATCTTCGAAGTTGATTCATTCTTGCATCAAAAAGTTGATTCCAAAGTCTCTCCTTGCGATTTATTTATGGTAATTGCGAAGGCCAGACGCACGGGAAATTGCAGACGCTTAAAATCAAACGGTAAGCCCCTTGGGAATCATCAGAATACGCGAGATCAAGATATCCTCTCCTTTTTACTTTTCCTTGATTATTGTTCTTATTCATTATATTTTTCACAGTTAGTCTCATTCCACTGTACAGTCATGGCTGGATAATGTTCCACCATGATCACAACTGATCCTACTTTTAATTCTAAACTGTGAGCTGGAACTCCAAGCAATTCTAATGAATTTAAAAACTCTGTGGGATAGTGGATAACGTCATCTGGTATATATCTGTGTCAGCTGATTTGTAGAACGCAAATAGAACGTTCTACAGACGCAAAAACAAATGCGGAAAAATTAGTAAATTATTATATCTCTTAAGATATTTTAGCAAGTACAACAATACAAATATCCTAAAATTAATATACTATGGATGTATCTATCCATATCTAATCTATGGAATAGAAATATGGGGTTCAGCAGCCAAAACACACTAGGATAAACTGCTTATTTACCAGAAAAAAAAACTGTGTTAGGGTCATGTATAATCTAAAAGCAAGAGAATCTTGCAGGGATACCTTTATAAATAAAAACATAATCACCATCTACTCTCTGTATGCTTATACAGCTATAATGTTTATTGTGGACAAGTGTCAGGTACATGAACATAACACCAGAACCAATATGAATTACTATAAAGATAGTGTAATTAAAACTGTCTCTCCAAAGAATGTACATATACTAGGAATTAAGCTTTACAATAAACTGCCATCTGATATAAAATCAATAGCTAGCATCTCAAAACAACAGTATAAATGAAAGTTAAAGGCTCTCCTCATAAATAAACGTTTATATAACTTAAATGAATTATGACATTGCAGCTTTAATTATACTTGAAAGTGATAAATTCATTAAGCTGATTAAGGGATCATGTGTAGAATTAGTTCCTAATGCTGTAATTGACTCTGTAAATTAGTGTAAATTAGATTCTAATGTTGTAGAATTGACTATGTACAAGTAGTATTAATGATGAAAAATGGACTATGTCAGAAATTGTAACCAATGTAACAATATTTATTTCCTTTTCCTTCTTTAGACTTTTGTTGGATCCTGTATCTGTTACAGTTTTTAGTCTTATGTAACTTTTTATATTTATCTTTGTATTTTGAACTGACGTATCCTATAACATATGTATTATGTTCCAAAGAAAGAAATAAGTACAATTACAATTCTGACATAGAAATATGACTATTAGCATTAGCTGCATCTCGCTGCTCATCAGTACGGGCGGCACGAGACGTAGCTCTTCGCATATTTGACTGACTTCTATGACCTAAGGCAGGTCGTCTTCTCTTTGGCATAGTAAAAAAGTTTCCGCGATGCTCAAGTTCTTCTAGGGAAGCAAGCCAGGTGAAATGACGATTAGAAATTGACGTTTCGGGAGTGTGCATCTCTCCCATCTTAAGGATATTAGTTAAATGTTATAATCACAAATGAAACAACATATAACACAAATATAAACAAAGACAAAACACTACCAAAATTCGCATTACTGAACAAAAGACTGTTTTCAATAAATTAAATGCCAGGTCAGGAGATGCTGTGAGTATAGAAAATTAATTGGGTCAAAGAAACGTAACTACTTAACTTGATGATTAAGCTGTATTGATTTGTGCTTCTTAAATAACCAGATTTCCATTTTTAAGGCTGGTTTCCAAGAGAAGCTGAACTGAAATCCAGCAACACGATTAAGCGTGCTCCTCCTGGAGGAAATGGCCAAAGCCTCCTTAATTCTCCGCTCCCAGTAACTGTTGTATCTTGCCAAGATGATCGTCTCCTGAAAGTTGGCTCTATGGTGATTATCAAAACAATGCTCTGCCAGCCCAGAATTCTCAGGCTGCAAAATGCAACAGTTACGGGGAGCGGAGAATTAAGGAGGTTTTGGCCATTTCCTCCCAGAAGAGCACGCTTAACTGTGATGCTCAATTTCAGTTCAGCTCCACTTGGAAACTGGCCTTAAAAATTGAATTCCGTCGACTTAAGAAGCGCAGATCAATAGGTACAGCTTAATAATCAAGTCAAGTAGTTACGTTTCTCTGACCGAATTAATTTTCTATGCCTACGCCATCTCCTGACCTGACATTTAATTTACTGAAAACAATCTTTTGTTCAGTTATGCGAATATTTATAGTGTTTTGTCTTAGTTATATTTCTGTTATATGCACTGTTTCATTTGTGGTTATAACATTTAGTAAATATCCTGGTTTCCGCGAATTTCACAAAGTGACAATGGAGTTCAATTAATTTTATGCCTATTCAATTCACATTCACGAATACACAAACAGAAATTAAAGAGAAGATATCCAAGAATTCGCCAACATTTGAACATCAGCTTGCGAATGGACACTTGAAAGTCCGGAAGCTAGACTTTAGTCTCTGGCCACATCAGGGTTAAGCACTCTACTGGCCTAGAGGAAACTACCTAAGCCATTCTACTCAGTATTGTTTCTGTTACACTATTCATTTACGTAAATAAAGAAGCTAATAAGCATAGTAACTGATTGGTAACACAAGAAATAGCGGAACTACATTCACGGAGCGACAGACAAAAGTGACGAGAATGTGTAATCAATTTCACTCACGTAGCTACTTGGCTACACAACAGATATTTATTTTTTTTTGCTATAAAAATGTCTACTCTCTACACTTTCTCCCTTCCCACGCTTGCTCCGCCTGCCAAAATAGTTTGCATTTCTGAAACGAGAGCACATAAAGTTTCCCATTTGTGTATGGGAAAGTCTACTGTATTCCCATATTCCCTTGTACCTTCATTTTATATCTCTTGGACATACAAAGAGAACGGAATTTCAAAGACGTCACCTAGACAACCAGTTTTAATACATTTGACTATCACTTAAAGTCTACTGTATTCCCATATTCCCTTGTACCTTCATTTTTTATCTCTTGGACATACAAATAAAACGGACAACCAGTTTTAAAACATTTGACTATCACTTAAAATCTACTGTATTCCCATATTCCCTTGTACCTTCATTTTTTATCTCTTGGACATACAAAGAGAACGGAATTTCAAAACCGTCACCTAGACAACCAGTTTTAATACATTTGACTATCACTTAAAGTCTGCTGTATTTCCATATTCCCTTGTACCTTCATTTTTTATCTCTTGGACATACAAATAAAACGGACAACCAGTTTTAAAACATTTGACTATCACTTAAAATCTACTGTATTCCCATATTCCCTTGTACCTTCATTTCGTATCTCTTGGACATACAAAGAGAACGGAATTTTAAAGACGTCACCTAGACAACCAGTTTTAAACATTTGACTATCACTTAAAGTCTACTGTATTCCCATATTCCCTTGTACCTTCATTTTATCTCTTGGACATACAAAGAGAATGGAATTTCAAAGACGTCACCTAGACAACCAGTTTTAAACACTTGACTATCACTTAAAGTCTACTGTATTCCCATATTCCCTTGTACCTTCATTTTTTATCTCTTGGAGTTACAAAGAGAACCAAATTTCAAAGACATCACCTAGACAACCAGTTTTAAAGCATTTGACTATCACTTAAAGTCTACTGTATTTCCATATTCCCTTGTACCTTCATTTTTTATCTCTTGGAGATACAAAGAGAACCAAATTTCAAAGACATCACCTAGACAACCAGTTTTAAAGCATTTGACTATCACTTAAAGTCTAGTGTATTTCCATATTCCCTTGTACCTTCATTTTTTATCTCTTGGAGATACAAAGAGAACCAAATTTCAAAGACGTCACCTAGACAACCAGTTTTAAATTATTTGACTATCACTTAAAGTCTACTGTATTTCCATATTCCCTTGTACCTTCATTTTTTATCTCTTGGAGATACAAAGAGAACCAAATTTCAAAGACGTCACCTAGACAACCAGTTTTAAATTATTTGACTATCACTTAAAGTCTACTGTATTTCCATATTCCCTTGTATCCTCATTTTTTATCTCTTGGAGATACAAAGAGAACCAAATTACAAAGACGTCAGCTAGACAACCAGTTTTAAAAATATTTGACTATCACTTAAAGTCTACTGTATTCCCATATTCCCTTGCATCTTCATTTTTTATCTCTTGGACATTCAAAGAGAACGGAATCTCAAAAACGTCACCTAGACAACCAGTTTTAAAGCATTTGAATGTCGCTTTAATCTAGTGCATTTGCTTGTGCCTAGAATATGATAATGTTTATTTTGATTAATGTGAGGTAAATAGTATATTTAGATAAGCTCATTCTATTTTGTATAGTATATATTATATTTCTTTATGTTTGTATTTAGGCAGGGAACAGCTATAACCAAATGTTTAAGAACTAAACATCTTATATTTTTTTTAAGGAATACATAATCTTTGTATGGAATCTAGGAAAGGAACTGAATCATTAATTACTGAACGATTGGAGGCATTAATAGTGAAGGCTTCGGAAATGGCTAATGGTGTGAAAGTATTTTATGAAAAAAAAACATGCTGGTCTACCTTTTTAATGATAATTACACAACATTCCTTCGGAATGCGGACGATTTAACCGGCAATTCCCATAAGAAGTGTCTTTCGAAATACCTTAAAATTGTAGTATTTTCATTAAAGTTAGAAGGGACATTTTGACAAAATAACAAAGAATGTTCGAAGATGTTGTATCTTAAGATTAGTTTCGGTTGTCGAAGTTTTTCTTTGGAAACTGTAAATATGTACGAGATTAAATTGTTTTTTCAGTTGATGCATTCGCAGACATACACAACAACTGTTTGGTAAAAGCGATTTTCCGATGTGCAATTGTTTGTTGAAATACAAAAGTTTCTCTACATAGAGATGATATTTAATAAAATAATATCTGTATGGCTTCTCGCCTGGGATAGTTAACATTCCTGGCACGAGATATCGCGCGTTAACGACAGCATCCAAATGACTGTGCTGGGAGAGTTATGTAGAGATCGTGATATATGTTATCTTAGGTTTGCATCGTTCCTTTTCACCTGCTGCCTCTGTAATTTGTTACGGACAAAATTGTTTCTAGCTTTCTTCGCGTTACAGCACGTCGGCATCTTCTGCACTCCAAGGTAGCGGCTGATCACTAAATTGTGACAAGGTTTGGAAGAGCGACTTTAGTGCGTGGGCTGTCCTCCAATGACAGAAGCTGTCCAGCTCCTACCACTGCCTCCATGAGGGTTTGTACAACCCCTGAGCGGGTCCTGAACGTGATACCCCGATCCCGGAAACACGAAATTACAAACAGAAAAACTCTCGTTTACTTTTCAAACTCTGGAACAACCAAAATTGAAGAAACGGTGAATAAATTAGAGGGAGAAGAAGTTCGAAGCTCAGACGGTAGAGCACCTACCTGCCGTGCTAGGGGTCCCGGGTTCGATTCCCGGCGGTGGGGGCGGGGATCTTTCTCCGACCAAGATAATTCCTCATCTTCCCCAGAGTCTGGAAGTATGAATGAGATTGTGAATGTATGCGTGATGTAATGATTAAAAACCAAAGATAACGAGTTAACACCTTCGGTATGTTCCAAAGGAGAACAGCCGCCGATATGACCGTAGCAATTAAAGGCAGGGTATAAGTGGAACAAGAAATACCAAAGAAAAAAAAAAGAAGTTCGAAACCTAGCGATCCCGAAAGCCCATCAATTATTTCATCAATTCTTGAATAAACTCCCTTAAACAGCCCATTCTTGTATCTACTTCTTACTAACCGATATGAGAAAGGTATCCGCCCGTTGGGTGACGCGTTTGCTCATGTTAGATCAAAAAAGTGTTCGATTGAACATTTCCAACGCTCTGTTGGCGCAATAAATCCGAGTTTTGGCGCCCATTAATTACTGTAGATAAAACTTGGATACACCATTATACGCCCGAAACAAAAGCACAGTACAAACAGTTGACTGCAAAGCAGGAACCAGCTCCAAAGAAAGCAAAGACTTTTTTTTTTTTTTTTTTTTTTTTTTTTTTTTTTTTTTTTTTTTTTTTTTTTTTTTTTTTGCTATGAGAGCGATGCCGACTGTTTTTTTTTTTTGGGGGGGGGGATAGTCATGAAGTTATTTTAATCAATTGCCTTTCAAAAAATAAAAATCATTACAGCAGCACACTATGCATCATTACCTGACATTCTGAAGGCAGAACTTGCGGGAAAACGGTCACATTTGCAGAAAAACAAAATCCTGTTTCATCAAGAAAACGCGCCGTCTTACATCTCTGCGGTTGCAATGTTGAAAATCCACGAATTATGGTTTGAACTGCTAGATTCACTAGATTTAGCCCCAAAGCGACTTCTTTTTCTCCCCTCATCTGAAAATTGCGCTCGGAGGACAGAGATTTTCGTCAAATGAAGAGAATCACATTCATGAAGAATTATTTTGCAGAGAAAAACGCCGAATACTATTTGGACGGGTTTCAGAGATGGGAGCATCGCTGGGAGAAGTGTATAGAGTTACATGGAGACCATGTTGGAAAAACGCCGAGTACTATTTGGACGGGTTACAGAGATGAGAGCATCGCTGGGAGAAGTGTGTAGAGTTACAAGGAGACTGTGTTGAAAAAACGCCGAGTACTATTTGGACGGGTTACAGAGATGGGAGCATCGCTGGGAGAAGTGTGTAGAGTTATAAGGAGACCATGTTGGAAAAACGCCGAGTACTATTTGGACGGGTTACAGAGATGAGAGCATCGCTGGGAGAAGTGTGTAGAGTTACAAGGAGACTATGTTGGAAAAACGCCGAGTACTATTTGGACGGGTTATAGAGATGGGAGCATCGCTGGGAGAAGTGTGTAGAGTTACAAGGAGACTATGTTGGAAAAACGTGGAGTACTATTTGGACGGGTTATAGAGATGGGAGCATCGTTGGGAGAAGTGTGTAGAGTTACAAGAAGACTATGTTGAAAAAACGTGGAGTACTATTTGGACGGGTTACAGAGATGAGAGCATCACTGGGAGAAGTGTGTAGAGTTACAAGGAGACTATGTTGAAAAAACGTGGAGTACTATTTGGACGGGTTACAGAGATGGGAGCATCGCTGGGAGAAGTGTGTAGAGTTACAAGGAGACTATGTTGAAAAAACGTGGAGTACTATTTGGACGGGTTACAGAGATGGTAGCATCGCTGGGAGAAGTGTATAGAGTTACATGGAGACCATGTTGGAAAAACGGCGAGTACTATTTGGACGGTTACAGAGATGAGAGCATCGCTGGGAGAAGTGTGTAGAGTTACAAGGAGACTATGTTGAAAAAACGTGGAGTACTATTTGGACGGGTTACAGAGATGGGAGCATCGCTGGGAGAAGTGTGTAGAGTTACAAGGAGACTATGTTGGAAAAACATCGAGTACTATTTGGACGGATTATAGAGATGGTAGTATCGTTGGGAGAAGTGTGTAGAGTTACAAGGAGACTATGTTGAAAAAACGCCGAGTACTATTTGGACGGGTTACAGAGATGAGAGCATCGCTGGGAGAAGTGTGTAGAGTTACAAGGAGACTATGTTGGAAAAACGCCGAGTACTATTTGGACGGGTTACAGAGATGAGAGCATTGCTGGGAGAAGTGTGTAGAGTTACAAGGAGACTATGTTGAAAAACGCCGAGTACTATTTGGATGGGTTATAGAGATGGGAGTATCGTTGGGAGAAGTGTGTAGAGTTACAAGGAGACTATGTTGGAAAAACGCCGAGTACTATTTGGACGGGTTACAGAGATGAGAGCATTGCTGGGAGAAGTGTATAGAGTTACAAGGAGACTATGTTGGAAAAACGCCGAGTACTATTTGGACGGGTTACAGAGATGAGAGCATTGCTGGGAGAAGTGTGTAGAGTTACAAGGAGACTATGTTGAAAAACGCCGAGTACTATTTGGATGGGTTATAGAGATGGGAACATCGTTGGGAGAAGTGTGTAGAGTTACAAGGAGACTATGTTGAAAAACGCCGAGTACTATTTGGACGGGTTACAGAGATGGGAGCATTGCTGGGAGAAGTGTGTAGAGTTACAAGGAGACTATGTTGAAAAACGCCGAGTACTATTTGGACGGGTTACAGAGATGGGAGCATTGCTGGGAGAAGTGTATAGAGTTACAAGGAGACTATGTTGGAAAAACGCCGAGTACTATTTGGACGGGTTACAGAGATGAGAGCATTGCTGGGAGAAGTGTGTAGAGTTACAAGGAGACTATGTTGAAAAACGCCGAGTACTATTTGGACGGGTTACAGAGATGGGAGTATCGTTGGGAGAAGTGTGTAGAGTTACAAGGAGACTATGTTGAAAAACGCCGAGTACTATTTGGACGGGTTACAGAGATGGGAGCATTGCTGGGAGAAGTGTGTAGAGTTACAAGGAGACTATGTTGAAAAACGCCGAGTACTATTTGGACGTGTTACAGAGATGGGAGCATCGCTGGGAGAAGTGTGTAGAGTTACAAGGAGACTATGTTGGAAAACGCCGAGTACTATTTGGACGTGTTACAGAGATGGGAGCATCGCTGTGAGAAGTGTATAGAGTTACAAGGAGACTATGTTGGAAAACGCCGAGTACTATTTGGACGTGTTACAGAGATGAGAGCATTGCTGGGAGAAGTGTGTAGAGTTACAAGGAGACTATGTTGAAAAACGCCGAGTACTATTTGGACGTGTTACAGAGATGAGAGCATTGCTGGGAGAAGTGTGTAGAGTTACAAGGAGACTATGTTGAAAAACGCCGAGTACTATTTGGACGTGTTACAGAGATGAGAGCATTGCTGGGAGAAGTGTGTAGAGTTACAAGGAGACTATGTTGGAAAACGCCGAGTACTATTTGGACGTGTTACAGAGATGAGAGCATCGCTGGGAGAAGTGTATAGAGTTACAAGGAGACTATGTTGAAAAACGCCGAGTACTATTTGGACGGGTTACAGAGATGGGACATTGCTGGGAGAAGTGTGTAGAGTTACAAGGAGACTATGTTGAAAAACGCCGAGTACTATTTGGATGGGTTACAGAGATGGGAGCATCGCTGGGAGAAGTGTGTAGAGTTACAAGGAGACTATGTTGAAAAACGCCGAGTACTATTTGGACGTGTTACAGTGATGGGAGCATCGCTGGGAGAAGTGTGTAGAGTTACACGGAGACTATGTTGAAAAACGTCGAGTACTATTTGGACGGGTTACAGAGATGGGAGCATCGCTGGGAGAAGTGTGTACAGTTACAAGGAGGCTATGTTGAAAAACGCCGAGTACTATTTGGACGGGTTACAGAGATGGGAGCATCGCTGGGAGAAGTGTGTACAGTTACAAGGAGGCTATGTTGAAAAACGCCGAGTACTATTTGGACGGGTTACAGAGATGGGAACATCGCTGGGAGAAGTGTGTAGAGTTACGAGGAGACTATGTTGAAAAACGTCGAGTACTATTTGGACGGGTTACAGAGATGGGAACATCGCTGGGAGAAGTGTGTACAGTTACAAGGAGACTATGTTGAAAAACGTCGAGTACTATTTGGACGGGTTACAGAGATGGGAACATCGCTGGGAGAAGTGTGTAGAGTTACAAGGAGACTATGTTGAAAAACGCCGAGTACTATTTGGACGGGTTACAGAGATGGGAGCATCGCTGGGAGAAGTGTGTACAGTTACAAGGAGGCTATGTTGAAAAACGCCGAGTACTATTTGGACGGGTTACAGAGATGGGAACATCGCTGGGAGAAGTGTGTAGAGTTACGAGGAGACTATGTTGAAAAACGTCGAGTACTATTTGGACGGGTTACAGAGATGGGAACATCGCTGGGAGAAGTGTGTAGAGTTACAATGAGACTATGTTGAAAAACGTCGAGTACTATTTGGACGGGTTACAGAGATGAGAGCATCGCTGGGAGAAGTGTGTAGAGTTACAAGGAGACTATGTTGAAAAACGCCGAGTACTATTTGGTCGGGTTACAGAGATGGGAGTATCGTTGGGAGAAGTGTGTAGAGTTACAAGGAGACTATGTTGAAAAAACGCCGAGTACTATTTGGACGGGTTACAGAGATGAGAGCATCGCTGGGAGAAGTGTGTAGAGTTACAAGGAGACTATGTTGAAAAACGCCGAGTACTATTTGGACGGGTTACAGAGATGGGAGTATCGTTGGGAGAAGTGTGTAGAGTTACAAGGAGACTATGTTGAAAAACGTCGAGTACTATTTGGACGGGTTACAGAGATGGGAGTATCGTTGGGAGAAGTGTGTAGAGTTACAAGGAGACTATGTTGAAAAACGCCGAGTACTATTTGGACGGGTTACAGAGATGGGAGTATCGTTGGGAGAAGTGTGTAGAGTTACAAGGAGACTATGTTGAAAAACGCCGAGTACTATTTGGACGGGTTACAGAGATGAGAGCATCGCTGGGAGAAGTGTGTAGAGTTACAAGGAGACTATGTTGAAAAACGCCGAGTACTATTTGGACGGGTTACAGAGATGAGAGTATCGCTGAGAGAAGTGTGTAGAGTTACAAGGAGACTATGTTGAAAAACGCCGAGTACTATTTGGACGGGTTACAGAGATGGGAGTATCGTTGGGAGAAGTGTGTAGAGTTACAAGGAGACTATGTTGAAAAACGTCGAGTACTATTTGGATGGGTTACAGAGATGGGAGTATCGTTGGGAGAAGTGTGTAGAGTTACAAGGAGACTATGTTGAAAAACGCCGAGTACTATTTGGACGGGTTACAGAGATGGGAACATCGCTGGGAGAAGTGGGTAGAGTTACAAGTAGACTATGTTGAAAAACGCCGAGTACTATTTGGACGGGTTACAGAGATGGGAGCATCGTTGGGAGAAGTGTGTAGAGTTACAAGGAGACTATGTTGAAAAACGCCGAGTACTATTTGGACGGGTTACAGAGATGGGAGTATCGTTGGGAGAAGTGTGTAGAGTTACAAGGAGACTATGTTGAAAAACGCCGAGTACTATTTGGACGGGTTAAGAGATGAGAACATCGCTGGGAGAAGTGTGTAGAGTTACAAGGAGACTGTGTTGAAAAACGCCGAGTACTATTTGGACGGGTTACAGAGATGGGAACATCGCTAGGAGAAGTGTGTATAGTTACAGGGAGTCTATGTTGAAAAATAGAAACCGACATATTATTTTGTATCTTTATTAGGTCGTAAACTTTTCAGACAACCTATGTACCGTGTTATGCTGCATTTTTCTGTATAAACCAATATTCTGAATGATTTACGCGGATATTTCAACAATTATTTCTGCAAAGCACGTTTACAAGTGTTGCTGGAAATAAAAATATGATTTTAAAACTACAAAATTCACACTGTGCCTACGCCCTTGACACGACGAGCCAAAAGAGAATGTAAACTTACATGTTTCAGATGCCAAAACCCGGGAATTTCCACAACTTGCGAAGTTTTACTGGGTTCGGCCACAGGAATGAGATCATTGAGGAATCTTGCCAACTTCACGGCTACATTTTGACGTAATGATGAACATTTGGTAATAAATTGGAAAGCTTTCCAGTTTTATCAACTTTTTCAGTTATATACATTATTAAATTTCACTATAAAGCTGGTAGATCTAGCGTAGAATTTATAAAATCTGAAACCTGATCTGTTCTGAAACAAATGACTAGAAATAATAAATGACAGCTAATCCAGTCAATGAATGGCTACATGTTTATACTGACGACTGCAGCCTACCAGATAATACTCATATTGTCGCTGGTGCAGTATGCCCACACAGTATGCAGTATGCTTACAAAATCTTTTATATCCTATAAATTAATTTTAAAAAAAAAGTTGTATAGTGTGATCCATATAAACCTGAACCATTTCAATAGGCCATAATTGTTGAATCAATAATAGGACACACATACAACTTTGGGAGAATATAATAAACAATTGGCAGATTACATTACACTATTTACATCTCAGAGAAAATGTTGAAACAGAATTCTCTTTTCCTGTAAATGTGGCGGTTTTTCCGCAGGTTCTGCCTTCAGCTTGTCAAGTAATGATGCATAGTATGTTCCTGTAATGGTTTTTCCTTTTTGAAGACAATCGATTAAAATAATTTCATGACTATCCCAAAAAAGCAGTCGCCATCGCTTTCTAGCGAAAAGAAGCAGTTTTTTTTGGGGGGGGGGTGGCAGTTCCACCTTTGTGGCCCATTGTTTGGTTTTTATTTTAGTTTCAAACGCATATGGTGTACCAAAATTTCGTCTACAGTAATTAATCCGCACCTAAACTTGGATTTATTGTGCCTAAACTGCGCCAACAGGGCGTTGTAAATGTTCATTCGAATACGTTTTAGACCTAACGTGAACAAACCCGGCACCCAACGCTCGGACAGCTTTCTCATGTCTAAATTTTGATTTAATATGTGACAAACACGTTCCTCTGACATGTTCACAGTCTCTGCTATCTCTTAACACTTTAATTCGGCGGTCGTCTAGCAACATTTGGTGAACTTTGGCGAAATTTTCGCCGGTAGTTGCAGTTTTTGGAAGTCCCGAACGTTCATCATCTCCCAAGCTCTTACGGCCACTTTTAAATTCAGCTGTCCAAAACTTCACTGTGGTAAATGATGGTACAGAGTCCCCGTACACAGAATCCAACTCATCTTTGATATGCGTAGGCGTATGGCCTTTCAAAAACAAATATTTAATGACAGCTCGATACTCTATTTTGTTCATTTTCATAAAAACACTCACATCAATTCACTCAAACGACTGTTACATAACAACTGAGCATCTAAGATGGCTGAAACTTTGGTGAGTAACTGTCAACAGATGAACAACGAAATTCACTAGCTTTTGTTTCTTCATGTTGAGGTTGTAAACTTTTAAGACCACCCTCGTACACTAAAAACAGTTGCACTCTTACCACGTGTGTTGGAACAGAGTTTAGACAGCTAATGATTTGTTTTCCCTTTTTCTCGAAGGGTTACAGTTTATGATTTATGGCTCGTGGAACTACGGTGCCTCAAAACAATTGCACATACCTTTACATGGGAAAAAAACTCCTTTAAGAAACTTATTTTCCGGTTTTCCAGGTTTCCTGCGTAAAAGGGGTCCGTTTTTGTATAATAGTAGAGAAACTGTCAGTTTTGTTGAAGTATCTCAGAGGAACTGCGCCTGGCGTTTGCTTAAAGAAACATATTAACATTGCATGAGGTTCTGCGTTTAGTTTCCGGTGTCTGGTTGGCATAATGATAGGTTTAAGATAGACCACCGGAACGGTTATCTTTAATTTAAAATTATACATGCTTTAACTACACACAAATCTGCTTTGATAACTTCTCTATGGAGGAAAGCAGATTAACAAAGATACTCGTCTTCTTTACTTTCACTACTGTCTCCCATTGTTAAGTGGAGGGAGTGTTTTCAGCTCTGAATCAAATACAAATAAACGAAATAATAAATAAATGAGGCTTTACCGAGATCATCATAGACAGTTAAAGTAAAAACTTGGTAATTTTAGCAAAACATATTTTAATGTGAAAGGCAAGACAGACAGAAAGTTAAGAAAGATAAATGAATCAGGAAGCTGTCTCTACTTTCCTCAGCAGCTCCCCAAGTACGCGACAAGCGGCACCAGCTTCAACACTTCTCTATTTGTAACACGAAAGTAAGTGGCGAGATTAAGGATACAGTGACGAGGGAGAAAAAAGAACGCCTTCATGGTCATTAGATACACTTGCCTCTAGCAAGAAGAAAAGTATCTGTACAGAGAACATAGGAACCACTACATATCATACGTCTTTTGTTTTAAACCGTACAAGGTTCTCATAGCGTTAAAAAAACTGACAGTCACGAATTTCAAAGACAGTCTGCATTGGATTTATTCTATACATTTTTATGCGGTTTAAAAAGCGTCACCTATTATTATAACTTCTGTTTCTTTATTCAAATAATTATTCCCTTCTCTTCTGTCTTACGTACGCGAAATTTTGTAATAAATTTAAGACATCTTGAAGCAATTATCACAGAACTGTGCCAACTAATAAGTTTATGTTTTCCTTTGCGTGATCTTTTGTAATAGTGTATCGAACTGTTTAATTATGAAACAGACAACATTAATTTTACTATTATAACAAAAGAATGCCCCACCTTTCACACCTACACAAGTAATTCTTCAATTTGAAACCATGTGGAGACTGTTAAGTGTTAAAATTCAATTACTGCTAAAATTCAATTTATTCATAGATGACATAATAGAGAGGATTAAGGTAAGCAATGTCCATTGCCAATAATAATGAACAAAAAGATCCCTCCAGATGATTTAACGGTAGGAGCAATTTCCGTAATAGGTCTACAGAAATCAATTGAGGCAATTCATAGGTTCTGCGCTGACTGGAGATTAAGGATAAACAGCAAAAATAATGGTATTTAAAAGAGGATCAATACTGAGGAAAGCAGAGGAGTGAAACATAGGAGATCAAAGGTTAGAAGTGGTAAATGAGTATGTCTATTTAGGTGTAAGGATGTGTAATAGTGGAGGATGGGCTGCAGGAGCCAGAAAAGTGAGAGCTAATGGCAGGGAGGCAATGACAGGGGTAAGAATATGTAAACATAAACTGGAGAAGTCAGTTAGATGGTTAGAAAGAATGTATGAAGCGATCGTTGAAGCCAGAACAATGTATGGGGCATATCAGAGATAGGTACACAATTAGACCAAATATATGAATTGTTTTGGACTGACAAAATCGGCAACAAGGGAAGTGCATTACTAGAGTTGGGTAATACAAAAAGGAGAGGAATAACAATGGAAAGAATACTGAAATTCTGGTATAAGATATTAAAGAGCAGAAAGGGGATTTATTGAATCTGTGCATGAAGCAACAGAAAAGCATCAAGAACACCAACAGTTGATGGTCGGAATTGGAAAGTATGGTATTGAAGATAGGCATGGGAGATCTATGGAGAGCAGAGAAGACAAATGATAGCGGTTTTTGGAAGGAAGTGAGAACTAGAGTACAAGACATAGATAGGCAAGAGATATGACAAAGTATAGAAGAAAAAGAAAACTTTGAAATTGTATAAGAAACTAAAGACAGAATGGGGTAGGGAAAAATGTATAGATGAATGTGACAAAGCTGGAAGAGAAGGTATAGCATGGATGAGAGTAGGAACAATATATCTAAATAGGTTGAGAAGTAATGAGGAAGGGATATGTGAATTTTGTGGAGATGAAGAGAGTACTGTTCATTACCTGATAGAATGTAAGGAGTTAACAAATTACAGGAGAAAAATATGGGATAAGAAATGGGACAGTGTGAGCAAAGAGGTAGTAGCATTACGTACGTTAACGGGGACGGGAGAAAAGAAAAATAGATGTATAGGAGATTTCTTATATAAGTTAAGAGAAAAGTGGATTAAGATAAAAGAAGCGAAAGTCATGAAGAAATGACACCAAGCTGCTGAGAAAAGCCAAAGGCTTATAGCCAGGGGACCTGAGTCAGCGAGTAAATCTTAGGTCAGCAATTTCATAACATATTGTGACTTTGTGGGTTCGTGAAATTAAAAGTCCAAGTGCACAAACTCAAAATGTTCATTATTTCCACCGAATCACAGTTGGAACACTTGCCCATTACACAGAATTACGTAGCGCACACAATTACGATTTACCAGTTCGTCTGTTACAGGTCCACTCTACACTCACAATTACGTACAACTCCTCTGATACACGTACACATTCTTCCGGTCGGTTCACTCACTCGGCGCTCCTCACGGCTGCTCGCCAAGAACTGAACTGACTCGCCAACTGCAGGACTTATATAGGGAGATCGCTGTTTCTAGAAGTCCCATGGTTCAAAAAATAATCCCGTATGTTCCAGACGCCAGGGGGAGGGGAAAGAGGCGACCAGCGACCAGTGACACTTCCCTAATCATCCCCTCAGTTAGTGACATGCCATAAATGGGTAGGTGTGGCCTGAATGCCTTCCGTCCCCTACTCAGCTGTCAGTTGGTCGTGCTTTCCGATAATTGGGTGACAATATCAATATCCTAAGGTTTACTGATGAGTAGGAAGCGGATTTATAGGCACTAAAAATGGGCAAAATAGGCACTTAAGTAGGCATTAAAAATTTGCTAAATAAATACTTAGAAATACAGAATTTTAGTAAAATGGCTCTTAAAATGCACTATAGCTAATAGTACAAATTATAAAAAATTAAAAATTAATGTTTGGGGTAATGCGCCATTTTAACCTGTTAATGACCTGTACCTATGTGAAAATTTGTCTTCGCCATATCAACGAAGGGTAAAAATATTCATACCTATTTAACAATTTTTATTTTACTAAGCTTTTTCAGTACGAAGTAAGCATTATAATTCTCTTCAATACAAAAAATGGGTACACTTACAGGCGTGTGCAAATAATTAGACTCATTTATGGTGGTTTTTTTTTTTTTTTTTTTTTTTTTTTTTTTTTTTTACTTTGCTTCAGTTTAACATTCAAAATAATAGTTATTTACCGCCATAACCTATTTCTATTTGTCGTAATTCTTTTCCTTGCTATAATATGAAGCATATTTAATGAAATTTCTCTCTTAATATCTGGGGGATTTTTCTTTTACGTATAGTAATATGGTGGTAGCTCTGAATTGAGCAGCCATCTTCTTCATGTCTTGTTTATCCAACTCTTTGGTGATATTGCTTTCATTTGATGAATATAGTAACTGAAGATTGTTGATATTTTCCTTTATTGTGTTTCATGGCTAATACATCCTCAGTATTTATTATTAATTGATCTCAAGCCAGGTAACATCGTGTATCTTATCCTTAGCATTCACATTGATTCAAAAGTGAGGTTATGGGTAAAACTGCTGACCTATCCCCAAGGAGAAAGCAGCTGTAACTGAGAGTCTTTTGAAGGAAACTCTTTATTCACAACGTAAAATAGATAAGAAATTGTGTATTTCATAAAAATCTGTTAGTCGCATTAATCAAGCTTTAACATTCGGTGAGACGTTCACCTCACAAAGGTATGGAAAATGTGGGAGGAAAAGAAAGCTATCACCAAGAATGCAAAGAAAGCTTGTGCAGGTGGCAAAACAAAATAGAAGAGCAACCAGCATTAACCTCAGTAATCAACTAAAGCAGTACGGTACAGAAATATCAGCCTCAGTCCTCAGTAGTTCGCAGAAGATTATGTGAAGCAGGTTTACCAGCTCGCAGGCCTCGTAAAAAGGCTAAACTGACACCTGCAATGACAAAAAAACGTTTAGAATGGGCCAAAGAGATGTAGAAACATCCAGTGGAACTTTAGAGAAAGATAAATAGTATGAAAATTGTATATAGCATAAAATTAAAATATGTACTTTAAATTTTATGGGAATGAAATAAACAGCCTAAACTTTGTTTCTCTCATTGCTGGTTTTGTAATACAATCTATGAGCAATTTTAAAACTGTTTAATATTAATAGAGGTTTTTATTGTTTCAGGTAATTTTCCCAAATGAATCCATGTTTGAAGTATGTGAAGAGAGCAGCCAATATGTGAGATGGACAGATAAAGAAGCATTTTCCCCTCAGTGTGTCGCTCAAAAAGTAAAGCACCCAACATCAAAAATGGTATGGAGCTGTATGTCTGTCCATGGACCTGGAAGATTATACATAGTTGTGGGATCTATGGAGCATAAACAGTATAAAAGTGTATTAGAAATAAGACTATTTCCGCAAAGAAAAGAATGGTTTCCAAATGGTGATTTTGTGTTCATGCATGACAGTGCTCCCTGCCATAGAGCAAAATCTGTAACCCAGTTCCTCAAAGGAAACAATGTAAAAATACTACCATGGCCGGGGAATATCCCTAATTTAAATCCAATAGAGAATCTGTGGTGTATTGTTAAACAGAGACTGAAAAAAATTGAAAATAACAACAAAAGTTCAGCTTATTCTACGGCCTGATAGGCATTTGGCACAGAGATGAAGAAATAAAGGAAAAATACTCCACCCTTGTAGAGAGGATGCCTAAACGTATCAAAATGGTAATAAAGGCTAAAGGAATGCATACAAAATACTAAGAGTTGAAAAAAAATTGTAATACTATTTCTGTTAAATAAATATAAAAAAAAATTGGTATGTGTTAAAAATTTCACCATTGAGTGTAATAATTTGCACACGTCTGTAATATGCAGTTGCCCTTACAGGAAGGTTTAGAATTTCAGATTAATATAAAACTGCATCCTGTGGAACATTTTGAAGTTAGGAAAATGTAGAAAATATGGAATCTGAGAAATATGAGGTCAAAATTACGAAATAGCAGCTATGATACAGGTGTAGGGTTATCTAAATAGTCATGTAACCTTTTCTGTAGTACCTCTAGAAAAAGAAACTTTATATTATTGAAGTATGTCTATATTAATTTTAAGACAAAAAAACTAATTTTAGTTAATTGATGGAAATTAATCATTTCTCCACACTAGTCGTATATAGGCTGAGATCGTTGATAGATAGAGTCAACATGAAAAATTCAATGCCATGGCCGGGATTTGAACCACGGATCTCCTGGTTTCCGTCCAATTGCTCTAACCTATTGAGCTACCATGGCCAACGTGCCGTCCTGACTTTAAATTCTCTACCGGGGAAACATACAAGTCAAATGGAGTCAAATATACAAGTCAAATTCTCTACCGGGGAAATATACAAGTCAAATGGAGAATTTAATGTCAGGAACGCAAGTTGGCCATGGTAGCTCAATGGGTTAGATCGACTGGACGGAAATCAGGAGATCCGTGGTTCAAATCTCGGCCATGGCATTGAATTTTTCATGTTGACTCTATCAAAAGAAAACTAAATTTGAGATTTTGTTAAGTTTTGGGCCAATTTTCACAGATGTGTCTCTTTAATAGACACGATTGTTGGAAAGATAAGACATTCAAAAGCTCATCACAGCAATCTTAATATCACTTAAAATGTCACGATGTGACAGAAAGATACAAAGCACAGTTAATTAAAAGATAAAGCTGCATAATTCTAGTTTTTGTAATAAAATCCTAAATGCCCCATTGTCGACTAAGAACAAATAATAAAGCACAGTTTTTTAGTAAGCGTTTCCCGTTCAAACAGAATTACAGCAATTACGGCATCGTGAAAGGAATTGTCGTACCTACTTTTACAAAGGTATTTCTGTAAAATTTTACACAAATCATTAAGATTTATTGGTCTCCAGTTTCATTTGCAATGTTCAATCCATTTCATGATTCTTGGAGATACATGTAGAAAAACGATAGCAACGGAAAATCACAATTTTTTCACATATCTGTGACGTGATTAGCGCATTGTGACGCCACTGAAAGGAAGTTACATACCTGGCTAGACCCCCTTTTGTATATCCAATGTGCAGCAGTAAGAAACTTCTCTTCCCCGAAAACTTTACGTTCAAACCAACAAATGCAAAAGCTGTTGTCACAAATTACAAGCAGAAGAAATTGGCTAAAAAGGCAGATTTAGGCACTAATAAGTAGAATAGGCACAAACGTATGAAATAGGCATTTATAGGCATTATAAAACTAAGAAGTTAGGCTAATAATTGTAGGAAACGTGCTTATAACTTAAAAGCCTACGTTTCTGAACAAAGGAATCAAATAGAAAATAGGGCAAAATCCGCCCCCTGCTGATGAGTAAATCTCGTGTGGCAGGAATGTCACGAGAATTGAACCATGACTTGCCACACACCTGCTACGTTCTGAGCCGTCATAGCCTCGGTTATCAAGTTCCAAAGAGGACCAGAAGTATACAATACCATTTTACAGAGATGACATTCTCACGAGATCGATTAAGGTATGCAAGGCAGGCCAAGACGCGAAGAGATATCACTTTCGTAGTTCATACGTCACAAGATTACAAACTCGGAATATAAAACAACACACAGTCTGCCATAATTTTGCATAAACAAGTGACAGCCTGTTGTTTATCGCCGAGATCCAGTGAAATGACATATGAAGGCGACACTGAAAAATGCCATAATTATAGAAACAAATGAAGCCCGTTTAAACTTGACAACTACACCGCAACAATTTGTAATTCCGACAGCGCATTAGAAAAGCATCGAGCATTTTCTTAACAGCGAATTCTGAAAGATATATCCTGAAATTACTGAACATAGGAATGAGTCAAATACAACATTGGACTTCAGTTAGACTTCAAAAAAACTTTGTTGTCGACGGATCCTATATAAAGAGACTTCTGAACACCTATTGACGCGCAGAGAAACTGCAAAAATTCCAGGCCGCACTTCAAATATGCTTTCGAATACCGTCACTGGTGATGCATCCTGAATTTATTGCTATGATCCTAAAAAACAAAAGTGAGTCCACCCCGTTGTTTTTTTAAACATCAGAGCATAAACTTCTTCATTACAATTTTTTTAAAAAAAAATCCATTAGAAAGTCTAACAGAAAAATAATTTTATATAATTTTCTTTACTTTCCGTCTTCCACTGTTAAGTAATTTAGGATAACTAGAGCTTAAAGTTGCCAGACATTCATCATTCTGGATAACAGAAAACCTCCAACGTTAAGTCATATTGGACGACGAATGAAATGATGTTCAAATAAGTACAGAGTACATAGAGCTTAGAGTTACCAGACATTCATCTTTCAGGATAAGAGAAGACCTCCAACGTTAATTCATATCGGATGATGAATGAAATGATGTTCAAATAAGTACAGGGTACATAGAGCTTAGAGTTCCAGACATTCATCTTTCAGGATAAGAGAAAACCTCCAACGTTAAGTCATATCGGACTATGAATGAAATGATGTTCAAATGAGTACAGGATACATAGAGCTTAGAGTTACCAGACATTCATCTTTCAGGATAAGAGAAAACCTCCAACGTTAAGTCGTATTGGACGATGAATGAAATGATGTTCAAATAAGTACAGAGTACATAGAGCTTAGAGTTGCCAGACATTCATCTTTCTGGATAAGAGAAAACTTCGAACGTTAAGTCATATCGGACGATGAATGAAATGATGTTCAAATAAGTACAGGGTACATAGAGCTTAGAGTTACCAGACATTCATCTTTCAGGATAAGAGAAAACCTCCAACGTTAAGTCATATCGGACGATGAATGAAATGATGTTCAAATAAGTACAGGGTACATAGAGCTTAGAGTTACCAGACATTCATCTTTCTGGATAAGAGAAAACCTCCAACGTTAAGTCATATGGGACGATGAATGAAATGGTGTTCAAATAAGTACAGGGTACATAGAGCTTAGAGTTACCAGCCATTCATCTTTCAGGATAAGAGAAAACCTCCAACGTTAAGTCATATTGGACGACGAATGAAATGATGTTCAAGTAAGTACAGAGTACATAGAGCTTAGAGTTACCAGACATTCATCTATCTGGATAAGAGAAAACTTCGAACGTTAAGTCATATCGGACGATGAATGAAATCCTGTTCAAATAAGTTCACGGTACATAGAGCTTAGAGTTACCAGACATTCATCTTTCTGGATAAGAGAAAACTTCCAACGTTGTCATAGCGGACGATGAATGAAATGATGTTCAAATAAGTACAGGGTACATAGAGCTTAGAGTTACCAGACATTCATCTTTCAGGATAACAGAAAACCTCCAACGTTAAGTCATATCGGACGATGAAAGAAATGATGTTCAAATAAGTACAGGGTACATAGAGCTTAGAGTTACCAGACATTCATCTTTCAGGATAAGAGAAAACCTCCAACGTTAAGTCATATCAGACGATGAATGAAATGATGTTTAAATAAGTACAGGGTGCATAGAGCTTAGATAAGATAAAACCTCCAACGTTAAGTCATATCAGACGATGAATGAAATGATGTACAAATAAGTACAGGGTACATAAAGCTTAGAGTTACCAGACATTCATCTTTCAGGATAAGAGAAAACCTCCAACGTTAAGTCATATCAGACGATGAATGAAATGATGTACAAATAAGTACCATAGAGCTTAGAGTTACCAGACATTCATCTTTCAGGAGAAGAGAAAACCTCCAACGTTAAGTCATATCGGAGGATGAATGAAATGATGTTCAAATAAGTACAGGGTACATAGAGCTTAGAGTTACCAGACATTCATCTTTCGGGAGAAGAGAAAACCTCCAACGTTAAGTCATATCGGACGATGAATGAAATGATGTACAAATAAGTACGAGGTACATAGAGCTTAGAGTTACCAGACATTCAGCTTTCAGGAGAAGAGAAAACCTCCAACGTTAAGTCATATCGGACGATGAATGAAATGCTGTTCAAATAAGTACAGGGTACATAGAGCTTAGAGTTACCAGACATTCATCTTTCAGGATAAGAGAAAACCTCCAACGTTAAGTCATATTGGACGACGAATGAAATGATGTTCAAATAAGTACAGAGTACATAGAGCTTAGAGTTACCAGACATTCATCTTTCAGGATAAAAGAAGACCTCCAACGTTAATTCATATCGGATGATGAATGAAATGATGTTCAAATAAGTACAGGGTACATAGAGCTTAGAGTTACCAGACATTCATCTTTCAGGATAAGAGAAAACCTCCAACGTTATGTCATATCGGACGATGAATGAAATGATGTTCAAATGAGTACAGGATACATAGAGCTTAGAGTTACCAGACATTCATCTTTCAGGAAAAGAGAAAACCTCCAACGTTAAGTCATATTGGACGACGAATGAAATGATGTTCAAATAAGTACAGAGTACATAGAGCTTAGAGTTACCAGAGATTCATCTTTCAGGATAAGAGAAGACCTCAAACGTTAAGTCATATCGGACGATGAATGATATGATATTCAAATAAGTACAGGGTACATAGAGCTTAGAGTTCCAGACATTCATCCTTCAGGATAAGAGAAAACCTCCAACGTTAAGTCATATCGGACGATGAATGAAACGATGTTCAAATGAGTACAGGATACATAGAGCTTAGAGTTACCAGACATTCATCTTTCAGGATAAGAGAAAACCTCCAACGTTAAGTCATATTGGACGACGAATGAAATGATGTTCAAATAAGTACAGAGTACATAGAGCTTAGAGTTACCATACATTCATCTTTCTGGATAAGAGAAAACTTCGAACGTTAAGTCATATCGGACGATGAATGAAATGATGTTCAAATAAGTACAGGGTACATAGAGCTTAGAGTTACCAGACATTCATCTTTCAGGATAAGAGAAAACCTCCAACGTTAAGTCATATCGGACGATGAATGAAATGATGTTCAAATAAGTACAGGGTACATAGAGCTTAGAGTTACCAGACATTCATCTATCTGGATAAGAGAAAACCTCCAACGTTAAGTCATATCGGACGATGAATGAAATCCTGTTCAAATAAGTTCACGGTACATAGAGCTTAGAGTTACCAGACATTCATCATTCTGGATAAGAGAAAACTTCCAACGTTTTCATAGCGGACGATGAATGAAATGATGTTCAAATAAGTACAGGGTACATAGAGCTTAGAGTTACCGGACATTCATCTTTCAGGATAAGAGAAAGCCTCCAACGTTAAGTCATATCGGACGATGAATGAAATGATCTTCAAATAAGTACAGGGTACATAGAGCTTAGAGTTACCAGACATTCATCTTTCAGGAGAAGAGAAAACCTCCAACGTTAAGTCATATCCGATGATGAATGAAATGATGTACAAATAAGTACAGGGTACATAGAGCTTAGAGTTACCAGACATTCATCTTTCAGGAGAAGAGAAAACCTCCAACGTTAAGTCATATCGGACGATGAATGAAATGCTGTTCAAATAAGTACAGGGTACATAGAGCTTAGAGTTACCAGACATTCATCTTTCAGGATAAGAGAAAACCTCCAACGATTAAGTCATATCGGACGATGAATGAAATGATGTTCAAATAAGTACAGGGTACATAGAGCTTAAAGTTACCAGACATTCATGTTTCAGGATAAGAGAAAACCTCCAACTTTAAGTCATATCAGACGATGAATGAAATTATGTTCAAATAAGTACAGGTTACATAGAGCTTAGATAAGATAAAACCTCCAACGTTAAGTCATATCAGACGATGAATGAAATGATGTACAAATAAGTACAGGTTACATAGAGCTTAGATAAGATAAAACCTCCAACGTTAAATCATATCTGACGATGAATGAAATGATGTACAAATAAGTACAGGGAACATCGAGCTTAGAGTTACCAGACATTCCTCTTTCAGGAGAAGAGAAAACCTCCAACGTTTAGTCATATCGGACGATGAATGAAATGATGTTCAAATAAGCACAGGGTACATAGAGCTTAGAGTTACCAGACATTCATCTTTCAGGAGAAGAGAAAACCTCCAACGTTTAGTCATATCGGACGATTAATGAAATGATGTACAAATAAGTACAGGGTACATAGAGCTTACAGTTACCAGACATTCATCTTTCAGGAGAAGAGAAAACCTCCAACGTTAAGGCATATCGGACGATGAATGAAATGATGTTCAAATAAGTGCAGGGTACATAGAGCTTAGAGTTACCAGACATTCATCTTTCAGGATAAGAGAAAACCTCCAACGTTAAGTCATATCGGACGATGAATGAAATGTTGTTCAAATAAGTACAGGGTACATAGAGCTTAGAGTTACCAGACATTCATCCTTCAGGATAAGAGAAAACCTCCAACTTTAAGTCATATCGGACGATGAATGAAATGACGTGCAAATAAGTACAGGGTACATAGAGCTTAGAGTTTCCAGACATTCATCCTTCAGGATAAGAGAAAACCTCCAACGTTAAGTCATATCGGACGATGAATGAAATGATGTTCAAATAAGTACAGGGTACATAGAGCTTAGAGTTACCAGACATTCATCTATCTGGATAAGAGAAAACCTCCAACGTTAAGTCATATCGGACGATGAATGAAATGATGTTCAAATAAGTACAGGGTACATAGAGCTTAGAGTTACCAGACATTCATCTTTCAGGATAAGAGAAAACCTCCAACTTTAAGTCATATCGGACGATGAATGAAATGATGTTCAAATAAGTACAGGGTACATAGAGCTTAGAGTTATCAGACATTCGTCTTTCAGGATAAGAGAAAGCCTCCAACGTTAAGTCATATCGGACGATGAATGAAATGATGTACAAATAAGTACAGGATACATAGAGCTTAGAGTTGCCAGACATTCATCTTTCAGGATAAGAGAAAACCTCCAACGTTAAGTCATATCGGACGATGAATGAAATGATGTTCAAATAAGTACAGGGTACATAGAGCTTAGAGTTACCAGACATTCATCTTTCAGGATAAGGGAAAAGCTCCAACGTTAAGTCATATGGGACGATGAATGAAATGATGTACAAATAAGTACAGGGTACATAGAGCTTAGAGTTACAAGACATTTGCTTCATACAAATGTATCACTGTGGTCGAGATTAAAATTAAGGACCTTTTGGACGTTACCACGTCGAGATAGAGGCGGCCATTTTACATTATCAAAATGAGTGCAGCAAAACTAACAAGTGAGTATCTCATGCCTTAGAGCTCATCACCATGGTTACCGACCTGAGGTGGCACCTTGTGATCCCCCCCCCCCCCCCGAAAGTTTAATACTTGGAATCACTTCTTCATCAGATAAAACAGTGAAACAATACCGTTATCTAAACTAAAATATATTAAATGCTGTTAAAATTAAAAATTAGAGTACTCTTTGTATACATGCTAGTCGTTATTTGACCCTTTTCAGTTTATTAGTCTCTAACGGTGTCATTTGTAAATACCTATAGGTACAACATGAACCAATTAGCAAGAACAGAGCAGTGCCAATGGCACTATTGTGCAACTGAAGAAGGGGACAACTAATTAGGGGCACGCCCTGCCCAAAATGGGTGTTGCTGCACATTCCGTTACATAAAGGATGTTTTACGTTGTACGCCATATGCATGTTAAAATGCTAACGATGTACATAACAGGTAATGCTAAACCGCCCAGCTAGTGTTTTGTTTTCTTACTTGTATACCACCCAAGTATTCTATTTGTGGCTTCCCTGATCATATACCCGTTTTGAGAACCCAAAAGTACAAAGAAACATCCTTAGATAAAAATCTGCTCTAACATGGTGTGTGCCTGTATGTGGCGGAGTTGGTTTCAAGTTTGGCAAACAAAGTTATTCACTAACGTTCTCTCCCATTACAGGTAAACATGACATACAACTTTTATAGAAAATATTAATTTAGTTCCCGAAAAATCTAAAAATTCTTTTTTGTTCCAGAAAAACATTCACAAGGATTTACCGCAACTGAAAAGTATATCCAACATTTTCTGCGAATGACCTCATAAGACCTCCATACTCTGAATAAGTTTTGTCTAACCATTAAACGGTATGGCAGCAAAATATTACCACATATCTGCCTAAAACACACAATTTAAGTTAATATACTTATTTTGGATTGAAAAATTTCCGTTATATCTCTCTTATTTGCCTAAATTTTCCAATACTTAAAGGTTTGCATGCTCGTAAGTGGAGAACAGAATTTCAAAGACGTCACCCAGACAACCAGTTTTAAAACATTTGACTATCACTTAAAGTGTACTGTATTCCCATATTCCCTTGTACCTTCATTTTTTTATCTCTTGGACATGCAAAGACAACGAAATTTCAAAGATGTCATCTAGACAGCGTTTTAAAACATTTGACTATCAATTAAAATCTACTGTATTCCCATATTCCCTTGTACCTTCATTTTTTATCTCTTGGACACAAAGAGAACGGAATTACAAAGACGTCACATAGACAACCAGTTTTGAAACATTTGACTATCACTTAAAGTCTACTGTATTTCCATATTCCCTTGTACTATCACATTTAATCAGCAGTATCAATATTCCAAACCAAAATGAGAGCTTCACCTCTGAATTTTTATGTAGCAATTGATACATTGTTTTCTCTCGATAGTTGGTTTGTGTACAATTCATCGGCAGCAAATTTGTCTCACGTCTAACTGTATATTTTGCATTTGACTCACAGCAATGTCCAATAACTTCATAAAATATCCGGCAAAACATTGCCAGTACACCAGCTTTGGCCTTCAGAGATTCATTACTAAGGAAAACCGGCCTCTTTTGCATTCACTTCAGAAATCATAAATTGTTGCCCAAAATAAATTATCTCAAATGCATTTATAATTCCATCTGCATTCTTTTTCGTCGTTAATGACCGTTTAAAGTCGCTAAGTATTATAGCAATACACAAAATACTAAAACCTGAATGTAAAAATTATTTTGTACGCTATAATAAAAAAAATCAGTACGTGATACTTGGTAACTAAAAAGTAGCCTTTTTAGTGTTAGACATGAATAATCTCTGCAAAGTGTCGAATTATCTTTACCAGAGTCAATATGAGACAAAAACACATCATTACGTGATACTTTTGTTACTGAAAAGTAGGCCTTTTACTGTTAGACGTGAAAAATCTCTGCAAAGTGTCGAATTATCTTTATCAGAGTCAATATGAGACAGAAAGACATCATTCCGTGATACTTTTGTTACTGAAAAGTAGGCCTTTTACCATTAGACGTGAATAATCTCTGCAAAGAGTCGAATTATCTCTACCAGAGTCAATATGAGACAAAAATACATCATTACGCGATACTTTTGTTACTGAAAAGTAGGCCTTTTACTGGTAGACATGAATAATCTCTGTATAGAGTCGAATTATCTCTACCAGAGTCAATATGAGACAAAATACATCATTACGTGATACTTTTGTTACTGAAAAGTAGGCCTTTTACTGTTAGACATGAATAATCTCTGAAAAGTGTCGAATTATCCCTATCAGAGTCAATATGAGACACAAGCACATCATTACGTGATAATTTTGTTACTGAAAAGTAGAGTTTTTACTATTAGACGTGAATAATCTCTGCAAAGAGCCGAATTGTCTCTATCAGAGTCAATATGAGACAAAAACACATCATTACGTGAAACTTTTGTTACTGTAAAGTAGGTATTTTATTGTTAGACATGAATAATCTCTGTAAAGAGCCGAATTATCTCTAAAGTGTTCAATATACGAGGGCTGTTCAATAAAGAATGATCATAAATTTTTTACAATCATAATTTTTCACACTAAAATTCAATATTATTATATTCTCTTAGCTTAATGTGAAACAAACACGCCGTAGTAGTTACATTGCTGGTACTCCTGGTTCCCGCCTGTGAGAACCAGACAACTTCAGACATGTTCAGTATCGCCTACCGCTGCAATGATGGTAACATGCAGTTAAAGTTGATGTTAGAGGAAGATCCGGAGTTTCTTTCAAACATAATCACTGCTGATTCAACTTGGCTACTTCAGCTCAGTATGGAAATCTCCTTCATCACCAACCCCCCAAAAAGCAAAAGTGGTTGCTTCTGCTGGGAAAGTTATGGTCATCTCATTCTTTGATATTCATGGAATGGTTTATCAGCATGTTGTACCTGCACACACATCAGTAACTGGACAATACTACAGAGATGTCCTGAAAACATTGTAAGTCCATATCTGGTGCAATAGAACACATTTTCGTTTAGCAGGCTGAATGCTGTACCACGATAATGTGCGGCCGCATATTGCCAATGTTGTTGCTGAATATCTTGCAAAAATCAACGTGAAGTACATCCCTCACCCTCCCTATAGTCCGTATTTAGCCCCATGTGACTTTTTTCTATTCCCTAACTTGAAGAAACGCGTTCGTGGGAGGCATTATCCAGCATCAGAAGCAGTGGTGAAGGCTGCGGAGACGATTTTGAAGGATCTCTCAGAAATTATTTAAACATGTCTTTGAAGACTGGCAGAAACGCTGGGACAAGTGCATCGTATTCAGGGGAGGCTATTTTGAGAAGGACCATCAAAATTATGAGGACGAATAAAGGTACATTTTCAAAAAAAATTGAGATCATACTTTATTGAACAGCCCTCGTAGCAGGTCAAGCAACACACATTATTCTTCCGCAACAAATACTCCAATATAGGGTCAGAATTAATTTGTTATAATCTCTTTGACTATCGATTACTTCTTAGATGCCTGAGTCCGATTTTCAAGTTTTCTTTAGTTATCTTTCAACTTCATATATTCATTAATATCCACTCCGTCTTTAATCTACAATGAAATGTTTCAGTGTTTGTTGTACACAAACAGTCGATTGACGGGAAACGTCGTAAATTTGACGTATCTCTGATCATATCCAGAGCGGAAATGTTGGCAGCAGTGATGTCACTGTAACGGAATTTCCACCTCAACGAACGAAAATTTCGACAGCCAGGTCTAATGGTTCCGCTTTGTCGCACACCCACAAGCAAGCGCACGCGCAAATATCACTTTCACCGTTTTCCAGACGAGCAGCGACAGATCACTGCTTAAATCAACATTCGAATAACAATTCACTTGCATATAACGGGAATTCTTTCATTTCGCAGGATTTACCTATCCCCTTTTAAACCTTTTTTTCATATAATGTTGGTACACATAATAGCGACGTATTCTTAAGTATGCAGCTGATTTTGATGCTTTGTTTATTTTTGACAGTCAAAAAGTTATACCTGTACGTGGAATTATTACGTAATTAACATTGAAATTTGGTTTGAATAGCATTAATGGATTAAAGAAACCATGCCATGCCATGTCATGCCATGTGGTGCTGGCTGGGTGTATTCAGCGAGAAGGTTTTTGCTGCGTGCCCACTCGTTAAGGGTTTTAGATCTCCGGATGTTGTACGCTGAGATGTGGGCTTTTAGATTAATGCTTGTTGTGAGGTTACAGATTTGTACCTAGGGATTGAAGGACAGAATGCAATGCCGTGCACCCTGGTGCATTTTTTATTTTTAATTTGGGGAAGAATTTTGATGCCAAGCTGCTTGGAAGAATACGTTACACGACAGAGTAATTTATAATCAGAGGATGGATGTAAAAAAGTAGTTACAGTGTAGATATATATCCACTTTAGAAGAGTGCCTTACTTATAAACAGTTGTTTGTTCCTTCGACATTATTACTTTATTCGCTATAGTTACCGCATTTTTCAACATAAGAAAACACAATTAAATATAAGCTAAAACCAAAGAAAATAATCATAAATTTTTATACACGTTCACAAATAACTACAAATCGTCTTCCACAAGCTAGGATATTACAGCTAGCGCCATCTCTTGATTACAAGACGTAGTTGGTAAAAGTTGTACAGTATCTTTTATGTAACAAAATTTCCCTGCTTGCGCCTTACTGATATAATAAATGACTGTCGTGTGTATAAGGTGAGTGCGAGTGTATCAATCACTATGCTGAACATCTTTCACAACAACGCCATTTGTCACTAAATATGAAAGTTTTCACCTCATATTGAAACCTGGGCATTCTGGACTAAGCTAAAAGCTAAATTTTCCGATGAAGAAAAACGTTGGAACATTCACTTTGAGTATATAATGTAAACTTGAGAACAAAAGAGCATTTCTCCACTTGTATATTCATACCTTTATGTATCTCACACACATTTTCCCCATATTAAATGCTTCTATACCACAGAGATTTCGTCGTAAAATTCTCTATTTACATGGACACACTTGTGCATCGTTTCATTTCTTCATTCACCGTTACCTATCACTTAGTACTGGAGGTCGTAAATAGAAAATGTCAATGAATGAAACATTGTTCAAATAAGTACAGGGTACATAGAGCTTAGAGTTACCAGATATTCATCTTTCAGGATAAGAGAAAACCTCCAACGTTAAGTCACATCGGACGATGAATGAAATGATGTTCAAATAAGTACAGGGTACATAGAGCTTAGAGTTACCAGACATTCATCTTTCAGGATAAGGGAAAACCTCCAACGTTAAGTCATATCGGACGATGAATGAAATGATGTTTAAATAAGTACAGGGTGCATAGAGCTTAGTGTTACCAGACATTCATCTTTCAGGATAACAGAAAACCTCCAACGTTAAGTCATAACGGACGATGAATGAAATGATGCTCAAATAAGTGCAGGGTACATAGAGCTTAGAGTTACCAGACATTCATCTTTCAGGATAAGAGAAAACCTCCAACGTTAAGTCATATGAGACTATGAATGAAATGACGTTCATATAAGTACGGGGTACATAGAGCTTAGAGTTACCAGACATTCATCTTTTAAGATAAGAGAAAACCTCCAACGTTAAGTCATATCGGACGATGAATGAAATGATGTTCAAATAAGTACAGGGTACATAGAGCTTAGAGTTACCAGACATTCATCTTTCAGGATAAGAGAAAACCTCCAACGTTAAGTCATATGAGACTATGAATGAAATGATGTTCATATAAGTACGGGGTACATAGATCTTAGAGTTACCAGACATTCATCTTTCAGGATAAGAGAAAACCTCCAACGTTAAGTCATATGAGACTATGAATGAAATGATGTTCAAATAAGTACAGGGTACATAGAGCTTAGAGTTACCAGACATTCATCTTTTAGGATAAGAGAAAACCTCCAACGTTAAGTCATATCGGACGATGAATGAAATGATGCTCGAATAAGTACAGGGTACATAGAGCTTAGAGTTATCAGACATTAATCTTTCAGGATAAGAGAAAACCTCCAACGTTAAGTCATATCGGACAATGAATGAAATGATGTTCAAATAAGTACAGGGTACATAGAGCTTAGAGTTACCAGACATTCATCTTTCAGGATAAGAGAAAACCTCCAACGTTAAGTCATATCGGACGATGAATGAAATGATGTTCATATAAGTACAGGGTACATAGAGCTTAGAGTTATAAGACATTCATCTTTCAGGATAAGAGAAAACCTCCAACGTTAAGTCATATTGGACAATGACTGAAATGATGTTCAAATAAGTACAGGGTACATAGAGCTTAGAGTTACCAGACATTCATCTTTCAGGATAAGAGAAAACCTCCAACGTTAAGTCATATCGGACAATGAATGAAATGATGTTCATATAAGTACAGGGTACATAGAGCTTAGAGTTATCAGACATTCATCTTTCAGGATAAGAGAAAATCTCCAACGTTGTCATATCCGACGATGAATGAAATGATGTTCAAATAAGTACAGGGTACATAGAGCTTAGAGTTACCAGACATTCATCTTTCAGGAAAGAGAAAAGCTCCAACGTTGCCATATCGGACGATGAATGAAATGATGTTCAAATAAGTACAGCGTACACAGAGCTTAGAGTTACTAGACATTCATCTTTCAGGATAAGGGAAAACCTCCAACATTAAGTCATATCGGACGATGAATGAAATGATGCTCAAATATCTACAGGGTACATAGAGCTTAGAGTTACCAGACATTCATCTGTCATGATAAGAGAAAACCTCCAACGTTGTTATATCGGACGATGAATGAAATGATGTTCAAATAAGTACAGGGTACATAGAGCTTAGAGTTACTAGACATTCATCTTTCAGGATAAGAGAAAACCTCCAACATTAAGTCATATCGGACGATGAATGAAATGATGCTCAAATATCTACAGGGTACATAGAGCTTAGAGTTACCAGACATTCATCTGTCATGATAAGAGAAAACCTCCAACGTTGTTATATCGGACGATGAATGAAATGATGTTCAAATAAGTACAGGGTACATAGAGCTTAGAGTTACCAGACATTCATCTTTCAGGATAAGAGAAAGCATCCAGCGTTAGGTCATATCGGACGATGAATGTAATTATTTTCAAATAAGTACAGGGTACATAGAGCTTAGAGTTATATTTCAGATATGGGAAAACCTTATCTACCTGAGCAGGTTTAGAAATACGGAGCTCTTGACACGCTGCCATCCTGTTGTAGAGACGAAGTTCTGCTATGTTCTTAAATTTCTTGTCATTCATCTTGTTTATTGATAAAGCTGGATTTAGTTAAATGCTTATGAAGTGCAGACATGAGTAATATGTTCATGTTTGGGGGAAATATTTAATCATTGCTATAGTGGTCCATATTTATTTTTCTTCCTGTCTAAATACAGAAAGTTATATAAAATTCACAGGAAGGGTAGCGTAATCCAATTGATAAGATTTCTTTGGGCGTCATTTGCTCTGTGTGGTATTTACACGATGGTGCGCTAGCTCATTTCCGTTGCACAAAACATAATTTCCTTAATAATTGTGTTCGTGCAGGGGGACTTTAAAGTATCTGGTTTATATGACGTCTATACTATACATCCACAGTAGTGTTACGGTCTGTAGTGCTGTTTACACACGGATACCTCTATGAAAATGTTTTTTACCAATATAAGAGAGATCAAAACATGAATTTTTGGTGGAACTTTGGCAATAACTTTTACGACGATTAATCTGTGTAACTAGTGCGCAAAAATGATAAATATCTTTTGATTCGTGGCACTTCTTACCCATTCGATTCACATATACACAGTCCATCTGCAAGATCATTTCCTAAGGGCAAAACATAACACATCTTATCATTCAACAATCGCAAACGTAAAGACACCTTTGCGTAACCAGTTATCACTACTAAACCCTGTCATAAGCTCGGATTAGACGACTTCAAAACACGTTGCAATGGATACCCAAAGGTAAACTACTAAAAAGGGGGCAGATGGAAAAGTAATAGGAAGTATGCTGCCTGTGTGACAGTCGGTGACTTTAGATGTTTCGATACAAGATATGTATGAAGGGTCCACAATCAAATTATATAATAATAAATGGAAATTAATTGTTCTTTCATACTAGCCGTGTGTAGGACGCACTATGAAAGGGTAGAGCCAGACTGAAAAATTCAATTCCATAGCCGGGATTTGAACCACGGATCTTCTGGTTTCCGTCCAGCCACTCTAACCATTGAGCTACTATGGCAAACGTGCCAACATGACATTTAAATCCTCCAAATTCTCGTGTGTTTATGAGAACTCCTAGTGGTTTATCAGGAAAAACACGAGTAAGTTGGAGAATTTAATGTCATGTTGGCACGTTGACCATAGTAGCTCAAATGGTTAGAGCAGCTGGACGAAAACCAGAAGATCCGTGCTTCAAATCTCGGCTATGGCATTGAATTTTTCAGTCTGGCTCTAGCCTTTCATATATGGCGCGACAGCTTTTAGAGGGACAGTGCCTACCAACCTGACTGACGGCCTCACGCCCACTCACGCACGGCAGAGGTGGGCCATCAACCAAGCGATATGGGGAGGGGATGTGGTCAGCATCTTGACATCCCCCAGCCGGAATGTTGGTTTCCGTGACCAGGGCCGCTTATCTAGCGTAAGCTCCTCACTTTCCTCACGATGCTGAGTGGGCACCGGTCCTATACCTGGGACCTAAAATCGCCAGCACATGGGTGGGACGGAATCCGAGCCCTTTCCGTGGCCAGAGACCAAGGCATGTTACCTTAGACGGCTACGCCACGCGGGACCCACAATCACACTACCTGACTTTAAACAGTGAAACTTGAGTATTGTTTATATTCAAAGGTCCGGACAAAGAGATACATCGTAATTGTAGGCAAGAATTTGTAAGCGAATACGAGAATGATCGCGTAATTCTTCCCTTCGATGTAACTGAAGTTAAATTAACTATAAGAGAACTGAAAGCAAAGAAAGCTCCGGGTCCTGATGGGATACAGGCAGAGGTTATACAGAATCTGGAAACGTCCATTGCACCGAGCTTATGCAACCTTCTAAACCAATGTCTAGTAGAGGGAAGAGTTCCCTTCTGTGGAAAGAGGCCAGAGTAGTTATATTAAAGAAATGCAAAGATAAAAATCCCATAAACGTCAAATGCTACAGACCAATTTGTCTATTAAATATGTCAGGTAAGATCCAAGAGAAACTCCTATATAAAAGGCTAATGGAATATAGAGTAATGCTGGGTATGACAGGAAAGCAGTTTGGTTTTCGAAAGGGCAAATCAACCGAGGATGCCATACATCATGCTATAAGTAAAGCACAGACCAGTAGGTGCAAATATGTAATTGGGATATTCTTTGACATCGCTGGCGCTTTCGATAACCTTTGGTGGCCAGAACTATTCAGAATTCTGAGAGAGAAACAATACCCAAAGAAATTGGTAGAGAGCCTAATGGATTACTGCAGAGGGAGGAGGGTATATTTACAAGGTGAAAATCATAAAGCAGTCAAGGAAATCACCAGGGGATGTCCATAGGGCTCGGTTCTAGGACCTCTCTTTTGGGACTTGCTGACAGAGCCAATGCTTGAAATGCTAGAGCAACAGATCGAGGTTCTGGAAATAGTGGCGTATGCAGATGACCTCTTGGTAATGGTTGAAGGGAATAACCGACGTGACTTGGAGATAAAATCTAAATTGTTAGTCGAAAAGCTACAAGGTTGGTGTGAAAAAGTAAAACTACAAATCGCGCCACAGAAGACGGCATACATGTTTCTAAAAGGCAGTACAAAAAGAAATCCAATTATCAAAATGAATGAAGTGAGCATCAAGAGGGAAAAGAGTTTTCGATACTTCGGAATAGTATTAGATGAAAACTTAATTATGATACCCATATAGCAACGGTAAATAAAAAGGCAAACAAGGCAATGATGAAACTGGTCACATTAACCAAAAACCACTTCAGGATTCCAATAGAAGCAACCAGATGCTACCATATGGCGATATTAACAGGAATAGTTGGCTATTGATCAGGAATATGGGCTGCTAAGGCGAAGTTAGGAAAGAGAAAAACCAAACTAAGGAGAATCCAAAGACAGGTGCTTGTGAGATGTCTAGGCTTAGTAGGAACAACACCGACAATGGCAATCCTAGTAGCACTTGCGATATGGCCCCTGGACCTCATAGTTAGGATGAGAGGAGCTATGTACTGGCTGAAGAAACAAGATAATGGGAAGGTGCGCGAAATTGTCGGTAAAACATGTCTGTCCAAACGTGAAATTCATGAAATCCTGTTAAGTGAATGGCAGGCAGAGTGGAATAATTGCGAAACTGGTAGAAGAACGTACGACTTATACCCCGATATCAGGGAGAGAATAAAATTAAAAACCATCGTACCAAATAGATATGGAGTGCAATTTCTAACAGGACATGGACCATTCGAAACATATTTGAAGAAGATCGGCAGTAAAGCAACAGACATCTGTGAAACCTGCGAAAACACCGGCTCACCAGAACACTTACTTTTTGAGTGCAATAAGAATGCAGACCTGTTAGCAGAAGGAAGGAACAGCCTAGGTGGAAAGTGCATTACAAACATCGTGCGGTGTGTAGAAGATTTCGAGCTACTCCAACAAATGATGAGAATGCTGTCCGATAGTCATGGAGGAATATAAACTACAAAGAAGCTCTACGAGAATACGGAGACCAAATAGAGACCATGTAATTCTACAGGACGTGAGGAGATCTTCACTTCTACAGGCAACCCAACTACCACAGCCAGGAAAATTCGCAGGGAACCTAGAGATTGAAACTACCAACTCATTAAACCAAACCGATGAAGGCATAACCAGAATAAACAGAAGAAGACAATACTGGATATCAACAGGAAGACTGGAATCGGCAAGGGAAAGACGAGAACAGAGGAACGAACAGCATCGTCCAGAAGACAACATCTAACATAAACCTCTCTCTTCCGTAGGAAATGATCACACCAAATTATGACAGGGGAGAGAATTGGATACCGGCTTAGGTTAGCGTAAACATAGTAAGAGTAGGAAATAGGTACAACAGCTAGAAGTTTTAAAAAGAAATTTTTATGTGACTGTAAATAGAATAGCTAGATTGTATAAGATAGGTTAGAGCTGCTGTGTAGAATAGTTTGAAATGTAAAGTCACTAGATACTAGTGACCAAATTTAGTTAGTTAGTTAGATAGGTAGTATTAGTTTAGATTAAACATTGTACTTAGGTTAAGTCAATCTGCGATGTAAAAGAAAGAAATGAACAATAAAGTATAAAGTAAAGAGGAAATAAAATCTGCTGGACTCTGCCCTGGTATAGAACCTAGATGCCAGGGTAATAGTTATGCAGATTTTATTTGTATTTATTTTTTTTATTTTTTTTATTGTTTATAATATTTGGATAGAAATAACAGCAAGTACAATGAATAAAGTTTCAAACGGACCTTGATTTAACGTTTATTGGTGGTTCAGTGGTAGAATGCTCGCCTACCATAAAACAAAAGGCTTACAATACAAAAGGCTTAAGACTTCTTATTTGTAACTTATTTGCCTGGTGCCGGTACATTGGACCCGGCTTACAGGCTCTAAATTTACGTGCGTTTATAATTCTGGTTATGGTTTTTTTATTGTCTTTGGGGTTCTTCTAAAACCCATACGGCGACGTGTTCTGAGGCCGCCGAGAATCAGTTTTATCTCGTTATTTGTCCCTGTCTTTCTTTTTCTTGTTTTTATGTTTACATATTTACACTGCCTTACCATGCGCGCGCGCCCACACACAACACACACACACACACACACACACACACACACACACACACACACACACACACCTGGGCATACCACATACGTCCCAATATCACACGCACTACACTGTACAGACTTGGCTATGTACAATATTTACAATGTTCGCTGTTAGGCTGTGCGGCAGTGGGTAGCTGACTCCTGGGCTGCCGATGATGGCGGCCTCTGCCGGGGAGCGTGGCCTGAGCCAGGAGGGGTTGGGCGCGCATAATTTTGCAGTCGTGTTGTGTTTTTATTTTTGTTTTTCTTCAATATGCTTTGATTCTGGCGTGTTTTCGGTGCTTGGGTTCGCCTTTCCCAATATTGTGTATGGTGGGGTTTTGATGGTGTAGGATGCGCGCCCAGATGGAAGAGGCACGTTTGTTGATGGCCTCGTTGATGTAAGGGACGTGGGTTTCTTGGTGAATGGTGGCAGTTGTTGTTCGGATAGGAGCAGACGGGATTTTGCGTAGGGATAGGTTTTGTAGGGTTTGGAGATACTTCAGGGCGGTGTTGGAGGCGTTGGCCCAGACCACGCAGGCGTAAAGGACCACGGATAAAATAAAGGATCTATATAGGATGATCTTCGAGCGCAGCTTTAGCTGTTTCCCCTAAATATGAGGGTGCACATCTTTAATCGCTGCCGCCCTTTGTTGGCGCTATCTTTTAGGTAGGTGGTCCAATGCATCCTGCGTGTCAACGTCACGCCGAGGTACTTGACCTGCTGACGTCAGTGCAATACTTGACCATCGACCGTTAGGTCCATTGCCAAAGGGCGCTGCTTTGTAAAATGTTTAAGCTGGCATTTTTTCGCATTAATTTTGATTTTCCAGTCATGAAGCCATGAAAGGAAGCGGTCAATGTACCGTTGCATCCCTAAAAGTCCATAACGAGGATTTTTATGATGGTTGTATATTGCAGTGTCGTCAGCATACATTGCAACTTTGCATCTGGCGTCCACGGGAAAGTCGTTGGTGAAGAGTATATATCGGAAGGGAGACATAATGGCCCCCTGTGGTACGCCAGCATGCATCACACTCTCCTTTGAGGAGAAGCGAACCACTTCTACGTAGAAGCGCCGATTTTCTAAGAAATTATGCAGCAATGGTAGAGAATTTTGGAGGTCGGGAAACTCTCGGTGCAGTTTGTAAATCAGGCCGTTGTGCCAGCACCGATCAAATGCGGCTTCTACGTCCAAAAGTAGCGCCAACGTTGAAGCCCCATTGTTAAATTGCTCGGTGACGTCATCTGCTAATCTTAAGAGTTGGAGGTCTGTTGAGTGTCCTTTTCTAAAGTCAAATTGCGAGTTAGAAATGTCAATCGACGAAATTTGATTTTGAAGTCGAAAGAGAATTATTTTCTCGATCAATTTACCAATAGTAGACAGGAGACTAATGGGGCGGTAATTCTGAGGCTGCCTGTTGCTTTTCCCATGTTTCGGGAGCATTATTATCTTGGCTCGTTTCCAAGTGTCCGGGAAATAATTTTGCTGCAAACAGGCACTGAAAATTTTTGTAAGTTGCACCAGGGCTTTTCTCGGAAGATGCTTGAATTCCTCATTAGTCACCCTGTCCGGGCCGGAAGCTCTCCGATTAGGTAGCTTCCTAATGAGCTTGTAAGCTTCCTGCGGTGTTGTGAAGGGCAAGTGTTGCTCATGCCTCTGCGCCACACAGTTTTGTACCCATGTCTGGACTTCCCGTTCTAACTCGGGGATCGTCGCAGGGTCCTCTGTGAATTTTTCTGCCAGTCTGCAAAAACCTCGGCTTTCTCCTCGGAGGAGAAGTGCAGGCCGAGGCGAGTGTTCAGCGCCTCAGTGCCTGAGTTGGCGCTTGAGGAGACTTTAAATGCCCTTAATAATTTCCACAAAAAATGGCCCGAATGTGTTGTGTTTAACATTTTCTGCTCCCACTGTTCAATTTTATTAATTTTAATTTGTTGCTGAATGATGTTCCGTAGCCATTTTGCAAGCACTTTATGCTCAGGCTGGCGGGTAAGCCGCCAAAGTCTCGTCAAGCGCCGCCTCCTGGCAATGAGCTGCTCCACCTCAGGGTACGTGCAAAAACTGGGTGGTCTTGTGGTATAGCTGGTAGAATTTCTTTTATCCGTGTGCAGCGAGGCGGTGTAGTTTTCAATTGCGACGTCGATGTCCGCCTCGCTGTAGTATGACAAACCAGGCTGCGCCATCCTATGCATTTCGAATGTAAATTCGTTCCAGTCAGCTTCTGCGCGCTTCATAGGACCAGTCACAGCGGACGTGATGCCGCCACAGATATTGAAATGCACTGGAAGATGGTCGGAGTCCATGCTGTGATACACAGTGAAGTTGTTTGGTAAAGTCGCTTTTTTTGTAATTACGAAGTCCAAAATTTCAGGGTCAAAGTGCCCTGACTTGTGCCAAAAGGTGGGTTCGTGGGGGAAATACACCTCGAGGTCGTCATTTTCTGTTATAAGGTCTACTATAAGATTTCCAGCTGCGTTTGCTTGACACCAGGGGTGTCAAGCGTTGAATTCTCCTGCAATTATAACGTGCTCCTCCAAAGCGAGGATTTGTTCGACGTCGCATATACAATCGGGTGAGTTGGGGGGCCGATAGAGGGCTACCAGCATCACCGTTCTGTTATCTACACGTGGTTTAAGAGTCGTATACTCTAACGCTGTCAATGGTGGCAGCGTAACAGAAGCATGAGCAACTTGGCTTTTTAGTAAAATGGCTGTTCCCCCTCCATGTCTGCCAATCCTATCGGTCCGAAAGTTTTGGTAACCCCTGAGTTTATAGGTATACTCCTGCTTTAATTTTGCTCGCAAATAAATGCGACGTCAAGTTTGTTACGCCGCAGGTAGCTTTCAAGTTCATGCTGCTGGCTGTAGATGCCATTGGCATTCCGCAGGAGCGCGTGAGTTAAAGATGTGCCTCTCCTTGGTTGAGCCATTTACTCTAAGATGTCCGAGAGGAGCCATATGAGAGCTTCTAATTTCTCTCAAGTGTTAGTGCAGCCTTTAAACCTGCCGATAAATGGTGGCACCTTTGGTATTATTTTTGAAGCTACAGCTCCTTAAAGAGAGTCAACAATTCTTTTAAGCCAGCCAGGTCGCCTGAGGGAGCCTGGGAGGGGGCTGCTGTTGGAGGTGGGCCAGTTGATGGCGGCACGCGTGCACTTTCCCCTCTCATGGCGCCTGCAAATGAGACGCCATCTCTGACCAGGGCCGGGTTGGCAATGGGTCGTGGACCTGGTTGTGCACTTGTGGGTGTCCTGGCTATGGCTGCCAATTGGTGGCGGTGGCGTTCGTTGCGGAAAGTCTCGCAAACCTTGTAGCTGGCAGGATGCGTCTCCCCACAGTGCGCAAAGTGGGGTACAACGTCCTGCGTTGTCTTCTTTGGGCAGTCAGCTATGCGGTGGAGGCCACCGCAGAGGACACATCGGGAGGTAATGTGACACATCTTAAATGTGTGCCCCAGCTGCTGGCAGTTGAAGCATTTTGTAATGTTGTTATTTGTCTTCAGGACCTACACAGTGACAAGTATATGGCACAACTCTCTTTCTTGCAGAAGTCGCTGGTTTTGAGAGGTCCTGTCAAGGGTAACTTGGAAGTTTGGCAGAGACCAGCAGCGCGATTTCAGTTGACGAACTAGGACGCTGGTGTAGCCCTTCGCCTCTAGGTCCTCGTAGATACGGTCCTCTTCAAGGTCCTCGGGAAGACGCTTCAGGATGTATCGGAGAGGATGATTGCCCCGCGGGGTGAAGCTGAAGTTCTCCACTCCGGCGTCCTTCAGCTTGGTCATAGTGGGTATGGCGTCTTCTTTCCGGCTGAGGAACAGCTTGAGGCAGTTGCGCGTATTCTGAACCGTGTACGCGCCAGCTGGGAGAGAGCCCCGGAGTATCTGCAGGACTTTATTCGTCTGCCTGCCGTCAGGAATGACGATGCGCGGCGGTTTCTGTGAGGGTCGTTTTGCGTTTGTAGCCGCGGCTGCGGCTCATATGGGGGCCAATGTAGGGGTGGGAATGGGTGCAGGAGTGGGAGTTGATATTGGCGGTTTTTCTGCAGTAGTGTTTGGCCGTGTTGGCCGTTGGTGCTTGGGTGCCTTTTGTTTTGTGGTCAGAAGGGCAGGAAAGGCAGTGGATCGTTCCAGATCTTCTTCCTCCTCGGATGAGTACAGCGCCTCGTACCTGTTTCTGGTAGTGACCTGGAGGGGCAGATGTTGCGTTTTGTTTTTCTTGTGCTCGGCATCCGAGTCGCTATTGCGGTGGTGGGTTCGCTTTCTGGGTAATGCTGCCTGCCAGTCTACTCCCAGCTGCACCAGGTGTCGCTTTTTGATTGCGTGTTCCTAGTAGCAGCGTGCCAGGTCACTAGCTATTTTTCCACAGTCCCGGGACACTGGGGCCATGTTTTCCAATATTTCCTGGAGGTAAGATATTTCTTTTTGGATGTCTTTTACCTCCTCTTCCAGTTGGGCGTACTTTCGCGTAACTGCCTCGTCCTCCATGGCGCTGTGCTCCATCGGTGCTGGGGTACTGGCTGCTGTGAGTTTGGCCAATGTTGGGCCCGAAGGTGGGTCGCTGTTGGAGTGCTCCAGCAGTCGGCCTGGAAAGGCAGCCGGCCGACCGCCTCGGGGGATCAGTCCGCTGCCAGCTGGTGGTAGTGCTATTGCAATTGTCACTGCGGCCGCCGCCATCTTGTGGCGGGATTCAATGTCTGTCAGCCGCAGTGGTTGCTAAGGGCGTCGTTGTTTGGGGACGCCTCTTGTTGCGTGCAACAACGGCGCGCAGCTGTTTGTCCCACGCTGTTTTGTAGTGGATTTATGCTTAATACGCGTCACTATGTACTTTATTGCACCAAACACTGTTCACTCACAAACTAGGCTCAACGTGAACACCACTGTTTACTACTTCTATTCGCACTGTTTCACTTTGCACATGGTCACTTGTAGACCGCCTCGGTAACGTAGATGGTAACATGTCTGCCTCACGTTCAAGAGGTCCCGAGTTCGAACCTCGGTCAGGGTGAGCTACCTAGATAAGGTTTTTTCCGGGGTTTACCCTTATCCTTACAGACGAATGTCGGGTAACTCTAAGCTCCATGGACCCTGAACTCATTTGAGCATCATTTCACCCAATTCACTCACCGTCCCATATAACTTAAAGTTGGGGCGGACGCAAATTAAAAAAAAAAACTGGTCAGTTGTAGAACACGAATAGTTGATTTTCCAATACCCAATGTATCACCAATCAATAACAACCATGAATCGCCATCTAATCGATCAGTATCACCAAATCGCCACAAATTTAATTTTTGATTTGGATCCCATAAAGTAAAATTCTCAAAACTCCAAATATATAACTGCGTTAGAAGACTTCCATTCTTATATACAAATATTAGTTGCCTTGCAATTTTCTCTGTATACGTTACAGCTTCTCCTGGTTTTAAGCTAAAGAAATGCAATCGAATATAATCTATATCCAAAGGCAGAAGTCATAGCTTTCTCTAAACTTATATAAATAGTTGCAATTCTTCTTCAACATGGTCAGATATTACTACTAGCGCCATCTCTTGAGAGCAAAATATGTTTAGTAAAAATTGTCCGTCTATGAGTCTGAAACAACACTTCCCTCCTGGCATACGATCAGTACGATTGAAACAATGTCGTGTGTAGGGTCAATTTTCCACAAAAGCGCTATTTGTCACCTTTATTCATCATAATTATGATGGTCCTTCTCAAAATAGTCTCCCTTGAATGCGATGCACTTATCCCAGCGTTTCTGTCAGTCTTTAAAGACATGCTGGAAACCATTTTTGAGAGATCCTTCAAAATCGCCTCCGCAGCCTGCACCACTGCTTCTTATGATGGATAATGCCTCCCACGAAGGCGTCTCTTCAAGTTAGGGAATACAAAAAAGTCACATGGGGCTAAATCCGGACTATAGGGAGGGTGAGGGATGTACTTTACGTTGATTTTTGCAAGATATTCAGCACCAACATTGACAATATGCGGCTGCTCAATATCGTGATGCAGAATCCAGCCTGCTTCACGAAAATGTGGTCTTTTACGCCTGATGTGGACTTGCAATGTTTTCAGGACATCCCTGTAGTATTTTCCAGTTACTGATGTGTGTGCAGTTACAACATGCTGATAAACCATTCCATGAATATCATAGAATGAGATGACCATAACTTTTCCAGCAGAAGCAAACACTTTTGCTTTTTTGGGGGTTGATGATGAAGGAGATTTCCACACTGAGCTTTGCTGTTTGCTCTCACGATCAAAATGATGTAGCCAAGTTTCATCAGCAGTGATTACGTTTGAAAGAATCTCCGGATCTTCCTCTAACATCAACTTTAACTGCATGCAGACGTGCAAGTGAATGTCCTTTTGTTCGGGAATCAACTGTTTTGGAACCCATGGTGCACAAACACGTCTCATGTGTAATGTTTCTGTCACCAACGTGTGGGTGGCACCCAATGAAATGTTCAGTATTTCAGAAAGTGATCTTAAGGCAATTCGTGGATCCTCTCTCACAATGGCGGCAGAAGTGTTGATATTTTCTTCCGTAAGAGCAGTAACTGCAGCAAAGGATCCTCTTCCTTTGAAATTGATTGTCTGCGCTCTTTAAACATTTTAAACCACCTTCGAGCTGTGCTATAGGGAAGAACAAACTCTCCATAGGCCTCCTGTAACATTGTATAGACCTCAACTGAAGATTTGATGTGACTAAAGCAGAATTTCAAATCAGCATATTGTTCCTCGCGTGTTACCTGCATTGCAGCGGTAGACGATACTGAACATGTCTGAACTTGCCTGGTTCTCACAGACGGGAACCAGGAGTACCAACAATGAAACTACTACGGCGTTTGTTTCACATTAAACTAACAGAATATAATAAGATTGAATTTTAGTGCTGAACATTATGACAGTAAAAATTATGATCGTTCTTTATCGAACAGCCCTCGTAACACATTTCTACAATTATATATTCATATCCCTGTGTAACTCACACACGTTTTTCACATGTTGTATCTTTTTGGGTTCGTAGAATTAAAAGGCCGAGTTGCAGAAATTAAAACTCTCCTTTATTTTCGTCGAAGTACACTATTCAATTCTCACTTAAGAACATTAAATCACATATGCGCAGTCTTACAAGGTCGATCACAATAACAAACAGTGACAGCAGATTACATCCTTAGCTCTAGTTACAACAACACAGCTGGCTGTCTCTGGATCACAACAACTCTCTGGCGTGTCACAGTCCTTTTTATATGTCCATTCATTAGTCGAGAACATTCACGAACAAACAAGAAAAACAACCATTCTCCGTCATTCGAGATATCTTTAGAAACTTCGAAACATGAAATCCTACCTGTGGCGGCGAGTCTGAGATAACATTGTTGGCCGCTTTTGTGATCACTCGCCGCGTTATCGTTAACTGCTCATGCGATTTGTGCCGAACCGTTTATGCCCAGCGCCGCGAAACTGCTCCCTCCTAGCGGCTCGTCGTCCCGAACAGCACCATCGTAGCGGGCCAAACTATCCAAGTGTACCACCAGCATCTTCCCTCGTTCTCGGACACGCCCCATGGGAATAAGATTTCGGGATCTCCTACATTCGCATGGCCTCCGAATGCCTCGCGTGGAGAGTTCGTCCATCTGTCCTTACCCTGCTTGGCAGCTCAATCGTGCGCGGTTCGATCTCGCTCTTTCAAGCAACTCTAGACTCGCTACTCCACATTCGGTGTTCCAACAACTTTTTACCGAACTACTGGGCCGTTACCCTATGTTCCGGTCTTTACAGACGGTTCTCAGTTAGGTAGCACTACTGGTTGCGCGATCTTCATTCACGGTGAGGCTCATAAATTTCGCCTTCTGGACTCAACTTCAGTTTTCTCCGCAGAGCTGTATGCCATCTTCTATTTGCTCCTTTTTATTTGCAAGTTAGCTCCTGGCTCTTTTATTGTCTGCACTGACTCTCTAAGTGCTCTTCAGGCTTTGCAACAGCACACTGCCGCTCACACCCTTGTTTTAAAAATACAGGCCCAGATCTCGCAAATGCTCAGTCGCGGATACCATTTTGTTTTTACTTGGACCCCAGGTCATGTGGGGATTTCAGGGAACGAGGAGGCGGACGCGGCTGCTAAGTCCATTTGCCGTTTGCCCCGGAGTTTAACAACTACGGTGCCATACCAGGATGTGCAAAGTTTCTTCCGTCACCAACTCCTATCTGCTTGGCAGCAAACCTGGACAGCTTTGGAAGGCACACAACTCCGGGCAATAAAGGAGAGCGTACAACCCTGGCCAACTTCCTGCAGGGATAACCGGCGAGCCGAGGTGATACTCACCCGGCTGAGAATTGGACACACACGAGCGACTCATGGCCATCTGTTAAGAGGGGAACCGGCCCCTGAGTGTGCTCCATGTGCAGTACGCCTCACTGTGCGGCATGTATTGCTGGATTGCCCACAGTACGCCCGCGTTCGCCAGTCTTTCGGCTTGGGGACTAACTTGCATGGTGTTTTAGGTGACGACCCAGTGGCCGTGGTTAAGGCACTGCGGTTTGTTACTGAAATTGGTTTTAATAAACAAGTCTGACTTGTGCTTTATATTTATTAATTTTAGAGATTTTAAATTATTAGCACTGGTATACGTTTTTATGTACTTTTAATAGTTGCGTGTTTTTATTTTATTTTACCTTTTTAGCTTAATTAGTGTAGCTTTTAGATTTTAATGTTGACTTGGGGCCCAAATGACCTTGTTGTCGACGGGCCCTGAAACACCTCACACTCACTCACTCTTCCCTCGGGACACCTTCTGGATGCGGTAGACCACGTCATTAATCCTCTTCAGCACCCGGCACGGTTCTTGCCATGGTTGCTGAAGCTTCGGGCAATGTCCCTTAGTGAGTAGGACGGTACAACCAAACTAGGTCACCCAGCAGGAACCCTTGGCTGTTGGCTTGCCTGTCGTATCGGGTCTTCATGAGGTCGCTCACCTTCTGGATGTTCTGACGAGCCATCTCATGCATATCGTAGAGATGGTCCACCAGGTTCTCCACATACTCGGTTGCTGGCTGTTTTGCGTCCGGGAGGCTTCCAAAAGGCAGATCACAGGGCAGGCGTAACTCTTGGCCGAACATTAAACTGGCTGGCGTCATCCCGGTGGTGCCGTGTGTTAACGAGCGGTAGGCCAGTAAGAACAGTGGCACCTTAATGTCCCAGTCTCGCTGATGGCTGGCCACGACCTTCCTCAGGTGTTCCTCTAAGGTCTTGATGTAGCTCTACACCATGACGTCCGACTGTGGATGTAGGGGTGTGGTACGGGTCTTGTTTAACCCAAGCCTCTCAAGTGCCTCCTTCATCAGGTTGGATTCAAAATTAGTGCCCTGATCGCTGTGGAGCTCTAACGGCACCCCAAATCGGCAGAACAGTTGCTCCACAAGGCAGTCCGTGATTGTCTTCGCCTCCTGGTTCGGAATGGCATACACTTCCGCGTGACGTAGTACCATCAGGTACTTGTTGCCTCGGTCTGACACGGGGAATGGTCCATTTATGTCGACGGCGATCCTTTCGAATGGCGCTCCGACATTCTACTGCTGCATGCAACCCCGTTTCCTAGTCTGGGGGCCGCGACTCGCTGCGCACGCGTGACATTGACGGCACCATCTCTCAGCATCTGCGCGGAGCCTCAGCCACTAGTAGCGATGTCGGAGTTTGTTGATCGTCCGGTTTGCTCCCAGGTGTCCTCCTGAAGTACCGGCGTGTACTTCCTCCAAGACCTCCGGGACCTTACTTCGGGGAAATACCAACTGCTCCTTCTGCGACTTCCCATCAGGCGATTCCCAAACCCGAAACAGCACGCCCTCTCTTGCCTTCAATGAATCCCATTGGACCCAGTACGACTTGTAGGTGTCGCTCCTCGGTGCGATGTCCTACCAGGTTGGCCTTGTCCCTGCCTCCACTTCTCTCAAGAGTGGCCCCAAGTCTGCGTCCGCCAGCTGCTCCCTCCTCAGGCCTGCGCTATTCCAGCCATCCGCAGGTACTACCGTGACTGCTCGGACTGCTGCAGCACGCTCCTTCTCTTCCACTCTTGTGCATTTGCCGCACTCCTCTGGGCAAGGTCTTCGGAACATGGCGCCTGCGTTGCCATGGCTCTTCCCTCTACGATGTTCTGAGATGAAGTCGTACTCCTGCAGCCTCTGGACCCAACGTGCTGTCTGGCCTTCCAGGTTCTTAAAGCTGAATAGCCAGGTTAGGGCGGAATGGTCAGTCCTCAGGTGGAATGGCTGACCGTACAGGTACTTGTGGAAGTGCTCCAAGGCCTTTACTACCACCAGTAACTCTCGCCGGGTGACGCAGTAGTTCTTGTCTACCTTGCCTGAAGACGCGCTGGTATCGTCTCAGCAGTTGTCGAACCTTCTCGAGCTGTTCTGCGGTCAGATGATCAGCCGCCCTCTCCAGCAAGCCTTCCAGCTGGGGCCCCAGGTGTTGCGTTGACACCGGCTACTGTGACTTGTCGATTGCTGTCACGATGACCACGGGTTGGCACGTCGCAATCCCCGTTCGTGATCGATGTCCGCTAGATTAAGCAGCCTCACTGGCACCACTCGGCACGGCAACAATGTCCTTCATTCGCTGTTCTCCCAGTCGCGCCGTCTCCACCACCTTCTTTCTCGCGGGGACCCACGTCTTCCTTCAAGATGACCCTGCAGATTCCAAGGCGTTCCACGGGTTTCCGGAGTATGACCTGTTCTCCATTGAGCCGCAGGACCTTCCTGCCGTCGTCGACCGTCGTCTCGTGGCTACTGAGGGCATCCAGTACCAGTAACACCTCCTCAGCCACCTCCACGGCGAACACCCACTGACGTACGGCACTCCATCCCAAGATCAACTGCAGCAGGGCCTCCCTCTCCACGGTCAAGTTTTCGCCCGATGCCGTCACTAGCGGGTTGAATACAGAGGTTCTACTCCCATTAGCCTTGAACCCGTAGGAACAAGACCCGGGCCTCTTTCAACCAGGGAGTATCCGAGCTGTCTCAAAGGGCGCTCGGCATCCTCCGTGGGGCTTTCCGTAGGGCAAGACCTAGTTACCTAACAAGCCCCCCCCCCATCTGGTCCTATGGACACAAGACGGGATGGAAGTGGATACGCCACTTACGCGCGCCAACACCAAAGGTGAATACTACCGATATGACCTCGGTGGGGCCGCCTGGTGATCTAGCACACCTTCTACTAGCTTTGCAGGCTAGTACCCGGTAACTTAATGGCTTCCCTCAACCCCGTCCGAAGACGTACCCGATTCCCATGGATATCGGGAACACACTGCCCCCTCGAAGCCATCCCAATCCGAACAACTCCCGAAGGAGGGGCTCAGATGTTCGGCCCGAGGTTCCTCTAGTAACGTCAGAGGTACCACGAGTGCTAAGGGTCTGCAGCGCCCGCACTTTGGCAGCTGAAGGGGACGGATCCCCTCCCCTACAGGAGTCACTAGCGGGTATGGTCGGTTCGGTTTTCTTGACGGCGAATCCCGAGCTACGTCGGGTCTGATGACGGTCATGGCTACCCCGGTGTCTACGAGCACGCAGCACGGCTTCCCACGTAACCAACCGTCTGCGATGAGGCTGTCAGTTGCTTCTGTGACCACACAGATTACGTAGTAGCATTCCCCATTCTCTGGGCTGATTTGAGCATCATTTCACCCATTTCATACCTCGTCCGATATGACTTAACGAAAGAGGACGTAAATAAAAAACAGAATTAAAGCCCCCGCCTTCCCGCTTCGTCCACTGTTGTAGTGGTATTTGCATTTGGCAACACTGATTCAGTAGCTATCATAACGATAAGAAGGATTAGGGATGCAAGAATTTCGGTATTTTCTTATTGTAGAAGTTTCTGGAGCAATTTCAAAACACATTCGTTATAAATCTCTCTTAAAGAACTTAAAAAATAACAAAATACCAGAAGTGAAGCAATTCCACACGTCGTTTCCGGAAAGGAAGCTCGAATTCTCACTTACACTAAAGAAACACGATCGTATTACACAGTCAACTGTCTCAGATAACTTCTTCGTTCAAACAAAACAATACACTATCGTCCTCTAAGGAGCAGATTTTGTAAAACAAATGCGAGTCGCCCGCTCTTACCTTACACATGCAGGAATTTTCACGTTTTCTTTTTTCCATGTATAAAGACAATGGAACTAAAATATTATTATTAGTTCATTACTCCTTGTATATAAGTTTTACTTTACCTTTAATAGATTAAGGATCTTGCGTTCCTTAATCCTTCTTGCGTTCGAAACATATAGGTAAACATATATATTAAGGGTGCCTGAATTTCAAAAGAAGGCAATTTGTTTATAAATCAAAAAATCGGTGAAGCCTCAAACTTGGAATTTAGATTCAGCACTTCCAATGAATATTTCTGTAGCGAATGTAGTGTTTTGAAAATTTTCACCAAAATCCAGCGCCTGGTACATTAAAAGTACAGTAAAAACCCGTAACTCGGACCAGCTTTGAACAAAAAAGTCTTGTTTAGTGCAGTAAATGAAGACTTGCTTTGCAGAGGATAAATTGTTATTCTTAGAAGATACATTAGTTGAATGCACTTGCCAGTAGGCACCACCTGCTTAGCACCAGGTTGCAAATTAAACTCCGATAAATTTGTGGTCTGGTGTGCTTGACCTAAGAGAACACCAAACTGAAGAAGAAAAATAAGTGTGGAAAAGGATTTTATAGACATTTTTAAAAATATGGATGGCTGTTCCGATGTTGAAGAAGAAGACATTCTCAGTGAGGGAATTTATAAACCGATTACAGAGGAAGGCATAGTTGCATCATGAAATGTTACAGAAAATGAAAATGAAGAGTACTCACACAGTGTTGATGACCAGCTACTGTTATGACCCACACACAAGCAGTAACAAACATAGAGAAATTGATGTTTTATTTCGAAGGTCAAGACAAATGAACTTGTAATGTTAAAGCGGAATTGAGATAAGTGATACACTAAACTGAGACAGCAGAAGCTCACTGCTGTTATGACCCACACACAAGCAGTAACAAACATAGAGAAATTGATGTTTTATTTCGAGAGTCAAGGCAAATGAACTTCTAATGTTAAAGCTGATGTGAGATAAGTGATACACTAAACTGAGACAGCAGAAGCTCACTGCCGTTTTTACTACCGACTAGTTTGTAGTTTAGTACAAATACATACGCATACAGTGTATGTGTTTTTAGATGAAAGTGTGTCGATCGCCATTTCTAAACTACATTAAAAATATTTGGGTGGTATACATGTTTTTTTTCTTCATTCTGTGGATAACCCAGACTTTCGTTAACTTGAATCGACTCTGGTAGCATTTCATTCGGATAAACGATGTTTTACTGTTAGAGGAAGGATGATGCTTGATTGTTTTATTGCTGTCCGCAGTCAAGTCTTTTCAGACATTTGAATGCAGCTGCAGTGACGTTGTGAGATTGTTCTCACTTCCTACTGTTAATGCATTTGTACATTATATCATGACTTGCTGAATACTACGCGAAGAGTAACAGTTCAAAACTTGATGAATGAACTTTTTGTGTGAAAGTATGTTCTAAATGGGAGGGGAGTTGGGATTATTATAAGATATAAGAAACGTACCGAGGTAAGAAACACTGATAATAATTGAAACTAAATGCTGTATACGGACGCCTGACAATTACTGTGTTTCTCGGCCTCCATTCGTGAAATACGACTTTTTATATGCGGGTCTTTTTTATTTTATTTGTTATTTTAATTTACGACACAGTACCACCAGCTTGACTTCCCTTCTAAAGACATCTATGATAACGACTTTTACGAAGAACAAAGAATCGTGGTCTTCCACCGGGTTCTCAAACCGCGACCTCGGAAACCAGAGACTTGCATATTACCCTTATAAGGACGTAAATATTCACCAAATACCAGATCACATGAGGTTCGCTTTCGATAGGTTTCCGATACCAACACCAGTAGAGATTTTCACTACTCTGAAAGTAGTATTTTTGGTGGCTTACGCGATGTGTACAGAAATATTGGGAGGCTTCTTTTCTCCAATACGTTACCCGACCATCATTTGTTTTAGGGTTGCGGATCCGGGTGACGGCATTTTTTAATCTATTTTAAATTCTTTGTGCCATTCAAAAATTATCTTTAACGCCGCATCATCGACAAATTCTAACATTTCCTCCCAAACCTTGCGTATGATAATGACTGACCTAGAATGCTCTAAATGCCAAATCATTTGCTAAGTGACTGCAATAATAGATTCCTTTAGATTACAGCTTTCTAGATTTAATTTCTTGTGCCTTTCACTTGGTCGTGTGTTCAGTAAAATTACGTGCACCAGGTACTGCCACCTACACGCCGACACATAAAACCCTCAACAATCACCTAACAAATGAACGTTCACAACCACTCACAGTCGTGAACTAAAAACTGAAAATTTGTCATAATAATACACACAGTGGAAATACACTAGACATTAACTGATAGTCAAATTTTTAATGCTAGTTGTCTAGGAGACGTCCCATAATGTCCGCTCTCTTTGTATGTCCAAGAGATAAAAATGAAGGTACAGGGGAATGTGGGAATACAGTAGACTTTAAGTGTTAGTCAATTTTTTTAAAACTGGTTGTCTAGGTGATGTCTTTGTAATTCCGTTCTCTTTGTATGTCCAAGAGATAAAAATGAAGGTACAAGGGAACACGGGAATACAGTAGACTTTGAGTGATAGTCAAATGTTTTAAAACTGGTTGTCTAGGTGACGTCTTTTGAAATCCCGTTCTCTTTGTATGTCCAAGAGATAAAAAAATGAAGGTACAAGGAAATATGGGAATACAGTAGACTTTATGTGATAGTCAAATGTTTTAAAACTGCTTGTCTAGGTGATGTCTTAGAGGTTCCGTTCTCTTTCTATGTCCAAGAGATAAAAATGAAGGTACAAGGGAACACGGGAATACAGTAGACTTTAAGTGATAGTCAAATGTTTTAAAACTGGTTGTCTACGTGACGTCTTTGTAATTCCGTTCTCTTTGTATGTCCAAGAGATAAAAAATGAAGGTACAAGGGACTATGGGAATACAGTAGACTTTATGTGATAGTCAAATGTTTTAAAACTGGTTGTCTAGGTGACGTCTTTGAAATTCCGTTCTCTTTGTATATCCAAGAGATAAAAAATGAAATAACAAGGGAATATGGGAATACAGTAGACTTTAAGTGATAGTCAAATGTTTGAAAACTGGTTGTCTAGATGATGTCTTTGAAATCCCGTTCTCTTTGTATATCTAAGAGATAAAAAATGAAGGTACAAGGGATTATGGGAATACAGTAGACTTTAAGTGATAGTCAAATGTTTTAAAACTGGTTGTCTAGGTGACGTCTTTGAAATTCCGATCTCTTTGTATATCCAAGTGGTATGAGATGAGTAGCTAATTGTTTTTAAAGCGTAACTTGCAAAATACCAACACATGACTGAATATCTAAGAAATGGTGCAATCTAGCAAAGACGTGTTTTAAGCAAATTGTATGTTTCAATAGCATGTGCATTTGTTGTGCAGTAATATTTTGTCTATCTCTTGCGCTTACCAATTATAGAAAAGTCATTCGGAATGTAGAGCACTGCTGAGGAAATTCCATTGTTACTTAAAATATATTGAATAACTGTTTGAAAATTGCATGGCTTAATCATTTCATTTCTAACTAAACCTTTTAATACCCTTTTACCTTCTTCAATGTCTTTTACAATATAAAACTTTGTGAATTAGGTACATGGATAAATCCCACAAAACTACCATACTGATCGGCGAATCAAATCATAGAAAATAACTTCCTCTAAATATAAAAATACTAAAATGATGGCTATTTTTACCTAAAAATCTTCATTCCTTATATTATACACATTACTGGTGCTACCAAATACTACTTACTCCCTTAGAAGGCCGATATAAAACCTAAAAGGATAAGATAAACGTTATATAATAGGAATCTGACAGTTGAGGTGGGAGTAGATTCCGATTCAAGTGTTTTACAAATGATTACACACGAAGAGAATGCAAGGAAAACCGCTTGGATCATTTCTCCAACTGACTCGATCACTGATACCTTTACTTCATGCAATATACAAATTAAACAGAAAGTTCGAGGAAAATGGCACAAAAGTCATCAAAAAGACAATTTATGTTTCTTAGCTTACTATTAAGTCCAATTGCTTATAGTATGATTGTTAGTAATCAGGTTAAAAAAAGTGACTGCTACGTGACAATTGAAGTAACCCTGAACGAAGGGCGTGGCTGTATTTTGAGCGCTTTTACGATCTTCTCTTACTTTTATCACAATTTCAAATTTAGCTGCAAATCCGAGGTTAATCAGCTTCTAAATTGAAGCCCCAATTAATAATTTTCATTAAAATAAGAGAATAATGACTCAAAGAACTAAGGCTACTCTTTAGTACTCTATCTATTGTACAGTCACATGTAGGTCCAGTAGCGAGGTGTGACTTTCAAAGCGAGAGAGCTCCGAATAATAACTTTCATTAAAATAAGAGAGAATGACTGAAAGAGCTGAGGCTACACTTTAGTACTCTTTCTATTGTACAGTCACATGCAGGTCCAGTAGCGAGGTGTGACTTTCAAAGTGAGGGAAGCTCCAAATAATAACTTTCATAAAAATAAGAGAGAATAATGACTCAAAGAACTAAGGCTACTCTTTAGTACTATTTCTATTGTATAGTCACACGTAGGTCAAGTAGCGAGACGTGGCTTTCAAAGTGAGGGAAGCTCCAAATAACAATTTTTATTAAAATAAGATAGAATAATGAGTCAAAAACTAAGGCTCTTTCTATTAGGCTCTTTATTTTTAGTGCTCTTTCTATTATACAGTCACACGTGTCGAGGTGTGACTTTGCGTTGCCTTGGTGTGTCTCTTGGGAAAGCGCCACTTTGCACACTTCGGTACTGGTCACCATTGACTTTTTGGAAAAATTAAATATAAATTGATCATTTAAAGTAATGAAAGGCAATTATACATTAACTTTTGAGAAAATCGTTTAACATTGAATGTGTATTATTGCTGATGTTGAAAATCCCGGGATACTACTTCCATGTGACAGTATTAGTGTCATTAAACAGACAGCGGCAGACTTTACCCTTGAGTGCATCTTTGTGCAAGACGCGCAAGAGTTTAAAAAGTGTAAAATTGCAATTTGGATGTAAACAAAGGGAGAGCTATTGCAACTAGAATGCAATTGACGTTTTCACAGTCTGACGACAGACCTTTGGATTCATGATATGGATTACTTCTTCAATATTATTGTAAGGAAATTAGGGACTCCAACCCGCCATATTCTTTCCAAGAAATTGATCTATTTTCCATAAGTACTCGTGTTTCAATATACATGGCGTTGCTATGCCAATTTGGTTGCACCATTGTGTAATGCCCTTTGAAAGCTCACTAACGTTTAAAAATGAAACTGGTTGCTGTTTACGAGGATCGCTAGCGACCTGTGTTAAACTCTGAAATCTACTTTAGATGATGGTTACCTAGGAAATCATTGGAAAAAATTCACTATATGTTTCTCGCTAATCATGAAACGAAGGTTCACGAAGTGACAGAGGCCATAGGTGTGTCGACGGGAATTGTCAGTTCATATTCTCCATAACTTGGAGACAATTTTCTCACAATGAACAACATACGGGTACGGAACATTCATAACAATGTCTTGCTTCTGGTGAACCCCCCTCAAAGACGGCCTCATTATACGCGAAAGCCCCACCTGCGGTAAAATCCGGTGCGCACGCCTCATAAACCTTCAGGTTTTATACAGCCTACAAGCACAAGACTGGACTGGACATATTTTATGGGTGAATATTGTTTTATAACTGCTGTTGTTGGTTGACTTCAATTGAAACACACTGGGATCCATATAATTCTGAACCATTTCAAAAGGCCATACATTTTGAACCAATAGGACACACGTACTAGTTTGGGAGACTATAATACAAAATTTGGAGATTATATTAGACTATTTACATCTCAGAGAAAATGTTGGAAGTGTCCTCCACCAGCATCTATACATGTTTGTACTCGTCTCACCATATTCTCTGAAGTTTTACGGAGAGTATCCTCACCAATGTTACTCATTTCGGTTCGAATGGATTCCTTGAGAACATCAATTGTCCGTGGCCTATTCTTGTACGCTCTATTTATAGATGGCCCTACAAGAAAAAAATCCTCAGGGGATCTGAGGGCCACAGAAGTTTTGAGATTATTCGTTTATCAAAGAAACTCGTTACAAGATCCATGGTGTCATTAGATGTATGGCGCGCTGCTCCATCTTGCTGGGAGTAACCTTCTCTCAATTCCACATCATCTCCGTAAAACTTTAGAGAATATGTAAATACGTTTACCTATGAAGTCAGTGAAAAGAATCACTATATGACTCTCGCTGATCATGAACGAAAGTTCATGAAGTGACAGAGGCCATAAGTGTGTCGACGAGAAGGGGCAAATCATATTTACCATAATTTGGAGATAATTTTCTCACACTGATAAACATATGGATGTGGAACCTCCATAACAATGCCTTGCTTCCGGTGAATTGAATTCAAAGACAGTCCACCGTCCGCGAAACCCTTACCTGCAGTAACATTCTTAACAAGTGGGCACGCCGCCAAAACCTTCAGGTGTTATACCGCCTGAAAGCATCTGACTGGACTGCGCCTACTTTATGGATGATTCTTATTTGTTAAATGCTGTTGTTGGTATATTTCAATTGAAATACATCCACTTAACCATCTTTCCGACCACATTAGGTATGACTTTTGGGCCCGCCTCGGTACCGTAGATGATAGTGTATCCAGCTCACGTTCAAGAGGACCCCAGTTCGAATGTCGGTCAGAGTGAGTTACCTGGATAAGGTTTCTCCGGGATTTTCCCATATCCTTCAAGACCAATGTCGGGTAACTCAAAGGTCCATGGACCCCAACAAATTTTAGTATTTAACCAATTAACCAATTTCAATTCTCGTCCGATAAGACTTAAACATGGAGGACGTAAATTACAAAAAAAACTGCCCTTTGGGTTTTAATTTCCCCTCAAATATATTGTGCAAATATTCTTAAACAAATCTATTCCTCTGATCCATCTCGAAATAACCTCTCTATAATTGTGTTTTATATTCTCCCCTTATATATATATATATATATATATATATATATATATATATATATATATATATATATATATATGTTCCAAACTTACGTCATATCAGACGATGATACTCTTATCACACAAACACTATTATACTCCCACATTCCCGTATAACTTCAGTTACTCTCTTAGACATATAAAGAGAACCGAATTACAAAGACGTCACCTAGACAACCAGTTTTAAACATTTGACTATCATTTATAGTCTACTGTATTCCCATATTCTCTTGTACCTTCATTTTTTATCTCTTGGACATACAAAGAGAACGGAATTACACAGACGTCACCTATACAACCAGTTGTAAAACATTTGACTATCAGTTAAAGTCTACTGTATTCCCATATTCCCTTGTACCTTCACTTTTTATCTCTTGGACTTACAAAGAGAACGGAATTACACAGACGTCACCTAGACAACCAGTTGTAAGACATTTGACTATCACTGTACTACTATATTCCCTTGTACCTTCATTTTCTATCTCTTGGACATACAAAGAGAACGGAGTTTCAAAGACGCCACCTAAACAACCAGTTGTAAAACATTTGAGTATCACTTAAGTCTACTGTATTACTATATTCTCTTGATAAAGAGTTTCGCGGAACTACACAATTGCGGATGAACAATGGACACCTGCTTCGCGACTGAAATTTCAGTTAAGTTGTGCAAACCGGTGCATTACGACACGACAAGACACCGAATACCTCCTTTTGATGATTATGCAGTGTCATTAAAGTGAAAGCATTTACAAGTAGACTGGGTGACTCCTGACTGACTTTCTCTACCAGTGAATCATGACGAGGCGATTCTTCCCCAAAACGGCAGCTGGACCTGCTGTACGTCATACGACCGTCGCAATTACTATAACAAGGGCGTTTACCTTGAGCTGTGCGTAAAATAATGTCAACGAAATGTCAGAGTACCTCATAACCTGTTACATAAACAGGGACATGTCAAATACTTAAAGTAGAAAATCCACTTAGAAAAAACCTACAAGTGTGTTACATTCACGTGTTATTTTCCACCCATTCTTCACACTAATCGAGGTAAAAGTTTCAGAAACGCCTTTACTCTTTAAATCCTTTGTGATTATATTTGGCCTCCTAGTTAAGCTAAATTAATTAGATATCTAAAAATGGGCAAAATAGTCACTTAAACAGAAACTAAAAATCTTTTAAATAAACACTTAGAAATACCCAATTTTAGTAAAATGGCTCTTAAAATGCACTATAACAAAATTACAATCATCGCAACATATGTTGCAACAAATTCGCTAAACACACACTATTTTGCTGTTCGCTAGACGAAATAGTTCTACATTTATTCCAAATTTCATAAACGGCTCCACAGCACCTTAAAATAAGAGATATTGGCGTACGACGGCTTTTCAATAAAGAATTATCACTTTTTTTGGTGAAAACGTAGCTCTACTCATCCTCATCATTTTGATGGTCCTTCTCAAAATAGTCTCCCCTGAATGCGATGCACTTGTTCCAGCGTTTCTGCCAGTCTTCAAAGACATGCTGGAAACCATTTTTGAGAGATCCTTCAAAATCGCCTCCGCAGCCTTCACCACCGCTTCTGATGATGGATAATGCCTCCCACGAAGGCGTTTCTTCAAGTTAGGGAATAGAAAAAAGTCACATAGGGCTAAATCCGGACTATAGGGAGGGTCAGGGATGTACTTCACGTTGATTTTTGCAAGATATTCAGCATCAACATTGGCAATATGCGGCCGCGCATTATCGTGGTGCAGCATCCAGCCTGCTTCACGGAAATGTGGTCTTTTGCGCCCGATATGGACCTGCAATGTTTTCAGGACATCCCTGTAGTATTGTCCAGTTACTGATGTGTGTGCAGGTACAACATGCTAATAAACCATTCCATGAATATCAAAGAATGAGATGACCATAACTTTCGCAGCAAAAGCAACCACTTTTGCTTTTTTGGGGGTTGGAGATGAAGGAGATTTCCACACTGAGCTTTGCTGTTTGCTCTCAGGATCAAAATGATGTAGCCAAGTTTCATCAACAGTGATTCGTTTGAAAGAAACGCCGGATCTTCCTTTAACATCAACTTTAACTGCATGCAGATCTCCATGCGAATGTCCTTTTGTTCGGGAATCAACAGTCTTGGAACCCATCGCGCACAAACACGTCTCATGTGTAATGTTTCTGTCACCAACGTGTGGGTGGCACCCAATGAAATGTTCAGTATTTCAGAAACTGATCTTAAGGTAATTCGTCGATCCTCTCTCACAATGACAGCAGCAGTGTTGATGTTTTCTTCCGTAAGAGCAGTAACTGCAGCACTGTATACACCTTCCTTTGAAATTGATTGTCTCCCCTCTTTAAACGTTTTAAACCACCTTCGAGCTGTGCTGTAGGGAAGAACAGACTCTCCTTAGGCCTCCTGTAACATTGTATAGGCCTCAACTGAAGATTTGTTGAGACGAAAGCAGAATTTCAAAGCCGCATGTTGTTCCTCGCGTGTTACCTCCATTGCAGCGGTAGGTGATACTGAACATGTGTGAACTTGCCTAGTTCTCACAGGCGGGAACCAGGAGTACCAACAATGAAACTACTACGGCGTGTTTGTTTCACATTAAGCTAACAGAATATTATACGTTTGAATTTTAGTGCGAAAAATTATGACCGTAGAAAGATAATGATCATATTTTATTGAACTATCTCGGAAGTTCAATTTTGTTGATCAGCCCTCGAGGATTGGTTCCGTTAAGGTCATAACTCCAATGATTTTCCGTTTTCTTGCATAGTTTCGTCCTTTTCCACAGTTTTGGTTCACGTTTTAACTAGGGCATGTATTCCAGTGTGGTAAAACACACGATCTTGCTTCCTAAGCCATTGACGCACGGATCTTTTCACAGCCTCCTCATCTTCAAAATGAATCCCACGATGAGCTTCCTTTAGTGGCCCGAACAGATGAAAGTCTGATGGTGCCAGGTCAGGGCTGTATGGGGGTGAGGTAAGACTCGCTATCCCAATTTCTCAATTTCTGCAGTGGTGTAACGGCTGGTGTGTAGTCCTGCGTTGTCATGCAAAAGAAGAACATCCGCCATAGTTTTTGTTTGGCGAACTCGACGAAGACGTGCTTTCAGCTTTTTGAGAGTTCTGACGTATTGGACAGAATTTATTGTGCATTTAAAAAATCAATCATAAGCACACATCCCAAAACACTGTCGCCATAACTTTCCCTGCCGACCGCTGAGTTTTGAATTCTTTTCTTAGGTGACGTTGTGTGATGCCATTCCATTCACTGCCTGTTTTATTCAGGTTAAAAAATGAACCCACGTTTTGTCTCCAGTAGTAATTTTTTCCAGAAATTCCTCTCCCTCTAAATTGAAGCGCTGCAAGTATTCGGAGGCTATTGTTTTCCTTGTTTCTTTATTTTGGGCGGTTAACATTCTTGGTTTCCAACTTGTACAAGCTTTTGAGTAACCCAGTTGTTGAATAATCGTCATCACAGTGCCTTTACTGAGGGAGGTAATGCGAGACACTTCACCTGTTGTTACCTGGCGATCACCACGAATGATGTCATCGACTAGCTGAATGTTGCATGGAGTCACTGCAGTCACTGGTCTGCCGCTTCGCTTTTCATCTGCCAATGGTGTTTGCCCTTCAGCTTCGTTACAGCGACGAACCCATCGTCTAACAGTGCTGACTTCCACCGTTGCATCACCATACACATTTTTTAGCCTTTCGTGAATGCGAATTGGCGTTTCACCTTCTGAAGTCAAAAATTCAATCACAGAACGCTGTCTAATACGAATGTCGATATCAGCCATTTTGTAAAGGGGATGCCGTGCTGCCAGCTGTTCGCTTAGGAAGTTACTACAGCAGGGGATTGGAGAAGAAGATTTGAGGAATTGCGCCAACATAACTTATTTAAGGAAAAAAGAGGAGGCATTTCCTTTTGACCCCCCTCCCCCTTGTAGAATAAGAGGTTAAAATGGCGACCAAGACACTGTACATCTACGAACATGGCTGATTTAGTTCTCATGCCCTCTAGTTACGGAACGCCTGAATGATACTGAACCGAGGAAGTTGTGCATTTACATTCCGGAGAGATAATGCATATCAGGCACTTCCTTGAATCTGTGTGAAGCCAAGTTCCATGCAGCGATGTCAACTTTCTTTACTCTTTTGTGCTAAACAGAGCAGAATGTCGGTTTCCTCTCATAGTGACATACATTGCCCAATGTCTTTTGTACAGATGACATTCTGCGTTGAGGTAACCTTTTACATAACACGTGCCGTTGCCACAGTAAACATATCCACAATCTAACGTGAATTATACACCCGGACTGGCTCCCTCGCTTCAGGTTTTATTTGTTTCTTTGTTATGTATTTCTGAGAAATGCATAAGGTTCCAAAGGAGTTAAAATGCATAGTTCATTTGTTATCCAAATAAAAATACTTAGAGAAGTTTCTTTACAAATTATAATTTTGTACTATTGTTCCTTGTACGGAGCCGCTTGGGTTGGAGGGGTTTTCTAGAAAACAACTTAACGTTGGACTGTCATGCAGCTCTCAGCTACGCTCAAAGCATCAACTCTCCAGCTCATAGTAAAATTAGCTCAATATATGCCAAAAAAATCCTAGAGATAGAGGCCAAATGAAGCTAACACAACGTAACACAGAAATTCTATAGAAAATACAATCAACGTACCTAAACAGAATTCTGCGACTGACAAAACCAAATCCTGCAGCAACTTCAATCTCGTCACCTAGACAACCAGTTTTAAAACATTTGACTATCGCATAAAGTCTACTGTATTCCCATATTCCCTTGTACCTTCATTTTTTATCTCTCGGACATACAAAGAGAACGGAATTTCAAAGACGTCACGTAGGCAACCAGTTTTAAAACATTTGACTATCACTGAAAGTCTACTGTATTCCCATATTCCCTTGTACCTTCATTGTTTATCTCTTGGACAAACAAAGAGAACGGAATTACAAAGACGTCACCTAGACAACTAGTTTTAAAACATTTGACTATCACTTAAAGTCTACTGTATTCCCATATTCCCTTGCACCTTCATTTTTTATCTCTTGGCCATACAAAGAGAACAGAATTACAAAGACGTCACCTAGACAACCAGTTTTAAAACATTTGACTATCACTTAAAGTCTACTGTATTCCCATATTCCCTTGCACCTTCATTTTTTATATCTTGGCCATACAAAGAGAACGGAATTACAAAGACGTCACCTAGACAACCAGTTTTAAAACATTTGACTATCACTTAAAGTCTACTGTATTCCCATATTCCCTTGTACCATCACTTTTTATCTCTCGGACATACAAAGAGAACGGAATTACAAAGACGTCACCTAGACAACTAGTTTTAAAACATTCGACTATCACCTAAAGTCTACTGTATTCCCATATTCCCTTGTACCTTCATTTTTATCTTTTGGGCATACAAAGAGAATGGAATTTCACATACTTCACCTAGACAAGCACTTTTAAAACATTTTACTATCACTTAAAGTCTATTGTATTACCTTACACCAATATATACCCGCAACAAGACAATATTCATCTTGAAGTAGATAGAGAAATAAGACTTGGTGCAAGAGTAGAGAAAGTCATGTCTGGTTTCCAAAAGGAGATGTATGCGCCTATTATTATATTACACAAATTACAAAAGAGGTACTGTTCCTGTGTGAATTAACGTTAAACCATAAATGTATGTCTTTCTTCCTTCTCTGTTTATATAATGAAGCGTGTTCTTTGTACTTAATGGTTAAGAAATGTTAGTCTATTTTTAGCAACTCACGACAAGTTACACTTCTCATTGTTGTTACGTAAACAGTAAAGTTATTGATAGTTCAGTAGATAGTTACAGTTTCGTTGCTAAGATAAAGTAACAGTTGACTTCTACATCCTCAAACAATTGACAGCTCAGTTCACGTAATTCATTTGTTACTCTCCATCAGTCAACTTAACTGACGTTGTCTATATGTATACACCGAGAGAAATATCACCGCTCAAATGTTCTGCACGTTCTACTTTTCATATCCCTTACCATGTTGAAGGTTTACTTCAAGTGGATATGGGTTATTCCGGGGTATTATCTATCGTATTAGAAGCGGAGGTGAGTCTACGCTCAAGCCAAGGACGGGGATTCTCGAAGAACGGATGAAACCAAGCAAGCGTAGGAATAGCTAACGTGATCTGGAAATTCTTATAGTTCAGCTAATTCGGCTGACTTAGAAACCGTGGTTCAGGAACGTCACAGGACTGGATTGGACTACGCTACGGAGGGGATTCGATACGGAGGTCGATACTTCTATTTACTGTACTCAGAGAGGCCGACATATGTATTCCAACGTAAACATACATGTACTTTTATTATTTTAAAGCTACGCAGAGTAAGCATACGTAAATACAACTGGTACAAAATAAACTTGAGTCTTCCGTTAAACATATAAACTCATAAATAACAACTGAAACTAGTTTGTACTACAAGGAGAAATAAAACTGTTACTTTACATCTGGACATAAGTATTCGAACAGAGAACAGCTAGTATTTAGTTATCATCCCCTTTCTTTGAATTACTTCTGATAATCGTGTGGGCGTTGTGTGACTGCAGAGTCCATATTTCCCCACTCTCTTTGAAGAAGTTCTTTCAGATGGTCCTTGCTTCTGATGTGATGCTTCCTCACACGCTCCTGAGATCCTTCCAGATGTTCTCTATAGGATTTGAATATGGAGATTGGGCTGGTGTCTTCAAAGTGTGAAGAGTCTTGTACAATTTCAGCAGTATGCTTCGGATCATTGTCCTGCTGGAAGTAGTAATCATGCCCTAATCTCAGCTTCTCTGCACTCTTTTTAACATTGTTTTCAAGAATCCTCTTGTATTCAAATTTGTCCATGATCACTTCTATGAACACCAGTTCCCCAAAGTCAGATGAAGCTATACAGCCCATACCATCACACTACTGCCACCATGTTTCACTTTAACTACCATGTTCTTAGGTTCCCATTCTGTATTTGGCAGTCTCCACACTTTAAGACGTCCATCACTCTTGTATAAGCAGAATTTCCTCTCGTCCGATCAGAGAACCTTGTCCCAGAATTCTGCTGGTTTCACCACATACTGTTTAGCAAATTCTGCATGCTCTTTATATTCACCTTACTAACATATGATTTCTTCCTAGGAACGCGGGCATTGTACGCAGTACTATTTAAAACCCGTTCAACTGTTCTGGTATGAACCACAGTACCAGAATATTGCTCAAGGTATACTCTAACCTCAGATGCAGTGACTCCCAGATTCTGCTTCACCATTTTTATTATTTACCTTCTGTCTCTGGTGCTGAATTTAGAAGGAGCGCCATTTCTAGTTTCATTTACAACAGTATTTTCTGTTTGAAGTGTTGAATTATGCAGAACACCGTAATTTTGCTTATGTTAATGGTTTTAGCAATTTCAGAGAGAGATTTGTTTTGTTTGTACATATTTATCACGATATTCCTCTCTGCCACCGTTGTCTCTTTACCTTTACGTCCTATATTACCTGTGAGTTCACAATCGACTTTGAGCACACTGTCTCGAGGCATAGCATAAACACAACTGCTATGTGGTACGTCCAACCATCTTTCTGTTTGTTCGATTAGGTACGTTCGAATACTTATGTCCTCCAATAAGAGCGACAATAGAATAAATACAGTACAGATTGTGTGATAAATACATGTAAAGTGCTGTTTTAAATATTGTTTCCGAGACACAAAAGGTTAATATTTATATGTTTAAAAATTCAACACTGCCAAATAAATATTACAGAATTTATAATACGTGCAATGTTACATGTCATATTATTCGAATACCTCTGACGGCCTCTGTATCTCCCCAAGTAGGGCAACGATCTGTAAACGTCATGGGAGTCGAAGACCAAGACCTCTGGAATGTTTAAGGGGTGACAGTATTCGAAGGTCTTAGCTGACTTGAGGCGGCTACCAACCTTGCTGATGGTCACTCAAGGAGCAATTAAACGGCAGGGATCATCCCTGGAGGTAAGCCACTGAGACCGATATAACGGAACTCGACCCCAAGGACGTTCTCAGTCTGCCCGCAACACGTACCGTTCACGACGACCTTGCCGACCATGGCCTTCACTACGTCTTTTTTGTTTCTACCTAAATCATTTTCATTGTCCGCCTTCACTAATAACAGGCCCGAAATATATCCAGCCGGGCGGGTCCTCACGAAGCTGGAGTTTCCGCTAGACACCACAAATCACATGACTTTCTCTACTCTTGTGCAAACACTTATTCCTCTATCTACTTCAAGATCAACATTATCTTATTGCAGTTACAAGGGAATACAGTAGACTTTAAGTGATAGTCAAATGTTTTGGTCGTTATGTGATGTATACATGACTTTCTCTACTCTTGTACAAACACTTATTGCTCTATCTACTTCAAGATAAACATTATCTTATTGTAGTTACAAGGGAACACAGTAGACTTTAAGTGATAGTCAAATGTTTTGGTAGTTATGTGACGTATACATGACTTTCTCTACTCGTGTACAAACACTTATTGCTCTATCTACTTCAAGATAAACATTATCTTATTGTAGTTACAAGGGAACACAGTAGACTTTAAGTGATAGTCAAATGTTTTGGTCGTTATGTGATGTATACATGACTTTCTCTACTCTTGTACAAACACTTATTGCTCTATCTACTTCAAGATAAACACTATCTTATTGCAGTTACAAGGGAATACAGTAGACTTTAAGTGATAGTCAAATGTTTTGGTCTTTATGTGATGTATACATGACTTTCTCTACTCTTGTACAAACACTTATTGCTCTATCTACTTCAAGATATACACTATCTTATTGTAGTTACAAGAGAATACAGTAGACTTTAAGTGATAGTCAAATGTTTTGAAACTGGTTGTCTAGGTCACGTCTTTGAAATTTCCTTCTCTTTGTATGTCCAAGGGATAAAAAATTGAATAGCGACTTTCCTTTTGAGAACTGAGTAAATATTTCAGGCGGTTTCTTCTGCGGTCCGGATTCGATTACCCGTGGCCGTACAGCCTGACCGATGGGTTTCTTTCAGCGGTTTTCCCGGGTAGAATGCTAGGTATTCCCCGCATTTCTTGTTCCTCCATTTCATCTCTATTATCATTTCAAATCATCTCTCATTTGGTGGTCTCTTTCAGGGTAGAAGTGTCCACGAGTATCTCGGTGCCGCATGGTCTCCGTTATCCGGGCTAGTGGGCTATTTGAGGTCCGCTGTGGGTTGGGTGCCGCCTGTTCTGGCCTCCAGGGCACTTTCCAGCTGGTAAAGTATGTGAACGCTGTCCTCTGCACTGTCGTAGCTCTTTGGGTTGGCCGCCTCTATCTCCTCTCACGTCATCCTTCCTCCCGGAGTGCCCCACTTGGGGAACATAAGTACAATAGACCAATTTGGGGCCTCCGTGCTGAATCTCCCTTCCGTAGCGTGATCCAGTCCAGTCCATTTTTGTATAGTAATCTCTTGTCTATCTCTTACAGTTTACAATTTATGTCATTCAGAATGATGAGGACTTCTGAGGACATTCCCAGATAAATTCAAAATATGTACATTTTATGTCGTGCAATATTTTAAGAAAAATTCAGAAGATACGTTTTTTATAAAATCACAATTTTACCAGATTATTCCGAGCAAAGGCAAGCTCTCCTGAACGCGGATTAATACTTAATTGGATCCAGTCTTTAGCTATGTTTAAGGTTTTGATCATGAATTTTGTATAAACTCGACAGATATACAAGACAGCTAGATAATAACAAAAATGGATAGGTACACGCAGACATATAGATCAAAAGTTTGAAGGTTGGCTTCCCGGACACACCCTCGCGTTGATCGAAGGTCCTCCGCCAAATATGGAGTGAGAATACCACGTTACTGTACATGCGTCCTTCATATACTGACACGCAAGTAAATATCTAGTGTCCTAGGGGAAAACTTTTCTTACCAAATGTTACTAGAACATCCATCCAAAATCAAAATGCATCCTTTACGCTTTAGAGTATGATCCATATAAATCTGAACCGTTTCAATAGACATTAACTGTGAACCAATAATAGGACTCGCATGCAACTTTGGGAGAATATACGAGAGCTGTTCAATTAATAATGATCATCACTTTTTACGGTCATAATTTTTCGCATTAAAATTCAAACCTACTATATTCTGTTAGCTTAATTTGAAAAAAAAAAAAAAAAAAAAAACACGCCGTAGTAGTTTCATTGTTGGTGCTCCTAGGTTCCCACCTGTGAGAACCAGGCAAATTCAGACATGTTCAGTATCGCCTACTGCTGCAATGGAGGAAACACGCGAGGAACAATATGCGGCAATATGCTTCCATCTCAACAAATTTTTAGTTGAGTCCTATACAATACTACAGGAGGCCTATGGAGAGTCTGTTCTTCCCTACAGCACAGCTCGAAGGTGGTTTAAAATGTTTAAAGAGGGGAGACAGTCAATTTCATAGGAAGGTGGACCCGATGGTTCAGTTACTGCTCTTACGGAAGAAAAGATCAACACTGCTGCTGCCATTGTGAGAGAGGATCGACGAATTACCTTAGGATCACTTTCTGAAATACTGAACATTTCATTGGCGGCCACCCACAGGTTGGTGACAGAAACACCACATGGTGTTTGTGCGCGATGGATTTCAAGACTGACGATTCCCAAACAAAAGGACATTCGCCTGCAGTTACAGTTGATGTTAGAGGTAGATCCGGTGTTTCGTTCAAACGTAATCACCGCTGATGAAACTTGGAAAATCATTTGGATCCTGAGAGCAAACAGCAAAGCTCAGTGTGGAAATCTCCTTCATCACGAACCCCCAAAAAAGTAAAAGTGGTAGCTTCTGCTGGGAAAGTTATGGTAATCTCATTCTTTGATATTCATGGAATCGTTTATTAGCATACTGTACCTGCACACACATCAGTAACTGGGCAATACTACATGGATGTCCTGAAAACATTGCAGGTCCATATCAGGCGCAAAAGGCCACATTTCCGTGAAGCAGGCTGGATGCTGCACCACTATAAAGTGAGGCCACATATTGTCAATGTTGTTGCTGAACATCTTGCAAAAATCAACGTGAAGTACATCCCTCACTCTCCCTATAGTCCGGATTTAGCCCCATGTGACTTTTTTCTATTCCCTAACTTAAAGAAACGCCTTCGTGGGAGGCATTATCCATCATCAGAAGCAGTGGTGAAGGCTGCGGAGGCAATTTTGAAGGAGCTCTCAAAAATTGTTTCCAGCATGTTTTTGAAGACTGACAGAAACGCTGGGACAAGTACATCGCAATCAGGGGAGACTATTTTGAGAAGTACCATCAAAGTTATGAGGATGAGTAAAGGTACGTTGTCAAAAAAATTGTGATCTTTCTTTATTGAACATCCCTCGTAATACACAACTAGAAGATTACATTACATTATTTACATCTGAGAGAAAATGTTGGAAGTGTCTTCCACCAGTATCTATACATGTTTGCACTCGTCTCACCATATTCTCTGAAGTTTTACGGAGATGATATCGATTTGAGAGAAGGTTATTTCAAGCAAGATGGAGCTACGTGCCAAAAATCTAATGACACTATGGAAATTGTAACCAGTTTCTTTGATAATCGAATAATCTCAAAAGGTCTGTGACCCACCAGATCCCCTGACCTAACCTCGCCGATTTTTTGTGGAGGTATCTAAAAAATAGAGTGTACAAGAATAGGCCACGGACAACTGTTGTTCTCAAGTAATCCATTCGAACCAAAATAAGTAACATTGGCGAAGACACTCTCAAGTTTATAAATTTAAAATGTATACCATTCTCTTAATGTACCAAAAATGGTAGTACAGCAAACTTTCGTCAAGTTATGCATGCTACCTCATTAGCAGCCAGTAATGCTCACATGTTGTAAAGTGAAGCTTTTTACCAGCTTCTACCTGAAGAAGTCTGAATGACGAAAGAAGATTCTTTGTTGCGAAAATGCTTCTTTTTGCTCTGTCATTTCTCCTAACCCAAGAGAAACTTCGTCAGATTTCACAACAGAATAACTGTAAGGTAAACAGCTGGAACATATTACTGAGACGGTGATAAAAGCAAGCACTTGTTGCTCTGTGTACTTCAAGATAACCATTATTCTTAATTTTATTGTAGTTACAAGGAAATATATTCGACCGTATTGTACTTGATATAAATTGTATTTAGAATCGATGTTTTTACTAGGTGTAAGATGATATTGGAGCCTTTAAACAGCGAATAATCGTAACTATGGTGACGCAAAATAATAAATGGTAAAATGTAAGTCAAAATGAGTGATTCAGGCAACCAAAGTTTGATACCTGAAGAAATTCGAGAAGAAGCTCCAAATGTTTAACTTAGTTTGCTGCCACAAAAGTCACCTGCAATTTACGACAAAGAATATTTATGTTCTAGAAGTATTTGCTAGGAGGTCACTTTACTATACTTTTCACTGGAATCACAGGTACTAAATTCATCTAGGCTGTGGTTGAAGTGTTTACTACATTGTAGATTAAAGACGGGGTGGATGCTAGTAAATGTATGGAGTTGGAAGATAACCAAAGAAAAATTGAACATCGACTAAGCCATCAACGAGGTAATCGATAGTCAAATGTCTTTGACACTATATTAGCGTAGGCGTTCCTGAAGAATGATCTGTTTTTGTTTCGTAAACTTTAATTTAATTCTTTAACTCGACCTGCAATATTGACTCTGATAGAGATAAATGAACTCTTTGCAGCTCTTCTATTCTTGTATAGACTTTTCTCAACATAAATACAATTAAATAAATATTACTTAAACATCCTCAAGTAACTTCCTCTGCAAATTTTGAGCCTAAATTTCCTATGACAACTAATAAGCCACGTCCAAACACAAACTTAGTTTTCGCCTGTAATCCGGAGATCTGTTTTAAAACACCACGAAACTAGTACAACTATACTGTTCAATAAAGATGGATCACGATTTTTTTTTTTTTTGCCAACGCACCTTTACTCATCCTCATAATTTTGATGCTGCTTCTCAAAATAGTCTCCCCTGAATGCGATGCACTTGTCCCAAGCGTTTCTGTCAGTCTTCAGAGACATGCTGGATTCCATTTTTGAGAGATCCTTCAAAATCGCCTCCGCAGCCTTCACCACTGCTTTTGATCATGGATAATGCCTCCCACGAAGGCGTTTCTTCAAGTTAGGGAATAGAAAAAGGTCACATGGGGCTAAATCCGGACAATAGGGAGGGTGAGGGATGTACTTCACGTTGATTTTTGCAAGATATTGAGCAACAACATTGGCAATATGCGGCCGTGCATTATCGTGGTGCAGCATCTAGCCTGCTTCACAGAAATGTGGTCTTTTGCGCCTGATATGTAGTTGCACTGTTTTCAGGACATCCCTGTAGTATTGTCCAGTTACTGATGTGTGTGCAGGTACAACATGCTGATAAACCATTCCATGAATATCAAAGAATGAGATGACCATAACTTTCCCAAAAGAAGCAACCACTTTTACTTTTTGTGGGTTGGTGATGAAGGAGATTTCCACACTGAGCTTTGCTGTTTACTCTCAGGATCAAAATGATGTAGCCAAGTTTCATCAGCAGTGATTACGTTTGAAAGAAACTCCGGATCTTCCTCTAACATCAATTTTAACTGCATGCAGACTGGCATGTGAATGTTCTTTTGTTCGGGAATCAACAGTCTTGGAACCCATCGCGCACAAACACGTCTCATGTGTAATGTTTCTGTCACCAACGTGTGGGTGACACCCAATGAAATGTTCAGTATTTCAGAAACTGATCTTAAGGTAATTCGTCGATCCTCTCTCACAATGACAGCAGCAGTGTTGATTTTTTCTTCCGTAAGAGCAGTAACTGGAGCACCGGGTCCACCTTCCTTTGAAATTGATTGTCTCCCCTCTTTAAACATTTTAAAGCACCTTCGAGCTGTGCTATAGGGAAGAACAGACTCTCTATAGGCCTCCTGTAACATTGTATAGGCCTCAACTGAAGATTTGTTGAGACGAAAGCAGAATTTTAAAGCCACATATTTTTCCTCGCGGTTCACCTCCATTGCAGTGGCAGGCGATACTGAAAATGTCTGAACTTGCCTGGTTCTCATAGACGGGAACCAGGAGTCCAACAATGAAACTACTATGGCTTGTTTGTTTCACATTAAGCTAACAGCATATGATTAAATTTTAGTGCGAAAAATTATGTAATGTTTCTGTCACCAACGTGTGGGTGGCACGCAATGAAATATTCAGTATTTCATAAAGTGATCTTAAGGTAATTCGTCGATCCTCTCTCACAATGGCAGCTGCAGTGTTGATGTTTTCTTCCGTAACAGCAGTAACTGGAGCACCGGGTCCACCTTCCTTTGAAATTGATTGTCTCCCCTCTTTAAACATTTTAAACCACCTTCGAGCTGTGCTGTAGGGAAGAACAGACTCTCCATAGGCCTCCTGTAACATTGTATAGGCCTCAACTGAAGATTTGTTGAGACGAAAGCAGAATTTCAAAGCCACATATTGTTCCTCGCGTGTTACCTCCATTGCAGCGGTAGGCGATACTGAATATGTCTGAACTTGCCTGGTTCTCACAGGCGGGAACCAGGAGTACCAACAATGAAACTACTACGGCTTGTTTGTTTCACATTAAGCTAACAGAATATGATTAAATTTTAGTGCGTAAAATTATGACAGTAAAAAATGATATACATTTTTTATTGAACAGCCCTCGTAATACCGCACTTACCTCGTACGTTCTATTAGGCCTACGTTCTGTTGTTTTATTAACAATAATACTCTGAACATAAAATACGCTACAGTACTGGTATTTAATCTCATCCTTAATCAAGTTTAACAACGAAGAACTCATAGAAGAGATTACACAGTTAAGAAGTCTATATTTATCCTAAAAACAATTACATTTCTTTCGTTTTATAAATATATTTTTACAGTTCTACCACTTACCCTTTACATAGAGCGTAAATACTGAAGTTTCTCCTTAAATTACTGTTGGGAACTTCTGTAGAAATATATGTTTCGGGAAACCTGAAACAAGAAAAACAAATGAATCTGCTGGCATTTTGTCATTGTTCTACCTTATTTCTCTATCTACCACATCAGCAGGCTAGTGCGCGGGACTTCCTAGATAACCCTCTGACCCTTCCGGGCGACCGAGGACTGGCTGGAAGTACTTGATCTCCCAATGGTATCGGGAACACAGTGCCCCTCGAGTCCAACCCAATCCGAACAACTCTCCGACGGGATGGGCTCGGCAGTTCGGCCCGAGGTTCCTCTAGTAACGTCAGAGGTACAACGAGTGCTCAGGGAACGGTTTCGAGTCCCGCCGGGGGCCCCACATATTTCAGCCGGCCCTCGTAGCCATGGTCGTTAGAACGTATGTCTCTAGCGTTCCACCGCGTGGAGGGTCGCGAGTTCGAGTCCCGCCCTGGGCATGGGTGCTTATGTGTATAGTGTATGTGTGTGAAACTACAGAAAACAGATAGGTAATTAAACGGAAACAATAAAAAACGGATAAATAAGGAAAAGAAAAATATATATCTATATACATAGATATATATTTTTTATAAAAAAAAAAAGTCCGCAGCGCCGCAGCGACGCACCACAACAGCTGAAGGGAACGGATCCCAGACAGCTGACTGTCAATTTCAAGTCCCTTTCTTTTATTTCCTGCATTGAATAGTGTTCAAAATTTCTACAAACCACGCGTTTAATTCTACGTCCATGCAGTCAAAATACATATGTTTAAAAATTTATTTTAATTTTATTTTTGTGTAATCTATCTTACTATTTTGAAAAAGCTGTCATTTAATATACTTTTACTTATGATTCGTTTAAAAGAAAGTAATTTTTACACTATATTACTCGAAATTTCTAGTTATTTTAAATTATATTTATCATAAAACCTCACATATCGAAAAGGGTTCAATAGATTAAAAAAAGTTGACGGATTTAATTGCTCACGCTTTCTCGCTGCAGAATAATTGACATTTTGAAAACGTGAACCTGGCGAAAAAAAATATTCTTTTTCTATAATTTCTAAATAAAAATATTTTTTCAATGTACATTTACCTACAGAATATAAACATAAGTATTTATAATGTAAAGTGCCATAAGTTCATTTTGTAAAATATTTTTCTGGATTAACATGGGGTAGAGACAAGAATGAGGTTTTGTAAGCATTTTGTGTTGAAAGGAAGGGTAGACAGGTCGTGTGATCGTCACATGTGACACAGAGAGGTAGGAAAAACAGTTCTGCACTATTATCATATAGCTCAGTGACACGCGTTTCTATCTTTGTGTCATCATGAGAACAAATGACAAACAAAAGCAGGACGTTACACAACTGCACAGTGGATTACTGCAGCGCTACGGTTTCCGCATTCTAGGCGAAGTGTTAAAGTGTCCGAGACAAATCTTGGTAAAAGCCGACCACAAATATGAAGTTTGCGAATCCGCTTACTGCAGTAATCCAAGATTTAACTAACCAACGTTAGGTAACTTCGTAATACCTTCCATCACAGACGAGCAATTGCCTTTTTAACTTCTTTAGTGTTCATTACAATTCTCTTTAAGAGACAGTCAAATGTTTTAAAACTGGCTAAGTGACGTCTTTCAAATTCCATTCTCCTTGTATGTCCAAGAGATAAAAAATGAAGGTACAAGGGAATATGGGAATACAGTAGATTTTAAGTGATAGTCAAATGTTTTAAAACTGGTTGTCTACGTGACGTCTTTGAAATTCCGTTCTCTTTGTATGTCCAAGAGATAAAAAATGAAGGTACAAGGGAATATGGGAATACAGTAGACTTTAAGTGATAGTCAAATGTTTTAAAACTGGTTGTCTAGGTGACGTCTTTGTAATTCCGTTCACTTTGTATGTCCAAGAGATAAAAAATGAAGGTACAAGAGAATATGGGAATACAGTAGACTTTAAGTGATAGTCAAATGTTCTAAAACTGGTTGTCTAGGTGACGTCTTTGAAATTCCGTTCTTTTTGTATGTCCAAGAGATAAAAAGTGAAGGTACAAGTGAATATGGGAATACAGTAGACTTTAAGTGATAGTCAAATGTTTTAAAACTGGTTGTCTAGGTGACGTCTTTGTAATTCCGTTCACTTTGTATGTCCAAGAGATAAAAAATGAAGGTACAAGAGAATATGGGAATACAGTAGACTTTAAGTGATAGTCAAATGTTTTAAAACCGGCTGTCTAAGTGACGTCTTTCAAATTCCGTTTTCTTTGTATATCCAAGAGATAAAAAATGAACGTACAAGAGAATATGGGAATACAGTAGACTTTAAGTGATAGTTAAATGTTTTAAAACTGGCTGTCTAGGTGACGTCTTTCAAATTCCGTTTTCTTTGTATGTCCAATAGATAAAAAATGAAGGTACAAGAGAATATGGGAATACAGTAGACTTTAAGTGATAGTCAAATGTTTTAAAACTGGTTGTCTAGGTGACGTCTTTGAAATTCCGTTTTCTTTGTATATCCAAGAGATAAAAGTGAAGGTACAAGGGAATATGGGAATACAGTAGACTTTAAGTGATAGTCAAACGTTTTAAAATTGGCTGTCTAAGTGACGTCTTTCAAATTCCGTTTTCTTTGTATGTCCAAGAGATAAAAAATGAAGGTACAAGGGGATATGGGAATACAGCAGACTTTAAGTGATAGTCAAATGTTTTAAAACTGGTTGTCTAGGTGACGTCTTTGAAATTACGTTCTCTTTGTGTGTCCAAGAGATAAAAGATGTGTGTATAAAAGATGTCCCTTTATGTTTTGTAATTGGCACATGTAATTTATAGCCAATGTGTGTGCTAAAATGGAGTTCTGATCCTTAACTTTGAAGTACCAACCTTAACGTTGCGGTTTAAAGAGAAATATAATGCGTGAAATATGGTCAATGGGCATGAATTGCCACGATAATTGAATTATCAACAGGTCCTTGAAGTATGTCCTTTCATTTATAAGTCATACTTGACACAAACGGATACAGTTCCATGAGCTCATTACCTAATCTCCATAAATGGCCTCTTCCGGGTTAGAGCATTACTTTTGTTTAAATTACGTTCTATACGTTGGTTTGTACACACGAGAAATTATGTGCTCAAAATAATTTAACATTTCAAAATATGTTGATAAAGTACAGAAGTGCAATATATGTCATAATATCTGCGGTGAGCGTAAACATTTCGTATATATAGAGTGCAGACTTGATGAACTAAAAGCATTATAAATGATGTCAAAATGATGAGTTTATAATTTTAAAATGTATTAAAATGGCCATAAAAGAGAATGACTGAAGAACAACCTTCATTTGTTTATTTCCTTGCACATTCCACAGAATACTCAATTACAGATTACAAACAGTTGAAGCACTGACTACCGCCAAGAAGCTTCAACAGAGAATACTCGGACAAGCATGGCAGTTTTCGTTTGCTGAGAGAATACATAAGTAATCTCTCGCTATTCTTGTCTCATTTTAGTTAAGACAAGTTCCACCTTCATATGATTCACGTTACTTGCACTGATTCACCAGTTCTATTTCATTTTAAGTTTTACAGAAATATGTGTTTTTACCTTTGACACGATAAAGGTGCAGAAATCGCCTCAAACTTGTTGCGGACCTAAAAAGTGGCAGGTACATTTACCCCATGTTGCTTTTAGAGGACGAAATCAAAATTCAATAAAGTATGAATAGGAGAGCCAATAGGTTTTAGAGAATTCATTTATTTTGTGCCTGTTTTTTACTTATGGACGCCGTTCTCAGCGTACCATCTTATATTGAACGTGTAACGCCGCTTAGAGGTCCCTTTATCACACTTGAGATTCTTTAAATCTGCAACCCGGAACCACCGTCTTTACTTATCTTCGAAACGAAGTCATGCTAAGGGTTTTATGCCCGAAAAAGGTCCATCCTCCACCGCCAGTGTTAAAACACGCGACTTCGAGTATCAAGCTACTAATATAATAATAATTATAATAATAATCTTTCATAATAATAATTGTAATCATTGTAATCACTGTAATCACTGTAATCATTGTAATAATACTAATTATTATAATAATAACAATTATAATTATAATAATAATATTTATCATCATAATTGTAATAATAATTGTAATTGTAATTATAATAATAATTGTAATTGTAATTATAATAATAATTGTAATTGTAATAATAATTGTAATTCTAATTGTAATAATAATTCTAATTATAATAATAATAATAATTCTAATTGTAATAATAATTCTAATTATAATAATAATAATAATAATAATAATAATAATAATAATAATAATAATAATAATAATAATAATTATAATAATAATAATAATAATAATAATAATAATAATTATAATAATAATTATAATAATAATTATAATAATAATTATAATAATAATTATAATAATAATTATAATAATAATTATAATAATAATTATAAGAATAATAATAATAATAATAATTATAAGAATAATAATAATAATTATAAGAATAATAATAATAATTATAATAATAATTATTATAATAATAATAATTATAATAATAATTATTATAATAATAATAATTATTATAATAATAATTATTATAATAATAATAATTATTATAATAATAATTATAATAATAATAATTATAATAATAATTATTATAATAATAATTATAATAATAATTATTATAATAATAATTATAATAATAATAATAATAATAATAATAATAATAATAATAATAATAATAATAATAATAATAATAATAATAATTATTATAATAATAATAATAATTATTATAATAATAATAATAATTAATAATAATAATAATAATAATAATAATAATAATAATAATAATAATAATAATAATAATAATAATAATAATAATAATAATAATAATAATAATAATAATAATAATAATAATAATAATAATAATAATAATAATAATAATAATAATAATAATAATAATAATAATAATAATAATAATAATAATAATTATAATTATAATAATAATAATAATTATTATAATAATAATAATTATTATAATAATAATTATTATAATAATAATTATTATAATAATAATTATTATAATAATAATTATTATAATAATAATTATTATAATAATAATTATTATAATAATAATTATTATAATAATAATTATTATAATAATAATTATTATAATAATAATTATTATAATAATTATTATAATAATAATTATTATAATAATAATTATTATAATAATAATTATTATAATAATAATTATAATAATAATAATAATAATAATAATAATAATAATAATAATAATAATAATAATACTAATAATAATAATACTAATACTAATAATATTAATACTAATATTAATACTAATACTAATACTAATAATATTAATACTAATACTAATACTAATACTAATTATTATTATTATTATTATTATTATTATTATTATTATTATTATTATTATTATTATTATTATTATTATTATTATTATTATTATTATTATTATTATTATTATTATTATTATTATTATTATTATTATTATTATTATTATTATTATTATTATTATTATTATTATTATTATTATTATTATTATTATTATTATTATTATTATTATTATTATTATTATTATTATTATTATTATTATTATTATTATTATTATTATTATTATTATTATTATTATTATTATTATTATTATTATTATTATTATTATTATTATTATTATTATTATTATTATTATTATTATTATTATTATTATTATTATTATTATTATTATTATTATTATTATTATTATTATTATTATTATTATTATTATTATTATTATTATTATTATAATAAGTTAGTTAGTTACTAACACTCCCCACATGGCAACCTTGGCCTTCGGGGTAACCTCACCCCACCAAGTGATGACCGGACCCATTTCTCAGGTGGAGGCACCCAGAGGGCGGTGTCCATTACCTCCGATGATAGGGTGATAGTGAAGATGGCGGTGAGGTGAGAGGACCTACAATTTTTTTACCGTGGACTCCGAACCACGTTGGGCATAGGGGATACTTCACGTGTGCTAGACAGAGGTGATAATAATAATAATAACATAAACAAGAAGAAGAAGAAGAAGAAGAAGAAGAAGAAGAAGAAGAAGAAGAAGAAGAAGAAGAAGAAGAAGAAGAAGAAGAAGAAGAAGAATGCAACGAAACTCATGACAAAATGTCAGAAACCTAGATTTGTTCTCAAATATGACTTATAAGGTGTAGATAAATTCTCTATCAGATAATCATTAAAAATGCAAAGAAAAATGTCCCATAAAAATGATTTACAAAGTTGCGAGTCACGTATATTCTCCACACAGGATCGCCCTACATTAATCAGTAAAAAAAAAAATATATAAAATTAGTGCATTCCGAGTTGTGTTTCATTACGTACACATTTGTAGTATTTGATAAACAGCGATTAAACAAGCGAATGACGTATAGTATCGAACGCCACTTTTTTGAACTGTCATCTGTTTGTCTTACTGGCCACCTATGTAGCCATAGTGTGCTTTTATATTGTGCAGAACAGCAACTGTTCATATTCCTTAGAGTAACGACAAATATTTACAGCTCCCTGACGTTCTCAAAGCGTTCTTCGTGTGGAGTTATTGCAGTACAAGGATTTTGTAAATACTTTTTGGCCAGAAAATAATCATTTCTTTCATCCTAGCCGTGTGTAGGCTAAGGTTTGAATGATTCTGTCTGCCTCTACTTATCCAAACCTTAGCGTACAAACGGTTAGTGTGAAAGAAATGATTAGTTCCATCAATTTACCTAGAACAAAAAAACATAGTGGTTTACCTATGAAGCTTGGGATTTAAGTACTTACAGCATAGTAAGTCACCAAAAAAGGTGCGTATATAGCATATGAGAACCCCTAGTAGTCTACCGGGAAACACACGAGTCAGTTGGAGAATTTAATGTCATGTCGGCATGTTGGCCATGGTAGCTCAGTGGTTTAAGGCAACCGCACTGAGAGCGGTAGAGCCTGGGACTTAAGTACTTACAGCATAGTATGTCGTCACAAAAGTTGCGTGTCTCATAGCATATGAGAACCCCTAGTGGTCTACCGGGAAACATACGAGTCAGTTGGAGAATTTAATGTCATGTCGGCATGTTGGCCATGGTAGCTCAGTGGCTTAAGGCAACCGCACTGAGAGCGGGTATCCTGGGACTTAAGTACTTACAACATAGTAAGTCGTCACAAAAGGTGCGTGTCTCATAGCATATGAGAACCCCTAGTGGTCTACCGGGAAACATACGAGTCAGTTGGAGAATTTAATGTCATGTCGGCATGTTGGCCATGGTAGCTCAGTGGTTTAAGGCAACCGCACTGAGAGCGGTAGAGCCTGGGACTTCAGTACTTACAGCATAGTAAGTCGCCACATCAGGTGTAGGTCTCATAGCATATGAGAACCCCTAGTGGTCTACCGGGAAACATACGAGTCAGTTGGAGAATTTAATGTCATGTCGGCATGTTGGCCATGGTAGCTCAGTGGTTTAAGGCAACCGCACTGAGAGCGGTAGAGCCTGGGACTTAAGTACTTACAGCATAGTAAGTCGCCACATAAGGTGTAGGTCTCATAGCATATGAGAACCCCTAGTGGTCTACCGAGAAACATGCGAGTCAGTTGGAGAATTTAATGTCATGTCGGCATGTTGGCCATGGTAGCTCAGTGGTTTAAGGCAACCGCACTGAGAGCGGTAGAGCCTGGGACTTAAGTACTTACAGCATAGTAAGTCGCCACATAAGGTGTAGGTCTCATAGCATATGAGAACCCCTAGTGGTCTACCGGGAAACATACGAGTCAGTTGGAGAATTTAATGTCATGTCGGCATGTTGGCCAAGGTAGCTCAGTGGTTTAAGGCAACCGCACTGAGAGCGGTAGAGCCTGGGACTTAAGTACTTACAGCATAGTAAGTCGCCACATAAGGTGTAGGTCTCATAGCATATGAGAAACCCTAGTGGTCTACCGGGAAACATACGAGTCAGTTGGAGAATTTAATGTCATGTCGGCATGTTGGCCATGGTAGCTCAGTGGTTTAAGGCAACCGCACTGAGAGCGGTAGAGCCTGGGACTTAAGTACTTACAGCATAGTAAGTCGCCACAAAAGGTGTAGGTCTCATAGCATATGAGAACCCCTAGTGGTCTACCGAGAAACATACGAGTCAGTTGGAGAATTTAATGTCATGTCGGCATGTTGGCCATGGTAGCTCAGTGGTTTAAGGCAACCGCACTGAGAGCGGTAGAGCCTGGGACTTAAGTACTTACAGCATAGTAAGTCGCCACATAAGGTGTAGGTCTCATAGCATATGAGAACCCCTAGTGGTCTACCGGGAAACATACGAGTCAGTTGCAGAATTTAATGTCATGTCGGCATGTTGGCCATGGTAGCTCAGTGGTTTAAGGCAACCGCACTGAGAGCGGTAGAGCCTGGGACTTAAGTACTTACAGCATAGTAAGTCGCCACAAAAGGTGTAGGTCTCATAGCATATGAGAACCCCTAGTGGTCTACCGAGAAACATACGAGTCAGTTGGAGAATTTAATGTCATGTCGGCATGTTGGCCATGGTAGCTCAGTGGTTTAAGGTAACCGCACTGAGAGCGGTAGAGCCTGGGACTTAAGTACTTACAGCATAGTAAGTCGCCACATAAGGTGTAGGTCTCATAGCATATGAGAACCCCTAGTGGTCTACCGAGAAACATACGAGTCAGTTGGAGAATTTAATGTCATGTCGGCATGTTGGCCATGGTAGCTCAGTGGTTTAAGGCAACCGCACTGAGAGCGGTAGAGCCTGGGACTTAAGTACTTACAGCATAGTAAGTTGCCACATAAGGTGTAGGTCTCATAGCATATGAGAACCCCTAGTGGTCTACCGGGAAACATACGAGTCAGTTGCAGAATTTAATGTCATGTCGGCATGTTGGCCATGGTAGCTCAGTGGTTTAAGGCAACCGCACTGAGAGCGGTAGAGCCTGGGACTTAAGTACTTACAGCATAGTAAGTCGCCACAAAAGGTGTAGGTCTCATAGCATATGAGAACCCCTAGTGGTCTACCGAGAAACATACGAGTCAGTTGGAGAATTTAATGTCATGTCGGCATGTTGGCCATGGTAGCTCAGTGGTTTAAGGTAACCGCACTGAGAGCGGTAGAGCCTGGGACTTAAATACTTACAGCATAGTAAGTCGCCACAAAAGGTGTAGGTCTCATAGCATATGAGAACCCCTAGTGGTCTACCGAGAAACATACGAGTCAGTTGGAGAATTTAATGTCATGTCGGCATGTTGGCCATGGTAGCTCAGTGGTTTAAGGCAACCGCACCGAGAGCGGGAGATCCTGGGACTTAAGTACTTACAGCATAGTATGTCGTTACAAAAGGTGTAGGTCTCACAGCATATGAGAACTCCTAGTGGTCTACCGAGAAACATACGAGTCAGTTGGAGAATTTAATGTCATGTCGGAATGTTGGCCATGGTAGCTCAGTGGTTTAAGGCAAACGCACCGAGAGCGGGAGATCCTGGGACTTAAGTACTTACAGCATAGTAAGTCGCCACAAAAGGTGTAGGTCTCATAGCATATGAGAACTCCTAGTGGTCTACCGAGAAACATACGAGTCAGTTGGAGAATTTAATGTCATGTCGGCATGTTGGCCATGCTAGCTCAGTGGTTTAAGGCAACCGCACCGAGAGCGGTAGATCCTGGGACTTAAGTACTTACAGCATAGTAAGTCGCCACTTAAGGTGTAGGTCTCATAGCATATGAGAACCCCTAGTGGTCTACCGGGAAACATACGAGTCAGTTGGAGAATTTAATGTCATGTCGGCTTGTTGGCCAAGGTAGCTCAGTGGTTTAAGGCAACCGCACTGAGAGCGGTAGAGCCTGGGACTTAAGTACTTACAGTATAGTAAGTCGCCACAAAAGGTGCGTGTCTCATAGCATATGAGAACTCCTAGTGGTCTACCGGGAAACATACGAGTCAGTTGGAGAATTTAATGTCATGTCGGCTTGTTGGCCATGGTAGCTCAGTGGTTTAAGGCAACCGCACTGCGAGCGGTAGAGCCTGGGACTTAAGTACTTACAGCATAGTAAGTCGCTACAAACGGTGCGTGTCTCATAGCATATGAGAACCCCTAGTGGTCTACCGGAAAATATACGAGTCAGTTGGAGAATTTAATGTCATGTCGGCATGTTAGCCATGGTAGCTCAGTTGTTTAGAGCAACCGCATGGAGAGCGAGAGATCCTGGGACTTAAGTACTTACAGCATAGTAAGTCGCCACAAAGGGTGCGTGTCTCATAGCATATGAGAACTCCTAGTGGTCTACCGGGAAACATACGAGTCAGTTGGAGAATTTAATGTCATGTCGGCATGTTGGCCATGGTAGCTCAGTTGTTTAGAGTAACCACACGGAGAGCGAGAGATCCTGGGACTTAAGTACTTACAGCATAGTAAGTCGCTACAAAGGGTGCGTGTCTCATAGCATATGAGAACCCCTAGTGGTCTACCAGGAAACATACGAGTCAGTTGGAGAATTTAATGTCATGTCGGCATGTTAGCCATGTTTAGCTCAGTTGTTTAGAGTAACCACACGGAGAGCGGGAGATCCTGGGACTTAAGTACTTACAGCATAGTAAGTCGCTACAAAGGGTGCGTGTCTCATAGCATATGAGAACTCCTAGTGGTCTACCGGAAAATATACGAGTCAGTTGGAGAATTTAATGTCATGTCGGCATGTTAGCCATGGTAGCTCAGTTGTTTAGAGTAACCACACGGAGAGCGAGAGATCCTGGGACTTAAGTACTTACAGCATAGTAAGTCGCCATAAAAGGTGCGTGTCTCATAGCATATGAGAACTCCTAGTGGTCTACCGAGAAACATACGAGTCAGTTGGAGAATTTAATGTCATGTCGGCATGTTAGCCATGGTAGCTCAGTTGTTTAGAGCAACCACACCGAGAGCGAGAGATCCTGGGACTTAAGTACTTACAGCATAGTTGGTCGCCACAAAGGGTGTGTGTCTCATAGCATATGAGAACTCCTAGTGGTCTACCGGGAAACATACGAGTCAGTTGGAGAATTTAATGTCTTGTCGGCACGTTGGCCATAGTAGCTCAGTGGTTTAGATCAACTGCACTGAGAGCAGGAGATCCTGGGACTTAAGTACTTACAGCATAGTAAGTCGCTACAAAGGGTGTGTGTCTCATAGCATATGAGAACCCCTAGTGGTCTACCGGAAAACATACGAGTCAGTTGGAGAATTTAATGTCATGTCGGCATGTTAGCCTAGGTAGCTCAGTTGTTTAGAGCAACCACACCGAGAGCGAGAGATCCTGGGACTTAAGTACTTACAGCATAGTTGGTCGCCACAAAGGGTGTGTGTCTCATAGCATATGAGAACCCCTAGTGGTCTACCGGGAAACCTACGAGTCAGTTGGAGAATTTAATGTCTTGTCGGCACGTTGGCCATAGTAGCTCAGTGGTTTAGATCAACTGCACTGAGAGCAGGAGATCCTGGGACTTAAGTACTTACAGCATAGTAAGTCGCTACAAAGGGTGCGTGTCTCATAGCATATGAGAACTCCTAGTGGTCTACCGGAAAATATACGAGTCAGTTGGAGAATTTAATGTCATGTCGGCATGTTAGCCATGGTAGCTCAGTTGTTTAGAGTAACCACACGGAGAGCGAGAGATCCCGGGACTTAAGTACTTACAGCATAGTAAGTCGCCACAAAAGGTGCGTGTCTCATAGCATATGAGAACTCCTAGTGGTCTACCGGAAAACATACGAGTCAGTTGGAGAATTTAATGTCATGTCGGCATGTTGGCCATGGTAGCTCAGTGGTTTAAGGCAACCGCACTGAGAGCGGGAGACCCTGGGACTTAAGTACTTACAGCATAGTAAGTCGCTACAAAGGGTGTGTGTCTCATAGCATATGAGAACCCCTAGTGGTCTACCGGAAAATATACGAGTCAGTTGGAGAATTTAATGTCATGTCGGCATGTTAGCCTAGGTAGCTCAGTTGTTTAGAGCAACCACACCGAGAGCGAGAGATCCTGGGACTTAAGTACTTACAGCATAGTTGGTCGCCACAAAGGGTGTGTGTCTCATAGCATATGAGAACCCCTAGTGGTCTACCGGGAAACATACGAGTCAGTTGGAGAATTTAATGTCTTGTCGGCACGTTGGCCATAGTAGCTCAGTGGTTTAGAGCAACTGCACCGAGAGCAGGAGATCCTGGGACTTAAGTACTTACAGCATAGTTGGTCGCCACAAAGGGTGTGTGTCTCATAGCATATGAGAACTCCTAGTGGTCTGCCGGGAAACATACGAGTCAGTTGGAGAATTTAATGTCATGTCGGCATGTTGGCCATGGTAGCTCAGTTGTTTAGAGCAACCACACGGAGAGCGGGAGATCCCTGGTTCAAATTCCGGCTATGGAATTGAATTTTTCAGTCTAGCTCTGCTCATTAAAACTTTTTGGTTAGTTGACACTAAAAGACGGACGGTTTTAGGAAGCATCTGAGCTGAACCAATACTTGCACACGGTGGCTGCCCTGTTGTCAACGAGATAAAAGTAATACTCGTCGTATGACTGTCACCTGTCATATATTTATAAATATTCAAGACTGTCTGCAAATAGTATATGATGCGTGGGTTAGAAGTTTATTTTGTTCCCAGGTCTTAGCTACCCAGTTTCCGAATCACACCTACTCACAAAATAATATATTAACTTTTATAGCATAAATAACTACGTAATGTTAATTCTTTATTACCTTTAATTAAAATTTACTTTATATGTAATGTCTATAAGAAAGAACCAATGTTGTCAATTGTTTGAGAATCATCTAAAACAATTGCATTAATTTGGAGGTTAGTTACATACAAATTGTTCTGTCCTTATAATTACGAGGACATTTCAGTTTATGATAGGTCTACCTCCTACACTGGAAAGTACCTCTGGATCTTAAATTGTAACCTTAACCTGTGGTTTAGAATGCCTGAAGTATTGTCAATAGTCATCAACTGTTTAAATAACTGAATTATCCTTGAAATCTGTCCTTTTAAGTCATGTTTGACACAAGCTCCGACCCTAAACCGATACACTTCTATGAGCTTATTACCTAATCTCAATAACTGCCTTCTTCCGCGTATACTACAACAAATTACGTTTACCTCCTGCATTTTTATTAAGCTGTAACATAGTGATTTATATGGGATTTGTGGTACTTCCTCCCCTTTACAGTTGAAATATATCCCGGCATTTATACTTCAACAGAACCTTCGACTTCCTTAAGCTCTCCCTGACAGTCTTCCAAGTTCTGCAGCTGCTACATAATGTAAAAGTAGCCTTTAGTTGGTGGAAAAATCATAGGTAAGTAAGGTTTAATACCTCTTAAATAGTTACAGTAACTAAAATTACTAATTTTCGCAACAAAAAAGCTTTATAGTGAATATTTGAGCTTGGTGTATCAAACGCTCATGCATTTTCTTAATTATCCTCCCTTTTCTTCAATAGTTACGGTTCCCTTCTGCTAACATACAAAAACAGTTGACTTCTACAAACCCAAACAGTTGACAACTCACTTTCAATAGCTCATTTGTTACACCCCATCAGCAAACTGACTGATAGTCACATATCTCCATAAACCCTGAGAGAATGATCGCATTGTTCACTACTACAGCAACGGTCAGAACCTGCCTCCAGTACTGAGTATCAGAAACATATCAGGCTGTGAAACCTACTTTTTATAATTTTCTTTCATTTACGTCCTCCAACGTTAAGTCATTCAGACCAACAATGCTCAAATAATTCCAGCGTATACTGAACTTAGAGTTACCACACATACATCTCTCAGGATAAGGGAAAACCTTATCACCCTGACCGAATTCGGGAGCTCTTGGCACGCTAACACAACCCCACAACGCAGGGCGTGAAAGTTCCTTTATCAAGCTGTAGGAATTTTAATTAAAATATCATATGTTTGGTATTTTCACAACAAATGAACTGTTCATCTTCACATTTCTAGGAATGTCCCCAGAAGATCTTTCCATTCTGAAAGAATTTTGTATAATAGGTAATCTGCAAGACAAAGACAAAGCAATTCCACTACACAATAAATGTAGTTCTTTTTAAAAAAGCAAACACACAATTTATGTTTCTTTTTTCATAGTGTAAAGCATTTAGGATATATTCCTTGTTATTTTTTTTAATCTTCCAATTCTCATACTTTTCTAAAAATAAGATAGCCATGATAAAAATATCTTATTTCTTGTACACAAAAACAGAACGAAATTTCAAAGACGTCACCTAGACCACCAGTTGTAAAACATCTCAGTCTACTGTATTTTCTTATTCTCTCGTACCATCATTTTTTATCTCTTGGACATGCAAAGAGAACGGAATTTCAAAGACGTCACTAGACAAACAGTTTTAAAACATTTGACTATCACTTAAAGTGTACTGTATTCCTATATTCCCTTGTACCTTCATTTTTATCCCTTGGACATGCAAAGAGAACGGGATTTCAAAGACGACACCTAGACAACCAGTTTTAAAACATTTGACTATCACTTAAAGTCTACTGTATTCCTATATTCCCTTGTACCTTCATTTTTATCTCTTGGACATGCAAAGAGAACGGAATTTCAAAGACGTCACTAGACAAACAGTTTTAAAACATTTGACTATCACTTAAAGTGTACTGTATTCCTATATTCCCTTGTACCTTCATTTTTATCCCTTGGACATGCAAAGAGAACGGGATTTCAAAGACGACACCTAGACAACCAGTTTTAAAACATTTGACTATCACTTAAAGTCTACTGTATTCCTATATTCCCTTGTACCTTCATTTTTATCCCTTGGACATGTAAAGAGAACGGAATTTCAAAGACGTCACCTAGACAACCAGTTTTAAAACATTTGACTATCACTTAGTCTACTGTATTCCCATATACTTCAACAAAACGTTCGACTTTCTTAAACTCTCCCTTACAGTCTTCCAAGTTCTGCAACTGCTAAATAAGGTAAAATTAGCCTTTGGTTGGTGGAATACTCATAGCTAAGTATAGTTCAGTACCTCTTGGATACTTACAGTAGCTAAAAATATTAATTTTCTCAAAAGGGCTCTTTAGTCGGTATTTTAAATAGATGCAACAAACCCTCATATACTTTCTTAAGAAATAATAAAGAAAGATCATAATTTCTTTTGACAACGTACCTTAACTCATCCTCATAATTTTGATTGTTCTTCTCAAAATAGTCTCCCCTGAATGCGATGCACTTGTTCCAGCGTTTCTGCCAGTCTTCAAAGACATGCTAGAAACCATTTTTGAGAAATCCTTCAAAATCACCTCCGCAGCCTTCACCGCTGCTTCTGATGATGAATAATGCCTCCCACGAAGACGTTTCTTCAAGTTAGGGAATAGAAAAAAGTCACATGGAGCTAAATCCGGACTATAGGGAGGGTGAGGGATGCACTTCACGTTGAGTTTTGCAAGATATTCAGCAACAACATTGGCAATATACGGCCGCACACTATCGTGGTGCAGCATCCAGCCTTCTTCACGGAAATGTGGCCTTTTGCGCCTGATATGGACCTGCACTGTTTTCAGGACATCACTGTAGTATTGTCCAGTTACTGATGTCTGTGCAGGTACAACATATTGATAAACCATTCCATGAATATCAAAGAATGAGATGATCATAACTTTCCCAGCAGAAGCAACCAATTTTGCTTTTTTGGGGTTTGGTGTTGGAGGAGATTTCCACACTGAGCTTTGCTTATTGCTCTCAGGATCAAAATGATGTAGCCAAGTTACATCAACAGTGATTACGTTTGAAAGACACTCCGGATCTTCCTCTAACATCAATTTTAACTGCATGCAGACCTGCATGCGAATGTCCTTTTGTTCAGGAATCAACAGTCTTGGAACCCATCGCGCACAAACACGTCTCATGTGTAATGTTTCTGTCACCAACGTGTGGGTGGCCGCCAATGAAATGTTCAGTATTTCAGAAAGTGATCTTAAGGTAATTCGCCGATCCTCTCCCACAATGGCAGCAGCAGTGTTGATGTTTTCTTCCGTAAGAGCAGTAACTGGAGCACCCGGTACACCTTCCTTTGAAATTGATTGTCTTCCTCTTTAAACATTTTAAACCACCTTCGAGTTGTGCTGTAGGGAAGAACAGGCTCTCCATAGGCCTCCAGTAACATTGTATAGGCCTCAACTGAAGATTTGTTGAGACGAAGGCAGAATTTCAAAGCCACATATTGTTCCTCGCGTGTTACCTCCATTGCAGCGGTAGGCGATACTGAACATGTCTGAACCTGCCTGGTTCTCACAGGAAGGAACCAGGAGTACCAACAATGAAAGTATTACGGCGTGTTTGTTTCACATTAAGCTAACAGAATATAATAAGATTGAATATTAGTACGAAAAATTATGACCGTAAAAATTTTTGGCCATTTTTTATCGAACAGCTCTCGTATATATCTGCCTTTTTCTTCAACAGTTAGGCTTTCCTTGTGCTAGGACGACCGTACAGAGGGCAGGGTCCCTACACGTTTACAGTTGGAAACACCAAGGTAAGGCGGTACAAACGGACTGCTAGGGCGGCCTGGAGACTGAAAACCGTCCGACCGGAGAAGGAAGTGTTTACCAGGAACAGATCATCTGGCCATGCAGCGCCGAGGCTCCCGCCGACACTTGTTCCCTGAAAGCGACCACCAGATAAGAGAAGATGTGAAATGATTATGGAAGGACAAGTAATTCAGGGGATATAAATAACCTACCAAGCATTCATTTGACAACACAGGTTAACCACGAAAAAAACCAGAAAAATCGCCGTCTGCCAACCCATTCGTTACCCAGGCGACCGCAAAGTGAGGTTTGTGGTGCACAACACGGCGCTGAGGCGGGTTTTCTCCAGGATCTCCGGTTTCCCCCGCCATCTCATTCCACCGTTGCTCCGTCATCTCATGTATCATCAGTGACATCGTCTGCGGTGCCGTATGTAGTAAAATCTGGCGTTAAACACTACACATTTTATTTCATTTTTCCCATTCATTTGAAATCGAAAATTAAATATTTTATTTTTTAACCATAACTTTTTATACACTGCTCTACTTCTTCATGGCTGCATTCCTGGATGCTGTCTTAAAGCTACCAGAAATGATCCGTATTTTTAAACACGAAGCGATATTCGCAATTCCCTAGCCATTGTTTCATTCTTGAACGTGATGCACAAAGGAGAAAATGGAGACATAATAATTAGCGAAATGACTCCATAAAACGTTGAAATTACCCGTAACACAAGTCTCAATAAATCGCTTAGCGACAATTACGTCTCGAAGACATTGTGTCCGGGTTATACAACATACCAGAGCAGGGCATATTCTCGGAGCAGCTAAGTTTCGTTATGTTTACAAAGATTGCTGTTCATTTTTAACACCTCTCGTTTAAAATTCCGTTATCCTTGTATGTCCAAGAGATAAAAAATGAAGGTACAAAGGAATACGGGAATACCGTAGACTTTAAGTGATAGTCAAATGTTTTAAAATTGGTTGTCTAGGTGACGTCTTTGTAATTCCGTTCTCCTTGTATGTCCAAGAGATAAAAAATGAAGGTACAAGGGAATATGGGAATACAGTAGACTTTAAGTGAAAGTCAAATGTTTTAAAACTGGTTGGCTAGGTGACGTCTTTGTAATTCCGTTCTCTTTGTATGTCCAAGAGATAAACAATGAAGGTACAAGGGAATATGGGAATACAGTAGACTTTAAGTGATATTCAAATGTTTTAAAACTGGTTGTCTGGGTGACGTCTTTGAAATTCCGTTCTCTTTGTATGTCTAAGAGATAAAAAATGAAGGTACAAGAGAATATGGGAATACAGTAGACTTTAAGTGATAGTCAACTGTTTTAAAACTGGTTGGCTAGGTCACGTCTTTGTAATTCCGTTTTCTTTGTATGTCCTAGAGATAAAAACGAAGGTACAAGGGAATATGTGAATACAGTAGACTTTAAGTGATAGTCAAATGTTTTGAAACTGGTTGGCTAGGTGACGGCTTTGAAATTCCGTTCTCTTTGTATGTCCAAGAGATAAAAAACGAAGGTACAAGTGAATATGTGAATACAGTAGACTTTAAGTGATAGTCAAATGTTTTAAAACTGGTTGGCTAGGTGACGTCTTTGTAATTCGGTTCTCTTTGTACATCCACGAGATAAAAAATCAATAATGATTTTCTTAGGGAAAACTATAGGTGCAGTACAACCTGGAAGATACTGACACAAATAGCAATTTTGTTATTTAACCACTGACACACACACACACACACACACACACACACACACACACACACACACACACACACACACACACACACACACACACTTACACGGACAATACACACCCGTGGAACTTCCCATTAAAATGCTTTTTTTATCAAGAAGACGTGAAATGTACTTGAGTTACTGTATGATATGATATAGCTTTATAAGTAATAAGCCTAACTAGAGGAATGGGTTAAAAAGCAGTGTGAATGTAAAAAATTGTTTATACACACGACATTCCTTAAATTACATTAAATGTACACTAGGAGAGAAATTTTGATAAGAAATATTTATGGATTAAGTTACCCTATCTATCTGTCCAGAGATGGCACTAGCTGTAATTTCTTACCATGATCTAGAAGATTTGCAATTATTTACAGAGCTTTATAATAAATTCCATCCAAGTTGTTTAAATACGGCTTATCTTTAATTGCATTTTCTTCATTTACATAAAGCAATAGCTGTAATTTATACAGAGAAATTACCCAAAGAACAAATATTTGTGTGAGAGAAAGGTAGTCTCCTAAATTTGACATATATTTACACCGTTTAAGCTGTGTTTTATGCCTTTTTGTGCCTATCGCATCTCTTCATTGTTTTATGCGTTAAAATAAACAACTTTCATATCTGGAAAGAGTCGAATTTTCTACATTAGAGTCAAATTAATAGGACAAGCGGAAGAATTAAGTTAAAATTTGAGACATCAAAACATATTTTTCTTCATAACGCCTGTTCTAATATACTGTCAAAGACATTTGGCTATCCATTATCTCGTATCTCCCTATGTTCGATGTTCAAATTTTCTTCAGTTTCTCCTCTTGCCTGGTAAAAGCTTCTGTATTCCTTGCCTAGTAACCACATAAGCTGTATGTTAAAACGGCTTTCATCTTCATATATTTACTAATATCCACTGCGGCTATAATCGACGATGTACATCGAATACTTCCACCATAGACTCCAAGGTAATATGAAGGTACAAGGGAATATGGGGATACAGTAGACTTTAAGTGATAGTCAAATATTTGAAAACTGGTTGTCCCGGTGACGTCATTGAAGCTTCGTTCTCTTTGTATGACCAAAAAAATAAAAAAAAATGAATGTACAAGGGAATATGGGAATACAGTAGACTTTAAGTGATAGTCAGATGTTTTAAAACTGGTTGTCTATGTGACGTCTTTGAAATTATTTTCTCTTTGTATGTACAAGAGATAAATAATGAAGTTCCAAGGGAATGTGGTAGTACAGTAGATTTCAAGTGATAGTCAAATGTTTTTAAACTGCTTGTCTAGATGTCGTCTGTGAAATTCCGTTCTCTTTCTATGTCCAAGAGATAAAATATGAAGGTACAAGGGAATATGGGAATACAGTAGACTTTAAGAGATGGTCAAATGTTTTAAAACTGGTTGTCTAGGTGACGTCTTTGAAATTCCGTTCTCTTTGTATGTCCAAGAGATAAAAAATGAAGGTACAAGGAAATATGAGAATACAGTAGACCTTAAGTGATAGTCAAATGTTTTAAAACTGGTTGTCTATTTGACATCTTTAAAATTCCGTTCTCTTTGTATGTCCAAGAGATAATAAATGAAGGTACAAGGGAATATGGGAATACAGTAGACTTTAAAAGATAGTCAAATGTTTTAAAACTGGTTGGCTAGGTGACGTCTTTGTAATTCCGTTCTCCTTGTATGTCCAAGAGATAAAAAATGAAGGTACAAGGGAATATGGGAATACAGTAGACTTTAAGTGATAGTCAGATGTTTTAAAACTGGTTGGCTAGGTGACGTCTATGTAATTCCGTTCTCCTTGTATGTCCAAGAGATAAAAATGAAGGTACAAGGGAATATGGGAATACAGTAGACTTTAAGTGATAGTCAAATGTTTTAAAACTGGTTGGCTAGGTGACGTCTTTGAAATTCCGTTCTCTTTGTATGTCCAAGAGATAAAATATGAAGGTACAAGGGAATATGGGAATACAGTAGACTTTAAGAGATGGTCAAATGTTTTAAAACTGGTTGTCTAGGTGACGACTTTGAAATTCCGTTCTCTTTGTATGTCCAAGAGATAAAAAATTAATAACGATTTTCTTAGGGAAAACTATAGGTGCAGTACAACCTGGAAGATACTGACACAAATAGCAATTTTGTTGTTTAACCACTGACACACACACTTACACGGACAATACACGCCCGTGGAACTTTCCATTAAAATACTTTTTTTTTATCAAGAAGACGTGAAATGTACTTGAGTTTCTGTATGATAGGAGATAGCTTTACAAGTAATAAGCCTAACTAGAGGAATGGGTTAAAAAGCAGTGTGAATGTAAAGAATTGTTTATACACACGACGTTCCTTAAATTACATTAAATGTACACTGGGAGAGAGAGTTTGATAAGAAAGAATTATGGATAAAGTTACCCTATCTATCTGTCCAGAGATGGCACTAGCTGTAGTATCTTACCATGATCTAGAAGATTTGCAATTATTTACAGAGCTTTATAATAAATTCAATCCAAGTTGTTTAAATACGGTTTATATTTAATTGCATTTTCTTCATTTACATAAAGCAATAGGTGTAATTTATACAGAGAAATTATCCAAAGAAAAAGTATTTGTGTGTGAGAAAGGTAGTCTCCTAAATTTAACATATTTACACCGTTTAAGCTGTCTTTTATGGCTTTTTGTTCCTACCGCATCTTTTCATTTTTATGCGTTAAAAGAATCAACTTTCATATCTGGAAAGAGTCGAATTTTCTACACCAGAGTCAAATTAATAGGACAAGCGGAAGAAGTAGAAGGGAATGCAGGAATATATTATATTTTGTACCAATATCCACCCTTTTTGTGTTTTATCTGTCTCTTACGGTATCAATTATACAAAAGTAATTCAGGATAAACAAAACTCCTGGTGACATGTCTAGAACATGCTAGATATGTCTATTTGTCTTAAATTATTTTGGACATCTGCTTGTGCTGTGAAAATCTTTACTGAGAAAACCATAATTTTCGATAAATATTACAAGGTGTAATATGGGGTGGGGGATTTTCTTTCATCCTTGGAAGATACTGACATGAAATCCAGTTTTGGTACTTAACCACTGACACACCCACGTACACGGACAAAACACGCTCGTGGTACTTTCTATTCAAATGCATTTTTATCAGGGGAACTCAAAACTTACTTGGATTTCTGTATGGAATGAAATTGCCTCACAAGGATTAAGCCTAACTAGAAGAGTGGGTTAAGAAAACAGTGAGAATGTAACCTATTCACTATCTGTACACACGACGTTCTTATTTCTCCGGTAGGAAAGAAGTTTTGAAAACAAAGATATAATGTCTTTATCTGTCCAGAGATGGGACTAGCTGTAATATCTTACAGTAATTAAGAATATTTGCAATTATTTACCGTGGTTTACATTAAATTTTAATCTTGTTCTTTAAATGCAGCTTGTATTTAATGTTGTTTTCTTCGTTTATATTAAGCAATAGCTGTAGTTAATACAGAGAAAATACCCAAAGAACGAATAGTTCTGCTCTGAAAAGGAAGTCTTCTAAAATCAATATATATGTACTCTTTTTCTTCTAATATTTCATTTATGGATGACTGTTTTTTGTTTAAATGATTAAACAACACAAGTATACATCTCTGTAAAGAAGCAAATTATCTCTATCAGAGTCAATATAGCTCGTCAAACAGAAGAATAAAGTAACAATTTGTGACACAAACACACAGGAAAGTCTACTCCAATATAGTGTCAAAGAATCATATTTTCATCTCTTTGACTATCGATTACCTCGCAGATCGCTTAGTACGATGTTCAATTTTTCTTCAGTTTCTTTCTGGTAAAAGATTCTGTATTCCTTGCCTAGTAACCACATAAGCTATATGTTAAAACGGCTTTCAACTTCATATATTTAGTAATATTCACACCGTCTGTAACGGACATTGTACATCGAATACTTGCACCATAGACTAGATGATTTCAGCATCTGTGATTTCTCTGAAATGTATTGTCGTGAGGCACTGTTTTGTTACTGCATAGACGAGCACCGAGGGAGGTAGAAGCGGGGAGTCATAGTGAAAGATACTGCCCAAGCCACGCCCAGAGAGAGAGAGAGAGAGAGACAGACACAGTGCGATTCTGTTCTCACTACACCATGAAAGATCGTTCTAGTTTATTCCTCTATCTACTTTGAGATAAACATTATCTTATTATAGTTACAAGGGAATACAGTAGACTTTAAGTGATAGTCAAATGCTTTAAATCTGTTTGTCTAGGTGACGTCTTTGAAATTCCGTTCTCTTTGTCTGTCCAAGAAATAAAAACTGAAGGTACAAGGGAATATGGGAAAACAGTAGACTCTAAGTGATAGACAAATGTTTTAAAACTGATTGTCTTGATGCCGTCTTTGTAATGCCGTTCTCTTTGTATGTCCAAGGGATAAAAAATGAAGGTACAAGGGAATATGGCAATACAGTAATTTGAATGATAATCAAATGATTTAAAACTGGTTCTCTAGGAAACAAATTACATTCTGTTTGTATGTACAGATTTTTTTTTATCTTGAAAAGTGCATAGCGATGCGCAGTGGTATCTGGACGGGTCCACTTCAGAACGGTTCCAACTGGAGGGGAGGGCAGGTCAGTTGCGTACCAGTTGCGAGCAAGTGAACACGTGCAGTGCTACTCGGTAATACTACTTGTTTCAAAATGTGCTTGTCTCCTGGTTCCTAGAGAGCATTTATAAATGACGCCTCCTAGCAGCACATTAGGAAATAAAATGCTACACTTAAAAACACGAGAAGTAATAACCAATATCCATTGATTTATAAAAAGGAAACAATGGTCTGGAAAATCTGGGGAAGGGTATCTGAGGCAACAGTTGTGTCTGAAAGCAGTTTAGGAGAGTTATTAAGGAAAGAATAGCCATTGGTGCTAGTGCAACAACGTCCTTCTCTATGCCCAGTAAACAAAGGTTAAGAACATGCACAAAATATAATTTGGATGTTTTAATTCAGAAGTAGTTAGGCAAACCATGAATAATTTTTAAAGCACAGAAAAACAAAGAACATCTGTGAAGAAAGTGCTTATGAAGCTAAAAATTCTGACTGACTTCCAAGGCAGTTTCTGAACTATAAGAAGAGTTCTTTTGAAGCTAGGATTATGAAAAAAAAAGCACTAAGCGTGACAGAGAAATTTTAATCGAACATCGCACCATACGTGCAGAGAGGCTTAAGTTTTTACGAAATATTCGGAGATATCGAAGTGAAGCTTATATAGTTTATATGGATGAAACTTATATAAATACAGCACACACTGGACCATATGGCTGGAGTGAAATACGTTACAAGGACTCTGTAACGATATTGAAAGGCCGACAGTTGTTTATCATGCCTGCTGGAGGAAATGAAATGAAATCTGTAGTGTTTAACTCCCGCTTTTACTACATACGGCACCGCAAGCGATGACTCTGATGATACATGAGATGAAGATGGAGCACCGGTGGAATGAGATGGCGGCGAAAACCGGAGATCCCGGAGAAAACCCGCCCCAGCGCCGTGTTGTCCACCAAAAATCTCACTTTGCGGTCGCCTGGGATCTAACCCGGGCCGCCTTGGAGAACAGAGTTTTGTTCTAAATGTCTATGTACTATTTAAGATCCAACAAACGCGTGGAGATTACTACCATAGTAAGAATTACAACTTAGTTTATAAGAGCTGCAAAACTGGCTTCGAGAATGAAATTTGTTTTTAGACACCTTATGCACCGCCCTCTCCTCCCGTAATCTTACGCGTGTGACGCATGTTGGCGATAGGTGCGCTATCCCCACCACAGTTGCTACTCATCCCTACCACGCAGGATTCCTGTCAAGGTAAAATAATACATCTTTACAATGGATAAAAAATGAATATCGACCATCTTAGAGAAAACTATAGGTGCAGTAGAACCTGGATGATACTGACACGAATACCAATTTTGACATTTAACCACTTACACGGACAAAACACGCGCGTGGAAGTCTCTATTAAAATGTTTTTTTTTTATTAAGAGAACTGGAAATGTACTTGAGTTTGTGTATGGAATGAAATAGCTTTACCAGTAATAAGCCTAACTAGATGAGTGGGCTCAAAAACAACAATTTATTGTTTACCTATACACGACGTTCCTTTGATTACACCAAGTGTCCGCTAGAAGAGAAATTTTGATAAGAAAGATATATGGGTAAAGTTACCGCCTCTAGCTGTCCAGAGATGGCACCAGCTGTAATTTCTTACCATGATTTAGAAGACTTGCAGTTATTTACCGAGCTTTATAATAAATTCTAACCGGGTTCTTTAAATACAGCTTAGATTTAATTGTATTTTCTACGTTTACATAAAACAATAGCTGTAATTTATACAGAGAAATTATCCAGCGAACGAATAGTTGTGTTATGGAAAAGAAGTCTCCTAAAGTCGATATATATTTATACTTTTTATGCTTTCCTTTATAGGTTTATCTTGCTCTTACGCCTCCTTTTGTTTTATTCGTTATAGTAAACAACATTCATCCCTGCAAAGAGTCGAATTATCTGCATCAGTGTCATTATGACAGGTCAAGCACAAGAATTAAGTAAAAATTTGCGAGACCAAACATATTTTTCTTCAGGAACGCCTAATCTAATATAATGTCATGGATTATAATCTCTTTGAACGTCGATTACCTCGTTTCTCTCTATGTTCGATGTTCTATTTTTCTTTAGTTTCACCTTTTGCCTGGTAAAAGCTTGTGCATTCCTTGCGCAGTAACCACAAAACCTTTATGTTAAAAAGGCTTCAACTTGATATATTTACAAATTCCACTCCATCTATAATCGACAATGTACATCGAATAATACGACCACGAACTAGACGATTTTAGTATCTGTGATCTCTGAAAAATATACTAAAGTGACAACATCGCAAATAATCCTAAGACTTTTGGAATTGCGCCATTTAATGCAAAACAAATATTCTTTGTCATAAATTTCAGATGAGATTTTTGGCAGCAAAGTAAGATTAACCATTCGAGTTTTTCTCGAATTTCCTCAGATATGAAACTTCTCGTGAATTACTCATTTTGTCTTCCAATTTATAATTTATTTTACATCACCATTGTTATGATTCTTCCCAACACAAAACCTCCACTATCATTACAATAATTTGACACCCGGTGAATTGCTTATAATCTTAGCAAAAGTTAAAGGTATAAGGAGGCGAGCCGTACTGCAGACTACAACAAACCCGAGCTTGCGCCGCCTAGCAGCGCTGCGAATGTGGTACACGTTTCTCTCGCACCTAAACTGAGTACAGCTTATTAATTAATTACCCTCGGATAGTTGTTTGAAAAATGACAGATGCCAATCTTATAAGAAAGAACATTATTTTCTGAGCATTGCCGTACAAAAATCCTGCCCCTTCGATACTTAGAATTCGAGCGATGCACGTTTCATCTTCACATGTTATGGTTAAATGTTACGGATAAATATTTGAATATTACAGATGCCAATCTTATAACAAGAAAGAATTTTACTTTCTGATCATGACCGTACAAAAATCCTCTCTCTACGATACTTAGAACACGAGCAATGCACGTTTTATCTTCACATGTTATGGTTAAATGTTACGGATAAATATTTGAATATTACAGATGCCAATCTTATAACAAGAAAGAATTTTACTTTCTGATCATGACCGTACAAAAATCCTCTCTCTACGATACTTAGAACACGAGCGATGCACGTTTTATCTCCACATGTTATGGTTAAATATTACGGATAAATATTTGAATATTACAGATGCCAATCTTATAACAAGAAATAATTTTACTTTCTGATCATGACCGTACAAAAATCCTGTCTCTACAATACTTAGAACACAAGGGATGCACGTTTCATCTTCACTTGTTATGGTTACCCAACATCTATTCATTGAACATAGATAAGTCTAAACTACATCACCATTCTTTCCTCATAACATTTATCTCAAGGATAAATAAATAATGCACCTACTATTAAAACATAAGTCACGCAGTTTGAAACAGAGTTAATTTTCAGTTTATTTTCGGAGTAGAGGTGTTGTTTTGTTAAAGTGAATGACACTGTTAAGTCGTGTGTTGAACTTGAGCTGACATATTGTTAACATTACATTAGATTGTTATTATAGACATATACTTTCTCCAGTGTTTATGATCCTAGTGCGTGAACATGTCCCTCGAAGCTGGACCAAGTGATTTTTCCATCAAAAAGCGTGAAGTAATTCCTTCTGTGACTTTGTGGGTTCCTAGAATTAAAAATTCAATTTGCCGAAATTATAAATGTTCTTTATTTTCGTAGAAATTCTGTTGAGTACTCACGTAACAACACTAAATCACATATGCAACACAACATTCCAAGGTCCATGAAAACACAGACAGTTTACTCAGCAACACTCTTGTTACAAGACTTTACAACAAAAACTTGCAACTCACCCTGTTTACAATTCTACTCAACTCCTCGCCAGTCGTCGCCTCTTTAAATACTTGCATCGATAAGTCTAGATTGTTCTAAACTAAACCAGAACCCGAACCATCTCTATCAGTCCAGGAATGTCCATTTATCACAGTTTGTTTGCCTCGGCAGACCATTATCTGCCTGTTATCTTTGTCCGCGGGCTCTAGGTTTACACACTGCCCGCCTATCAATTTCTTTTGCGTAAACAAGCCACGCGGTACGGGTTCGCCACAATTCTCAGGGCAGAAAATTATATTTAATATGAACAAGTTTTTACGAAAGCTCTCCAATCTAGAATATAGGGCGACCTTAGATTGTTTCACAATCCCAACAATTAACTCTGTAACCTTGTAGCGTTTATAGTGTAGACACAGTGTCACGAATTTGTAGTGAAGGAGCTTCTCCTTACAAAATAGGAGTGTACCTGTGTTTCAATTTCCGGGAAAAATCCATGAAGTAGGAAAGTGAGTTACTGGATTAGAGACCGTGTTTACTGTTCCACTCCTGTGACGTGTGTCAAGCTAAGACCTTAATGTTTTAGTAATATTTATTGTGTTATTTAATTATGGGAAGAATAGCCAAAACTTTGACTGGCGAGTAAAACTGCTCTTATGTACAGGAACCTCTGCAGGTACACAACAGCGCTCCGTTTGTGCACTGGCCAGCGTTCGTATGTCTTTAACTTTTGCGAGCGATATAGTAGAATCTGTCAGCGCAATATTAACTTTATGGTAAATCTATATCTGACTTTTTCTACACTTGTACCAACTCTTATTTCCCTATTACTTCGAGATAAACAGCTTATTGTAGTTACAAGGGAGTAAGGTAGAACTTAAGTGATAGTCAAATGTTTTAAAACTGGTTGTCTAGTGACCTCTTTGAAATGCCGTTCTCTTTGTATGTCCAGGAGACAAAAATTGAAGGTACAATGGAATATGGGAATACAGTAGACTTTACGTGATAGTCAAATGTTTTAAAACTGATTGTCTAGGTGACGTCTTTGAAATTCCGTTCTCTTTGTATGTCCAGGAGACAAAAATTGAAGGTACAATGGAATATGGGAATACAGTAGACTTTAAGTGACAGTCAAATATTTTAAAACTGGTTGTCTAGATGACCTCTTTGAAATTCCGTTCTCTTTGTATGTCCAGGAGACAAAAATTGAAGGTACAAGGGAATATGGGAATACAGCAGACTTTACGTGATAGTCAAATGTTTTAAAACTGATTGTCTAGGTGACGTCTTTGAGATCCGTTCTGTTTGTATGTCGAAGAGATAAAAATGAATGTGCAAGGGAATAGAGTAATATATCATATATTGTCCCAAGATCCACTGTTTTTTTGTTTTGTTTTGTTTGTGTTTTATCCACCTCTTACAGTACCAATTATATGAAATAATTCAAGATAAATAAAACTACTGATGACATTTCTAGAAAATTCAACATATAATTTCTATTTACCATAAAATTATTTTGAACATCTGGTTGTTCAGTCAAAATCTTTACTGAGAAAACTAGAATTTCCGAAAAATGTTACAAGTAAGGGGTAGTTTAGAGTGACGGGATTTTGTTGCATCTTGGAGGATACTCACATGAACACCAATTTTGGCACTTAACCACTGACACACACACACACACACTTACACGGGCAAAACACGCGCGTGATACTTTCTATTCAAATGCTTTTTATTAAGAGAAATCAAAACGCACTTGGATTTCTGTATGGAATGAAATAGCTTTACAAGTAGTGAGCCTAATTAGCGGAGTGGGTTAAGAAAACAGTGTGAATGTAACATAATCTTTGCCTATACACACGACGTTCTTAATTGTCTGGTACGAAAGAAGTTCTGATTAAAATGATATATGGATAAAGTTACCGTCTCTATCTGTCCAGAGATGGCACTAGCTGTAATATCTTACCATGATTAAGAAGATTTGCAATTATTTACCGAGGTTTACATTAAATTGTAATCATGTTCTTTAAATGCAGCTTGGATTTCTTCTTATATTCTTCGCTTAAATTAAGCAATAGCTGTAGTTTTAAATGGAAAAATTATCCAACGAACAAATAGTAGTGCTTTCAAAAGGAAGTCTTTTAAAGTCCATATATAGATAAACTTTTTCTTCTAATGTTTCATTTATAGATGTCTTTCGTTGTCTCTTGTAGTAAACAACACAAGTATACATCTCTATAACGAAAAGAATTATCTCTACCAGATTTAATATTGCAGGTCAAACTGAAGAATAGTCTTAAAATTTGTGACACAAATACGCAAGAATGCCTACGCTAATATACTGTCAAAGACATTCGACTATCGATTACCTCGCAGATCGTTTACTGCGCTGTTCATATTTTCTCCAGTTTCTCCGCTTTCCTGGGAAAAACTTCTGTCTTCCTTGCCTAGTAGGCACATAACCTATACGTTAAAATGGCTTTCAACTTCATATTGTCACCCAATTATCGGAAATCCCGACCAACGACAGCTGAGAAGGGACCAGAGGCATACGGGCCACACCCACTCATCTATCTCAGTCACTAACTGAGGGTTGATTAAGGAAGTGTCACTTGCCGCTGGCCACCTCTTCCCCCCTTCCACTGCCATCTGGAACCTTCGCGGTAATTCAGTGAAACCAGGGACTTCTGGAATACAGTGATATCCCTATAAAAAGGGCTGCAATGAGTGAGGACAGTCAGTTCTTGGCGGGCAGCGAAGCAGCGCCGTGCTAGTGTACGGACGAGAAGACTGTGTACGTGCATGGATGAGTGTGCGTCAGTGGAATTGTAACGGACGAACTGGTGAAACGTGATTGTGTGCATTACGTAATTCTGTGTAATTGGCAAGTGTTCAACTGTAAGTCGGTGGAAATAAAGAACATTTTTGAGTGGTGCAATCGGACTTTTAATTTCACGAACCCACAAAGTCACACTGGTGTTAGGAAGCGGGACGATAACATCACCAAACTTTACAACCATGGACGCGGCATTAGAAAAAATGTTGGAGAAGATGCTGGAAATGAAGGCCGAATTAACAGAGAAGACGGAAGCGGCAAATAACAGCCTGGCCGCGAAGCTGGAGACTACAAATAACAACCTGGCCGCGGAACTGAAACAAATGGAGACGGCAAACAACAACTTGGCCACGACAATGACCGCAAAGATGGCCGAACTGACCACGGAAATGAAGGTGGCGAACGAGACTCTCGCCGCCAAATTTGAAGAACAGTTGGCCGGCGTGAGGGATCACGTAACGGAGCTGGGCAAGCGGATGGGCCAAGTGGACGAGCGCGTCGAGGACCTGGCGAACCGCTTCAATGACCTAGAGGAAAAGGCCGACAGTAACGCCAAGTCCCTGAACGCCGTGGTGGAAGACATCGAAGACCTTGCGAACCGCGTAAACAAACTGGAGGGAAAGGCCGACAGCAGCCTCAGGTCCCTGAACGCCATGGTGGAGGATGTCGTCGGCAGGAAGCTGAAGGATTTGAAGGCCGACGCGCCGGGACGCGACACAACATCTGCACGCGTCAAACCTCCCAAGTATGACGGCGCGTCAACGTTTGAGGTCTTCCGCCGCCAGTTCGACGCAGTGGCCAAGCACAACAGATGGTCGCCAGAGGAGGAGGCCACACAGTTAATAGCCAGCCTCCAGGGACGGACCGCCGAAGTCCTAAACGCAGTGCAGACAACGGCGGCGCCCAAGGACATCTGGGAGGCCCTAGAGAATCGTTTCGGAAACCACCGCTTAGCCGCAGCGTACCGCAGCCAGATAAAGGCAAGGTCACAGCAGCCAGGGGAGGCGCTGCAGGAGTTCGCTCTGGCAGTTGAACAACTGGCTAGCAAGGCCCTAGTCGACCTGTCACCAGAGTTCATATCCCGGGAAGCTGTCTACACATTCGTGGACGGGGTACAAGATACGGAGTTTCGTCAGCGCCTAATGCTCGGCGATTATAAAACCATCCACGAGGCGCTGGCGGCAGCATTAAGGATGAAGGCGGCCAAGGTAACAGCTATCCCGACGTCGAGAACGAGGAGTGTCCACTACACCGAAGTTATCACGGCATCGGGCGACACCTTGCCTGTGGAGAACGAGGACCTGCTGAAGCTGACCTTGGGAACGAGTACCGTACGTCTGTGGGTGTTCATCGCGAAGGTGGCTGAGGAGGTGATACTGGGATTGGATGCCCTTCAGGAACCACGAGGCGATAGTCGACGTCGGCAGGAAGGTCCTGCGGCTCAACGGGGAAGAGGTTATACTCCGTCAACCAGAAGAGCGTCTTGGAATTTGCAGGGTCGTCTTGAGCGAGGACGTGGTTGTCCCCGCGAGGAGCGAGGTGGTGGTGACTGGGCGACTGGAAGGACAGAGAACCAGGTACATGATGCTGGACCAGAAGACGCCTGCACGCGGACTGTGTGTAGCCAGGGCATTGCTGCCGCGCCGAGAGGAGGTGCCAGTGAGACTGCTAAATCCAACGGACACCGATCACGACGTCCAGGCCGGGACGGAGTTGGGAACGTGCGAGCCCGTGGTGAGCGTAACAGCAATCGACAAGACACAGGTGCCGGTGCCGACGCAACGCCTGGGTCACCGGCTAGAAGGCCTACTGGAGAGGGCGGCCGACCACCTGACCGCAGAACAGCTGAAGAAAGTTCGACAACTGCTTAGGCGATACCAGAGCGTATTCAGCCAAGGCGACAGTGACTACGGCCGCACGGACAAAGTGCTTCACCGCATCGATACCGGGGACGCCCGGCCTATTCGGCAACCACATAGACGCGTTCCGCTGGTGAAGCAAGGGGCGGTAGGAGACATGCTGGAGGACATGGGATCCAGGGGAGTGATTGAAGAGTGGGACAGCCCTTGGTGTTCCCCTGTAGTCTTGGTGACGAAGAAAAACGGCGAGCTGCGCTTCTGCGTAGACTACAGAAAGCTGAACTCTGTCACCCTGAAGAACTGTTTTCCCTTACCCCGGATTGACGACACCCTGGACACGCTAGCTGGTGTACAGTGGTTCTCGACCCTGGACCTGAAGTCGGGCTACTGGCAGGTAGCTCAAGACCCAAGAGACAAGGAGAAGACCGCATTCTCGACAGACCAAGGGCTCTGGCAGTTCACGGTTATGCCCTTTGGCCTCTGCAACGCACCAGCTACCTTCCAACGCCTCATGGAGTCAGTGATAGGAGGGCTGACTTACGATGCCTGCCTGCTATACCTGGACGAAATCATCATCGTCGGGAAGACTTTTGAAGATCACCTCGAGAATCTGAGTAAGGTGCTACAGAGACTGCAGGCGACCAACTTGAAGCTGAACGCGAAGAAGTGCCAGCTCTTCCGCAAGGAAGTCAACTACTTAGGTCACATGGTCTCAGCAACCGGAGTGGCCACAGACCCGGAGAAGACACAGGCTGTGAGAGATTGGCCTCGCCCAAAGGATAAGAAAGAGTCGCGCAGTTTCCTGGGGCTGTGCAGCTATTACCGCCGCCTCATAAAACGGTTATCCAACATCGCCAAACCCCTCACCCACGTGACAGAGGAACACCGGCCTTCTGTGTGGACCGAGGACGCAGAAAACGCTTTCCACCACCTAAAGGAGAACCTGTGCAGTGCCCCAATTTTGGGTTTCCCACAACCGGGTGGTGCCTTCATTGTGCACACCGACGCCAGCGACAATTGCATTGGAGGTGTCCTATCGCAAATCCAGGACGGCCATGAGCGGGTGATAGCCTGCTACAGCACGACGCTATCCAAGGCAGAGAAGAACTACTGCGTCACCCGACGAGAATTATTGGCGGTAGTAAAGACATTGGAGCACTTCCACAAGTACCTGTACGGTCAGCCATTCCACCTGAGGACTGACCATTCCGCACTAAACCGGCTATTGTGCTCTAGGAACCTGGAAGGCCAGACAGCACGTTGGGTCCAGAGGCTGCAAGAGTACGACTTCACCTCGGAACATCGTAGAGGGAAGAGCCACGGTAACATTGATGCTATGTTCCGAAGACCCTGTCCAAAAGAGTGCGGCCAGTGCACAACAGTGGAAGAGAAGGCGCGTGCCGCAGCAGTCCAAGTAGTCACGGCAGTGCCTGCGGATGGCTGGGATAGCGCAGGCCTGAGGAGGGAGCAGCTGGCGGACGCATACTTGGGGCCACAATTGAGGGAAGTAGAGGCAGTGACGAGACCAACCAGGGAGGACATCGCACCGAGGAGCGCCACCTACAAGTCGTACCTGGCCCAATGGGACTCTTTGAATACCAGAGGGGGCGTGCTGTTCCGGGTATGGGAAACACCAAATGGGAAGACGCAGAGAGAACAGTTGGTACTTCCCTGGAGAAAGGTCCGGGAAGTCTTGGAGGAAGTGCACCCGGTACTTCAGGAGGACATCTAGGAGCGAACCGAACGATTGACAAACTACGGCAGCGCTACTACTGACTGAGACTCCGAGCAGATGCTGAGAGATGGTGCTGTCAGTGTCACGTGTGCGCGGCGAGTCGTAGCCCCCAGACTAGGAGCCGGGGTCACATGCAGCAGTACAACGTCGGAGCGCCATTCGATCGGATCGCCATTGACATTCCTACCCGTTCCCAGTTTCCTACCGAGGCAACAGGTACCTAATGGTGGTCGTGGACTACTTCACCAAGTGGACGGAGGTGTAAGCCATCCCAAACCAAGAGGCAAAGACAATCACAGACTGCCTCGTGGAGCAAGTGTTCTGTCGATTTGGGGTGCCGTTAGAGCTACACAGTGACCAGGGTACCAACTTTGAGTCCAACCTAATGAAGGAGGCGCAACAAAGGCTTGGGGTAAACAAGACCCGCACGACGCCTCTACATCCCCAGTCGGATGGCATGGTCGAAAGATACATCAAGACCTTAGAAGAGCACCTGAGGAAGGTCGTGGCCAGCCATCAGCGTGACTGGGACGTCAAATTGCCACTGTTCTTGCTGGCCTACCGCTCGTCTACACACGACACAACTAGAATGACGCCAGCCAGCTTAATGTTCGGCACAGAGTTACGCCTCCCTTGTGACCTGGCATTTGGAAGCCCTCCGGAAGCGAAACAGCCGGTGACCGAGTATGTGGAGAACCAGGTGGACCACCTCCACGACATGAACGAGATTGCTCGCCAGAACATCCAAAAGGCGAGCGACCGCATGAAGACCAGATATGACAGGCAAGCCAACAGCCAAGGCTTCCAGCAAGGTGACCTGGTCTGGTTGTACCGTCCTACGCGGACCAAGGGACGCTGCGCGAAGCTTCAGCAGCCATGGCAAGGACCGTACCGGGTGGTGAAGAGGATTAACGACGTGGTCTACCGCATCCAGAAGGTGCCCCGAGGAAAGATGTTGGTGGTACACCTGGACCGCCTGGCCGGCTACGATGGTGCTGTTTGGGACGACCAGCTTTGAGGAGGGAGCAGTGTCACCCGAACGTCGGAACACAATATAGAGCAGGCAAGCAGGGGACGGTCGGCGTTTGCCACGTCCCCCTCGTTTGTCTTATAGTGGTGACAAGGGATGACTGGGAGAAAAAAACATCACTGTGACGTCTCTTTCTGTCCCACCTGTGTTCTCGAACTTACGGGATATTTCATCTAATCTAGAACTTCCAGATCGGCCAGCTGACCCTATATATGCAACACGTCGGGCAGGAGGAGTCAGTCAGTTCTTGGCGTAAGGGCGCCGTGCTAGTGTACGACGAGAAGACTGTTTGGGTGCATCGGAGGATTGTACGTAATTACGAGAGTAAAGTGGAATTGTAACGGACGAACTGTATAATTCTGTGTAATTGACAAGTGTTAAACTGTAAGTCGGTGGAAATAAAGAACATTGCTGAGTTTGTGTAATTGGACTTTTCATTTCACGAACCCACAAAGTCACAATACTATCAAAGACTCTTTGACTATCGATTACCTCGCAGATCCTTTAGTGCGCTGTTCAATTTTTCTTCAGGTTCTCCTCTTGACTGGTAAAAACTTCTGTCTTCCTGCCTAGTAACCACATAACCTATATGTTAAAAAGGCTTTCAACTTCATATATTTACTAATATTCGCGCCATCTGTAACGGACATTGTACATCGAATACTTCCACCATTGACTAGATGATTTCAGTATCTGTGATTTCTCTAGAAAATATTGCCACGAGGCAGTGTTTTGTTACTGTATAGACGAGCACCTAGGGCGGTAGAAGCGGGAAATCAGAGAATCAGATGCTGCCCAAGCCACGCCCAGAGAGAGAACCGACAGTTCCATTGTTATCACTACATCAAGAAGGATCGTCCTAGTTTATTCCTCTATATACTTCGAGATAAACATTATCTCATTTTAGTTACAAGAGAATACAGTAGAGTTTAAGTCATAGTCAAATGTTTTAAATCTAGTTCTCTAGGTTATGTCTCTGAAATCTCGTTCTCGTTGTATGTCCAAGAGATACAAAATGAAAGTACACGAGAATATGGGAATACAGTAGACTTTAAGTGATAGACACATGTTATAATACTGATTGCCCAGGTGACGTCTTCGAAATTCCGTTCTCTTTGTATGTCCATGAGATAACAAATGAATGTACTAGGGAATATGGGAATACAGTACACTTTAAGTGATAGCCAAATGTTATAAAACTGGTTGTCCAGGAGACCACTTTGAAATTACGTTCACTTTGTATGTCCAAGAGATAAAAATGAAGGTACAATTGGAATATGGGTATACAGTAGACTTTATTGATAGTCAAATATTTTAAACCTGGTTGTCTAGGTGACGTCTTTGTAATTCCGTTCTCTTTGTATGTCAAAGAGATAAAAAAGGAAGTAACAAGGGAATATGGGAATACAGTAGACTTTAAGTTATAGTTAAATGTTTTAAAACTGTTTGCCTAAGTGACGCCTTTGAAATTACGTTCTCTTTGTATGTCCATGAGATAACAAATGAATGTACTAGGGAATATGGGAATACAGTACACTTTAAGTGATAGCCAAATGTTATAAAACTGGTTGTCCAGGAGACCACTTTGAAATTACGTTCACTTTGTATGTCCAAGAGATAAAAATGAAGGTACAATGGAATATGGGTATACAGTAGACTTTATTGATAGTCAAATATTTTAAACCTGGTTGTCTAGGTGACGTCTTTGTAATTCCGTTCTCTTTGTATGTCAAAGAGATAAAAAAGGAAGTAACAAGGGAATATGGGAATACAGTAGACTTTAAGTTATAGTTAAATGTTTTAAAACTGTTTGCCTAAGTGACGCCTTTGAAATTACGTTCTCTTTGTATGCCCAAGAGATAAAAATGAAGGTACAAGGGAATATGGGAATACGGTAGACATTAAGTGATAGTCAAATGTTTTAAAACTGGTTGTCTAGGTGAGGTCTTTGTAATTCCGTTCTCTTTGTAACTCCAAGATGTAAAAAAATGAATAATAGTTTTCTTAGAGAAAACCATAAGTGCAGTAGAACCTGGAAGATACAGACACAAATACCATTGTTGCATTTAACCACTATCTCTCTCTCTCTCTCTCTCTCTCTCTCTCTCTCTCTCTCTCTCTCTCTCTCTCTCTCTCTCTCTCACACACACACACACACACACACACACACACACACACAGACACATTCACACACGCACACATTACACGCGCGTGGAACTTTCTATTAAAATGGTTTTCTATCAGGGAATCTCAAAACGTACTTGAGTTTCTGCATGGAAAGAAGTAGCTTAACAAATAATAAGCCTAACTAGAGGAGTGGGTTAAAAACAGTGTGAATATAACATATTGTTTACTAATACACAACGACCTCCCTTTAATTACATTAACTTTGCACTAGTAGAGAAATTTTTATAACAAAGATATATGGATGAAGTTACCACCTCTAGCTGTCCAGAGATGGCACCAGCTGTAATATCTTACCATAATTTAGAACATTTGCGATTATTTTCATTGTTTTATAATAAATTCTAACCATGTTGTTTAAATACGGCTTAGATTTAATATTATTTTCTTCGTTTACATAAAGCAATAACTGTAATTCATACAGAGAAATTATTCAACGAACGAATAGTTGTGTGTGGGAAAAGAAGTCTCCTAAGTTCGATATATATTTACACGTTTTATGCTTTCGTTTATTGCTTTATGTACCTACTTTACATCTCCATTTTTATTCGTTGTAATAAACAACTTTCATGTCTTCAAGGAGTCGAATTTATTCTACCAGAGACAAGATGATATGTCATTGAGAAGATTTAAGTTAACACTTGTGAGACAAAACATATTATTCTTCAGTAACGCCTAATCCACTACAATATTGTCACCCAATTATCGGAAAGCACGACCAACTGACAGCTGAGTAGGGGACCGGAGGCATTCGGATCTCATCTACCCATTTATCTCGGTTACTAATTGAGGGGATGACTACGGAGGTGTCACTGGTCGCTGGCCCCTTCCCCTGCCGTCTGGAACCTTCGCGGTGATTCACTGAAACGAGAGACTTCGAGAAACAGTGATATCCCTATAAAAGAGGGCTGCAGTTGGTGGACCCACCCAACCATCCCTTCTATGAAGCGGATTACAGGGCACTCCTAAACCTAGACCCCAGAGTGTGCATAGCTGGCGACTTCAATGCCAAACACCCAGGATGGAACAGCCGCATCCAAAACGACAGGGGAAGGAGCATCTACCGCCTCATCAGCGGAGATCCAACCCTCCATGCGCATGCCCCGCGGGGTCCAACGCACTTCCCGCCTGGTGGCAGGGCGGACGTCATAGACTTCGCAATCACCAAGAACATTCCATTTCATCTGCACTTCACGGCGGTAAACATTATGGATTCTGACTACAACACAGTTGTGATCAATTCAGACGTTATCGTCGCAGTTTTAGCAACGGCTGACTGGGTGGATGAAGTCGACTGAGATGCTGCCATCCTTGATATCCAAAACTCCGTGGAAGCCCGCCCTCGAATGGACTCTGTAGAGTCACTCGAGGCGGCAGCTAAGAAATTCTCCACATCCATCCTCAAGGCGGTCCGTGCTCACACACACCGCATTCCAATCGAGACACCAAACCCCACAGATATCCCAGGACCCATCAAACAGCTTATAAGGGCTAAAAACGCCGTAAGAAATCTGTGGCAAGGATTTCGACATCCCAGGATAGGAGAAGTACATCAGAGGTTCAAATCCCTGGTAAGACGACTCCTAAGAGCACACCGCAAAGAGGCCTGTGAAAACATGTTAAGGCAAACCGATCTCCAGTATAGAAAACCGTGGCGAATAGTCCGTAGCCTGCGGAAAGACAGAACAGTACACCAGCATCCCCTACATAGCCCTAGAGGTCGACTCGTTTACGAGTCGAGAGAAAAAGCAGATGCACTAGCAGACTATCTGGAGGCCCAGTTCCAGCACAGGATTGAGCCAATGGACGACGACCATGCTGACCTCGTAGAACGAGTGGTGGAGGACTTCCTGGAAGCTCTGCCCCCGGACCACGAGGAGTTCCACATTCCCATAGTTACCCCAAGAGAGTTAGCAACCACGCTTAACTCTCTAAGAAACATCAAAGCCCCTGGGCAGGATAGTGTCACAGCGGAAATGCCCAAGCACCTTCCACGCAGAGCCGTGATTCACTTAACCCGGATTTAAAACGCATGCCTGTTCATGCGCCACTTTCCAGCTGTCTGGAAGGAGGCACACGTGGTGTGCATTTTAAAACCGGAAAAAAATCCGGTCTTCCCGTCCAGTTACCGCTCCATCAACCTTCTACCAGTTTTGTCGAAGGTATTCCAAAAACTGCTCCTCTCCCGGCTTCTTCCTCATCTAGAGAAAAGGGGCCTAATCCCGTAACACCAGTTTGGCTTCCGTTCTGGCCACTTCACGACCGAGCAGCTACTGCGGGTTACCGAGAAGGCCTCCTTGGGATTCCACGAAAGGTCTAAAACGGTAGCAGTGCTGCTCGACGTGGAGAAGGCATTCGCCACAACCTGGCACGAGGGGGTCATTTACAAGCTCCTAGAGCATCAGATCCCTCCTCCATACATTTCCTTGGTATCCGGTTTCCTCGGAAACCGAAGCTTCCGAGTAAAGGTGGAGGGGGCGCTGTCCACAGAGCGGCCCATTGGAGCTGGAGTGCCGGAAGGCAGTGTGCTGTCGCCGGCGCTCTTCGCAGCTTACATGGCCGACATTCCAACGCACCACAACACCCAAACCTGTCAGTATGCGGACGATCTCATGATCTTCGCAGTCAATAGGAATACATGGTACAGCTTCCGGCAAATCCAAACCTAGCTCCGGGCCATTGGCGAATGGAGCGCAAAATGGCGAATGGCAATTAACCCGGAGAAGAGCTCTGCTATTCTCCTGGCGAAAACCAGAGCCAACCGGTTGCAGCAGAACTTCGTTTTACGGCGCCGTAGAGTCCCATGGGTGCAAACGGCGAAGTATCTCGGAGTGACGCTGGACCGTAAGTTAACTTACGTTCCGCACGTCAAGGGCAAGGTCCAGCTGGGGCACGTCGCACTCCGGAGCCTATAACCTATTTTCAGATCAACCATGCCGATCCGACTCAAACTCCAGCTGTATCGGGAGATCATTCCGCCTATGATTCTGTACTGCTGTGAGATCTGGGGAACAGTGGCTAATACCACTTTCGTCAGGCTCCAGACGCTGCAGAACAAGGCACTCTGCATCATTTACGATACAGGCTGGAGATTCCCGGCTCATATCCTACATGAGCACTCCCAGATCCCGTACATTGTCGATGTCATTCGCGAGAGGGCACGATCAATGTATGACAAAATCCAAATTCACCCCAACCCTTTAGTGAACTCCCTGGGAAGGTATGACCAGAGAGATCAAAGACGCTTGCCGTCCTTCAGACTGCCGAGAGACATCTTGGGGCCCCTTGGTTAACCCAAGAAAAACCCCAGATGTCACTGGGACCAATTTTTACGCCTGATGGATCAAGCGCTACACAACCCGTAGCCAAAACGGAGCATAAAATTAAATCGTGTCTCCCAATACGGGGGGACGATTAAGTGCAGCTGCCCACGAGATTTAACTCAAAGGGGCAACCCATTCCAAATTCCAAATAAATTCAAACACCCCAGCAGAACATGGAAGCAAATACTAGCTCATTTCGTAGGTTAAGCCGCAAAGCGGCTAGGTACTGCGGCATAAGACACCCGGACGGGGGAAAAAATAGCCAACATCAGTTTATTTTAAGCCTTACTTATTTATTATAATAAGACAGTTTTAAATCTGCAAAGAGCCGAATTGATTCTGCCGTAGTGAATATAGCAGAAGACTAAAGTTAAAATTTGCGAGACAAATACACAGGAACGCCCATTCTAAAGACATTTGACTATCGATTGCCTCACAGTTGCCTTAGTCCGATGTTCATTTTTCATTTGTTTCACCTCTTGCCTGGTACAAACTTAGATATTCCTTGGCTAGAAAACACATAACCTATTTCCTAAAAAGGCTCATAAACATAAAACTCGCCTCGCAATTCCCATAAATAACTTTTACAAATTTTAGTTCCGTTTAAAAACGTGGCATATTGAAAGTTTTAATTAAGTAATTACTAACTCAGAACTTAGTTCACGTATTGCCGAAATGATACACGTGAAGTTTTGATAGTTCTGCTATGCAGCAAAATACCAGGAACTAGAGCAAGGTCAATGCTGGGCATTCGTAGTCGTGCAGCTACCATTAATGCACTTTAACCTCACCAAATGCTTCTGAAATACATCAAGTCTAGTAGATCAAGGTGAAGCAATGTAATCCTGGTTCTTTATCTATGTCAGTGTCGTGATAAACCAACAATGAAAGCATTTCCCCTAACGACTGTATCATTATTGGGCGATTCTGGGAATCAAACACAAGTCTTATGTGACGTATTCACCCTTGCATTAACCTAACTTAATAAGCTGACTCTAAAAATGTTTAGAAAATAAACCAAGAGATAGTTTAAAATACGGATATGACTTCTTTACTTTTTTTCCTCTTCTTTTGTTTAGTTTTGAAAATATACCTTTAAAACAAATCTGCCACCATTTCCGAGGCACATACTTCAAAAGTTAGATTTATATAATCTTCTACTACCTCATATATAGAAGAGTGATCCTATGTATTTTGTCTTTAAAATCTTCATTGTGGTCGCAAGTGAATAGGTTTTAATCTCAGTTGTAGTCATAAGCTTCCTTACCCATAGTTCTTACTTATCCTGAAAAATGAATATCAGATTACTGTAACATGCATAGACCCAATATTTACAATGTTTAAATGAGACCACGGGACATGGAGCTTAGAGTTACCAGACATTCATCTTTCAGGATAAGAGAAAACCTCAAACGTTAAGTCATATCGGACGACGAATGAAATGATGTTCAAATAAGTACAGGGTACATAGAGCTTAGAGTTACCAGACATTCATCTTTCAGGATAAGAGAAAACCTCAAACGTTAAGTCATATCGGATGACGAATGAAATGATGTTCAAATAAGTACAGGGTACATAAAGCTTAGAGTTACCAGACATTCATCTTTCAGGATAAGAGAAAACCTTCAACGTTAAGTCATATCGGACGATGAATGAAATGATGTTCAAATAAGTACAGGGTACATAAAGCTTAGAGTTACCAGACATTCATCTTTCAGGATAAGAGAAGACCTCCAACGTTAAGTCATATCGGACGATGAATGAAATGATGTCCAAATGAGTACAGGGTACATAAAGCTTAGAGTTACCAGACATTCATATTTCAGGATAAGAGAAAACCTCCAACGTTAAGTCATATCGGACGATGAATGAAATGATGTTCAAATGAGTTCAGGATACATAGAGCTTAGAATTGCCAGACATTCATCTTTCAGGATAAGAGAAAACCTCCAACGTTAAGTCATATCGGACGATGAATGAAATGCTGTTCAAATAAGTACAGGGTAAATAGAGCTTAGAGTTAGCAGACATTTATCTCTCCAGATAAGGGAAAACCTCCAACGTTAAGTCATATCGGACGATGAATGAACTGATGTTCAAGTAAGTACAGGATACATAGAGCTTAGAGTTACCAGACATTCATATTTCAGGATAAGAGAAAACCTCCAACGTTAAGTCATATCGGACGATGAATGAAATAATGTTCAAATAAGTACAGGGTACATAGAGCTTAGAGTTACCAGACATTCATCTTTCAGGATAAGAGAAAAGCTCCAACGTTAAGTCATATCGGACGATGAATGAAATGATGTTGAAATAAGTATAGGGTACATAGAGCTTAGGGTTACCAGACATTCATCTTTCAGGGTAAGAGAAAACCTCCAACGTTAAGTCATATCGGACGATGAATGAAATGATGTTCAAATAAGTACAGGGTACATAGAGCTTAGAGTTACCAGACATTCATCTTTCAGGATAAGAGAAAACCTCAAACGTTAAGTCATATCGGACGATGAATGAAATGATGTTCAAATAAGTATAGGGTACATAGAGCTTAGAGTTACCAGACATTCATCTTTCAGGATAAGAGAAAACCTCCAACGTTGTCATATCGGACGATGAATGAAATGATGTTCAAATAAGTACAGGGTACATAGTGCTTAGAGTTACCAGACATTCATCTTTCAGGATAAGAGAAAACCTCCAACGTTGCCATATCGGACGATGAATGAAATGATGTTCAAATACGTACAGGGTACATAGAGCTTAGAGTTACCAGACATTCATCTTTCAGGATAAGAGAAAACCTCCAACGTTAAGTCATATCGGACGATGAGTGAAATGATGTTCAAATAAGTACAGAGTACATAGAGGTTAGAGTTACCAGACATTCATCTTTTAGAGTAAGAGAAAACCGAAGGGGGCAATATTTTGTACACGTGAAAAGATCTGTCGCTCTTTCCTGAATTTCTACCCACAGCTTTGGAAACCGGAGGTTAGCTTGTTCCCTCTAGAACGTTTCTAAACAACTTTAGACCAGCACGGGGACGTTTTGTAGAAGCAACAAGGGAGTTTCCAAATATATAACAGTCCTAAATTGTGGTGAAAACTTTGCTATCTAAGGGAGAGAATTCAGCAAATTCCAAAACAGTAATCAAAACTGCAGAGGATAGAATGAGTGAAATGCCGTAGAAAGAGCAAGATAATATCCACGAAAGATATTGAAAACAAAGGAAAAGACTATCTAGAATTCTTGAATGACAAACCTGAATACAATGGAATAGGCGCTATTGTTAAAGCCGAGATAGAGAGATTGCGAGAGAAAGCTACGTGAGTTATTATCCATGGGCAATGAAAACCTGAATATTAAAATAATGAGATGTAATGTTCGACAGAGCCCGCCTCTGTAGCATGGTGGTACAGTGTCAGGAGGTCCCAAGCTAAAGTATCGATCAGAGTGATAAGCTTTTCCATTATCCTGACGTCAAATCTGAAGTAACTTTTTCTCAATTATTATAATGTAATATCACTTAAGTTAAATTCCACTACCAGAAACAAATGTGCCTCGTATTTATTAATTTATTTGTTTTTGGTTTTTTCATTCGTAAAGAAATAATATTACCGCAGTTGAGCCCTAAATGTATAGGGTTTAGCAAGATTATTATCCGCAATATAAATTGCAACAGAAAACTTCATCCACTGTTCGCAGAAGAGAAAACTAGATATCAGTATGCGACACATAAATAGAAAGAAGAATATATGAGGTGAGGAACATAATATAATATACTGTAATATGACAAACATAAGATCTATGTACAAAGGTCACCTTGTAGAAACACTTGTTCCTCTCTACTTCCAGATAAACATTATATAATTGTAGTTTCAATGGAACACAGTAGACTTTAAGTGATAGTCAAATGTTTCAAAGCTGGTTGTCTAGGTGACGTCTTTGAAATTCCGTTCTCTTTGTATATTCAAGGGATACAAATGAAGGTACAAGGGAATATGGGAATACAGTAGACTTTAAGTGATAGTCAAATGTTTCAAAACTGGTTGTCTAGGTGACGTCTTTCAAATTCCGTCCTCCTTGTATGTCCAAGAGATAAAAAATGAAGGTACAAGGGAATATGGAAATACAGTAGACTTTAAGTGATAGTCAAATGTTTTAAAACTGTCTAGGTGACGTCTTTTAAACTCCATTCTATTTGTATGTCCAAGAGGTAAAAAATGAAGGTGCAAGGGAATATGGGAATACAGTAGACTTTAAGTTACCGTCAACTGTTTTAAAACTGGTTTTCTATGTGACGTCTTTGAAATTCCCGTCTGTTCGTATGTTTAACAGATAACAAATGAATAATGACTTCCCCTTTAAGAAAATATTAATATTGGAATATTCAGATGTATAAAGAATAATATCTGGGAAGTATTTTAACAAAATATGCATTTGTTATGTAGTACTGTTACAGTTTACCAGTAAGATGGAATATTGTACTATATAGCAAAGAATATGATGAGTGCAGGTTAAACTGGGTAGCAAAAGCGATCAAATAAATAATGTATAGGTATATAAATCAGTTCAGAACAGCAATATTCAGCGACTTCCGCGCTAATGGTGAAAGGTGCCTAACTCATTGAAGTGGCACGTGTGACGTAACACCATGGTCCACCAGGAACCTTCAGCGATGACGTTGCTCCTTCCAAAATTTAAGGATATAACACGACTTTGCTTTATCAGCGTGAAAGGGCAAATGCTGTCCGAATTCGAAAGCTGCAAACAGATTGTCTCCGAGTACTTGGGACCATTTGCTTCCGCAGAAAGATGTCACCAAACTGAGATCATGGATGTGAATCCCGTGGATGACCTTCCTGAGTCATGTGCTTTTTCAGGTCATTGCTACATTACTAGGAATTTTTATTTTAAGGTGTCGCATTCAACTGACTGAACAGACATACCGCACATATGAACTGTGAAACTTGTGCAAATGTTGTTCATAATATTTCTGTAATAATAAAACCTACCAACCAACATATGCAATAGTGGCAGTAACACTCACCCATAACACAAAATTCTCAGAACTCCAGATATATTACTGCTTTAGTAGACTTCCATTCTTACATACAACTATTCGTTCCCTCGCCATCGTCTGTGTATACATTACAGCTACTTCTTGTTTCAATCGAAGAAAACACAATTAAACATGATCTATAAGCAAAGATAAAAATCATAGTTTGCCCTAAGCCTGTATAAATAATTACAATTTTTCTTCCACGCGATAAGATATGACTGGTGGCGCCATCTCCTGACAGAAAGTCGTACTTGGTAGAAAGTGTTCGTCTATGTTCGTGAAGTAAAATTTGCCTCCTGGGAAAGAATACGATTTAAACAATGTCGTGTATATAGGATAGGCGCGGGTGAATTGTATCAATATTTTGAAAATCTTTCACAATAACCTTATGTAAATATCTTTATATTGATGCTTGGGCATTCTAGATAATGGTAAGTGCTAAGTTTTTTTAATGAATAATTTTCTGTATAATTCCGTTTCCGAGTGGGAACTAATCCTATCGCCGGCATTAGGTTTGGCAGAGCGAAGGAATCCGAATGGAACATTCAATTTCACTACATAATGTACACATGAGAACACAATAACACATTTTTACAATTGTATATTCATGTTTCTGTGTATCTCACACACATTTTCCACATATGATGGCTTTATCGCCCACACAGATGTCTTGGTACTGGACCCACTTGAGCTCATTATTTTACACATTTCATTCATCCTTCGATAAGACATAATACTAGACGACGTAAATCTTAATCCGCTTGGCCCACTGAGGTAGCTATATTTATTTTTGTGTGTTTGCAGCACTGACTAAGTAACCATCATAACAACAAGACGAGTATGGATGTAAGAAAGTCTCTGTTTTCTTACTGTACAAGATTATGTAGCAATTTCAATACACATTCATCATAAATCCATGCTAAATGAACTTAAAAAATAACAAAATGCCAGAAATGACATTTACATTCGTAAAAGAAGCTCGATGCCTCACTTAAGACAAAACACAATCGTATAACACAGTCAACTGTCTCAGATTTAACTTCTTCGTTCCAACAAGAACAAAACACTAACGTCCCCTAGGTAATAGGCTTTGAAATCCGAATCACCTGCTTGTTTGCTTCTTTGCTTTTAACTGCTATGGTCATATCGGCGGCCGTTCTCCTTTGGAACATACTGAAGGTGTTAACTCGTTATCTTTGCTTGTTAATCATTACATCACGCACACATTCACACTCTCTTTCATACTTCTTGACTCTGGGGAAGATGGGGAATTATCTTGGTCGGAGAAAAACCCCCAACCCCACCGCCGGGAATCGAACCCGCGTGCCCTAGCACGGCAAGCAGGTACGCTACTGACTGAGCTACGGGGCCAGCCCACCTAATGTGAAACTTAGGACGACGACGAGGTACTGGTAGGCTGTGTTTAGCGCGAAGCTTTTTGCTGCGTTCCCACACAGGATTGGGTTTAACCACAGGAAAATGAAATGTGTAGTGTTTAACGCCCGCTTTTACTACACACGGCACCGCAGGCAATGACACTGATGATACATGAGATGAAGATGGAGCACCGGTGGAATGAGATGGCGGGGGAAACCGGAGATCCCGGAGAAATCCCGCCCCAGCGCCGTGTTGTCCACCACAAATCTCACTTTGCGGTCGCCTGGGATCGAACCCGGGCCGCCTTGCTGAGAACCAAGCAGTCTAACCACTGAGCCACGGCGTGACCTAACCACAGGAAGGACGATAGGAATTCTACTCCTCTGAAGGAGTAATGCACCCTGGAGACGAAGTAGGCTAACTTTAATACGAGGGCTGTTAAATAATGGTCATAATATTTTTACGGTCATAATTTTTCGCACTAAAATTCAATCTTATTATATTCTGTTAGCTTAATGTGAAACAAACACGCCGTAGTAGATTCATTGTTGGTACTCCTGGTTCCCGCCTATGAGAAACAGGTAAGTTCAGTCATTTTCAGTATCGCCTACCGCTGCAATGGAGGTAGCACGCGAGGAACAATATGTGGCTTTGAAATTCTGCTTTCGTCTCAACAAATCTTCAGTTGAGGCCTATACAATGTTACAGGAGGCCCATGGAGAGTCTGTTCTTTCCTACAGCACAGCTCGAAGGTGGTTTAAAATGTTTAAAGAGCGAAAACAATCAATTTCAAAGGAAGGTGGACCCGGTGCTCCAGTTACTGTTCTTACGGAAGAAAACATCAACACTGCTGCTGCCATTGTGAGAGAGAATTGACGAATTACCTTAAGATCACTTTCTGAAATACTGAACATTTCTTTGGGTGCCACCCACACGTTGGTTACAGAAACATTACACATTAGACTTGTTTGTGCGCGATGGGTTCAAAGACTGTTGATTCCCGAACAAAAGGACACTCGCATGCAGGTCTGCATGCAGTTGAAGTTGATGTTAGAGGAAGATCCGGAGTTTCTTTCAGACGTCATCACTGCTGATGAAACTTGGCTACATCATTTTGATCCTGAGAGCAAAGAGCAAAGCTCAGTGTGGAAATCTCCTTCATCACCAACCCCCCCCCCCCCAAAGAAGCAATAGTGGTTCCTTCTGATGGGAAAGTTATGGTCATCTCATTCTTTGATATTCATGGAGTGGTTTATCAGCATATTGTACCTGCACACACATCAGTAACTGGATAATACTACAGCGATGTCCTGAAAACATTGCAAGTCCATATCAGGCGCAAAAGACCACATTTCCGTGAAGCAGGCTGGATGCTGCACCACGAGAATGCGCGGCCGCATATTGCCGATGTTGTTGCTGAATATCTTGCAAAAATCAACGTGAAGTAAATCCCTCACCTTCCGTACAGTCCGGATTTAGCCCCTCGTGACTTTTTTCTATTACATAACTTGAAGAAACGCCTTCGTGGGAGGCATTATCCAGCATCAGAAGCAGTGGTGAAGGCTGCGGAGGCGATTTTGAAAGTTATCTCAAAAAAAGGTTTCCAGCATGTCTTTGAAGACTGGCAGAAGCGCTGGGACAACTGCATCGCATTCAGGGGAGATTATTTTAAGAATTACCATCAAAATTATGAGGATGAGTAAAGGTACGTTGTCAAAAAAATTATCTCGTAATTTAGATAAATTCGGCCAAACATTTCTTGGTTTGATTATGTAACCGCTCAACCTTTGCTGTTGGTGGTTATCTCGGGTGCCCGCATAAACACCAAGAGTCCTATCCAGGTCGCTTCTATGCGATGGTAAAGTGGCGTATAATTTTGTTGCCCGGCGCCTAATTTCATCCTGCACGTATGGAAGGGATGAGGCTTCGTAAAGCCACTTTACTGGGGAAAATCGACCTACTGAATAGATGGACCTAAGTCAACGGGTCTGTGAGTGTTCGAAAGAAGTTTAACTTCAGGTGGACTAGCATCAAACAAGAACACAGCATGGGGTACAAGGAAGCGATAACTCCCTGAACCCTCTCTGAGTTGTCCCTGATGTGTCGGCGATAACTCAAGCCTCTAACTCGACTCCCAGGTATTTGATGGAAGCTACCCACTCTATCCTTCGACCTCTGTCATTGAAATTGAGGCAGTCTACGGGAGTATGGCGCTTACTGAATAGTATTCCCGGCTTTTGTCCAGCATAACGCACAACCGCCACTGCTGATACCGCCGTTGTGTGAGACGGAGCTGTCTTTGTATCGCGTTAAAGGCTCTGACAATCTGCCTCTCTTTTCTCTTTTTTCTCTTTGTAATTTACGTCCTCCAACATTAAGTCATATCGGACGCAGAATGAATCATGTTCAAATAAGTACAGGGTAAATAGAGCTTAGAGTTACCAGACATTCATCTATCAGGATAAGAGAAAACCACCAACGTTAAGTAATATCAGACGATGAATGAAATGATGTTCAAATAAGTACAGGGTACATAGAGCTTAAAGTTACAAGACATTCATCTTTCAGGATAAGAGAAAACCTCCAACGTTAAGTCATATCGGACTGTGAATGAAATGATGTACAAATAAGTACAGGGTACATAGAGCTTAGAGTTATCATACATTCATCTTTCAGGATAAGAGAAAACCTCCAATGTTAAGTCATATCGGACGATGAATGAAATGATGTTCAAATAAGTACAGGGTACATAGAGCTTAGAGTTACTAGACATTCATCTTTCAGGATAATAGAAAACCTCCAACGTTAAGTCATATCAGACGATGAAAGAAATTATGTACAAATGAGTACAGGGTACATAGAGCTTAGAGTTACCAGACATTCATTTTTAAGGATAAGAGAAAGCCTCCAACGTTAAGTCATATCAGACGATAGTAGTATAGAATTGAGAGAATCAGCACAGTGTAGATAAGATGTTGAACTCTCCTCTGTGTTAATATATGAGTGATGTAGAATGCTCATTGATTTAGAACTCTCCTATATGAAAATCGAGTTGTAAAAGAAGGGGAGTGTTGGCGTAGTGCCGTTCTCCCCTGTGCAGTGAGATGTGTTTGAGGGTTGGGGTGATGATGATGATGATGATTGTGTGTGTGTGTGTGTGTGTGTGTGTGATGTGTAATGTGTGATGGGTGGGATGGGTAACGGGGGGGGGGGGGTTCCGGGGATGTTTGAATTAAATGTGAATTCTTTTCGATGTGTGTGTGTGCTTGAACTCTCATGTATGAATATCGAAGTCTAGGGTTCGATATTGTGATGGGGCGGGGTGGGTAACGGGGGTTCCGGGGATGTTTGAATTAAATGTATTGATAGTAATTCTTCGATGACTGTGCTTGAACTCTCATGTATGAATATCGAGTCTAGGGTTTGATATCTATTACGTTCAGTGCTTCGATGTCTGTGCTTGAACTCTCATGTATGAATATCGAGTGTAGGGTTTGATATCTATTACGTTTAGTGTATGATATATGATGTAGTATCGTTATTCTTTAGATAAAAGAATATCGAGAGAATGATTAGGTATGTTTACTGGGAGAGATTTATGAAAATAAATGTAATAAGACATTCTGGTAAGGGGTGTTCCCTATGCAGAATCTCTCCTTGAGCTATTGTATCCAAGAGCGATGTAAAGGTTAAGAAAAGGTTAAATTCCATTCCCACATCGAGGTACGAGAAAATATAAATCTATTCCACATTGAAGTATAAGGGTGATGACGTGTTGTCATTCCTCAAGATTTGTGCATATGTGAGTAAATTCGAATTAACAGGTCTCACCCTGTCCCGCCAGCTCGGGAACGAACGTGTCCTCACTTCACACAAACCCTCCGTCCGTTAAGTACAATCGACGATAGGATGGGGAGGGGGGGAGACAGGTATGATCACGTTTCATCACCCATCTGCTCACTCGGGAACGAATGCATTCTCACTTCACATCGCAACGTCAAGATGAGTGGAACAACAACACCTATCATTGAAAGTGATACCAGATTCTGGGAGAATCTACGCAATTTCGAAGATTTGCAAAAGCATTGGGTTGAGCACCACGATGAAACGTGTGATGGAAAGATGCATCAAGTGATTTGCAAGAATCCTTCCCATCATGATTCGATCACATCTTATGCTCAATGCGGAAAGAATTGTAAAGTGTACCTCGGGTAAGTAGAATTATAATTGTGTGTTAACGTGAAAGTGTTGTTATGTGTTAGATAACTAATGATAAATATGTTTATTTCAGTAAAGCCCAAAGTGAAGATGTGGCATGCCAGTCCGAACAGGATCAAGGTGAAGATGTGTGCGGTCCGTACAATGATCGTCCGTTTAAGGATATCGGTACATCGAAACCCGAGGAGGAAGTCATAGAAAAGTGAGTATAAAATAATAAGAGTTTTACGTTAACAAGTGTATTAAATATTCACGATGTTGAGACACTTCGTGTATGTCCGCAGATCCAGTAAGAAAGGAGACAAGAAAAAGAAGAAGACGAACTGCAAACCGAGAATCGTCAAAGCCAAGAAGACGTTCGATCAAGACAGTTTCATCATAATGATGTTCGAACCCTTCACACCCTTCGCAGAAGAAGTAGAGGAGGAAGTTGCGAGTGATGGTAAATAGTGTGTGCATGAACGATAACGACATCTCCATCAGCATTGACTTTCGTGTGAACATAGGATTATACAATGAACTCCCATCACTTTACATTAAAGACACACATGACGATACGTTTGTGTATATTACAAAAGAGGATTGGGAGGTAATAATGTCAAATTTGTGTGTTTTGGATACGTATCTGAAAGATGGTAAGCATCCATGTGCACCGTACAGTGAAAATATAATATATGCATTTAATATAATGTTATGCATGAATAAGATGCAAGAAATAACGTTTGTGAATACATGTTTAAATGTGGGCAGTATAAATCTGAATAGTACTGCATTCAATGGACTTAAAAGACTAATTCCATATATTGAAAGAAATTTATATCAGTTGTATGATATTCATAAATGATTATGTTCATATGATGCAAAAAGCAGGAGTGCAAGGAAGAGGATATTGGAGATGTATGTTAAAGTCAATAAAAAGATAATTTGAATTTGTAATGTTTTATTTATTACACCTATATGATAGATTGTACAACATGAGTTAGTGGTTTATAAGTGAATAATTTATCATGAATAATTAAACAGAATAATGAAGTTTGTGCAGGAAAATTTGACGATGCTTGAACTTCCAATCTGACATTCACTGCCCCCGTCACAGTATCCTCAGGTTGATGAGAGCAATCGATGACGAATAGCGGTGCATATTTCAGAAAGTCGTTCCTTTTCAAAAGAGGGTAATTCTCCTTTCCATAGTAGGATGATTGAAATTTGGAATATTGATCATACAGAGATGCAAATTTCGAATTGGCGAAATCCAAATTCATATCGTGATAGGGGTAAGATTCACTGTTGAGATAAAGTTTCAGATTGGTGATATTACAATTATCAAATAGAGAAGCATCCTTAGCGAGATGATTCAATCTATCCACTTGTGCACCGACTATGACGAAACGTGGTTTTTCAAGTTTAGTCGTGGTTGCAATGTTCCATGTGAACGCTTTAGTTTGAGGTACAGCAGGTTGAGTGTGAAGGTCCAAGGTTCGAAATGCGACGTGTAGAGGTTTAACCGATTTGACGAGTTTAAGTTTATCAACTCGTTCAGAATCTGAAAGTCGAAGTACAGGCATCCTCCATTCGAGTCTAGTTAGTTGTATGGTTGTAGGATCGTTTCCAATGATACAATTATTAGAATCCTTAGATCTAATGAGAATAAGTTCAAACTTGCTATTAAGTATGACCTCCTTGTGATCGTCGGCGAAACCCAGCAACATCGAAAGAGGAACGATAGCATTGAAGATACCATTCGATGTATTCACGATGTCTACCACACCTCCAGGATAGATCCATCCAGCATTTAGTAAACGATTCGATTCCAGTTCATTCAGTGCAGCATAGTTACGCATCGTTGATGAAATGCCCGGATTCCTAGTTCTATCAATAGTCGTTCCATTCATATCCAGACGAATCTCATCGAATAGGAATGCCATAGCATTGTTACTCAATTTCGATGTGGCAACGGTGCCGTCGGGTTTAGTGAGAGTCCCCTCAATGTAGAGATAACTTCTACTAGGAAGCGTGTACAAATCTTCAGCTTGACATGGAATTCTAATTTCATCGTTCACATCGAGAGCTGACGTATTGTACGGTAGGAATACGTGTTCTTCCTCCTTACTGATCTTATCATCAAAGGTCGGAATCCCGGTCACGTCCAACACATCCATCATAGAACCTTGAAGCCTAAGTTAGCGAGAAATTGTCGATTAGACGATGTGATTAGCTTGCGGGTCGATGATCGAGTAGAGATCAATCTCGAGAGATGTTTTTTAATATAGCATCGTCTCTTAAAACTTATACCCATTACGACGTATGTGCAATCGTACAGTGATGGTTTCGTTCCTGAAATCTAACTTATCGCCGTTCTGGTCTACCACTCTAATGTCGAGATGATCAATGAGATTCGTATCGATGATTGGTAAATATATAGGACTTGATGGTTCCTGCGAAATATGATAACCTGGAGGTACCGATGGGAAAAATTCATACAGAGAATGACCACTTTTACCATTGATGAAAGATCCCGTTGCAAGACTACACTCGATACGTATGATGCTGACTTTGAATATGTTAACCAAATCATTAGACTCGGTCAGCACGTTTGCCGGTACCCTCTGTTTAGAGGTGAAACCAAGAAGTGAAGCAATAGATCTCTCACGACTAAAGTCGATAATATAGGGAGATTGAATTTCTGATTTCATGGTGTTATTATTAGCACGTAGAATAAAGTCGTCACCGATGTCGAGAGCATCCTTGATCAATCTGGCGATATCATCCAATTCATAAGTACCCGGTGGAATTACTATACGTTCGACTTTTCCATCGCGAACGTAATGGAATAGATTATTACTCTCGTACACATTCGGAATTGAGTAAAAAGTCTCAAAATTCAATAGAGCTATCTCGTAATGTCCGTTAGGATCCAGATGTAATGGTGGATTTAGAAATGTAGAGAAGCTGGTATCACTACCACTCACGGTGATCGTGTAACTCATCGAGGAGAAACTGAAGGCACAAGTGACCGCAAATCACAGAATCGAATTCTTGAAATCTCGTCGTATTATATAGGAGCTTGACACCCGAAAGGTACGTTTCTATCTCTTCCGGAGGTCTCAGATCGCCGAAACTGTCAAAGTAGTAGGCAACGTCACCATCCTTACGTACAGCAACCCAATGTGTACCAGGGTTATTTGATGTATCCAGATTCACTACTATTCTCTCATAGTATCGAGGATGTGGAGGTAGTTTATCGATCATGTAGACACCTCTAAAATGTGGAATGCGTAGACGTCGTGCATACGAATCGATCTCGTTAGCACTCAGGGCTTTTTCCGGGATAAATATAGGCCTCGCCCCGAGTTTTTTGATCGAAGATATAATCCTCTACCCTTACGACGTCTCTTACGGCGAAGACCTTTGCCCTGAGCCAAAGATTCCATGCGCTCGTTGTGACGTGTTAATTCCGCAAGTTGTTTTGCATCCGAACGTTTCTTATTGACAGCCGTAGCAATCTGAGCAGCACCTCCAGCTAGACCACCTGCTGCACCTAGAGCTGCTAAAAGTGGTAGCAAAGGTAAGAAACCACCTCTCTTGTTGCGACGTTTACGCATGCCAGCGCCCGCTGCCAATTTACCCTTCATAAGTGTAGTCACAATTCGAGCTGCAAGTCGTTCGCCCAAAGAAGCGTCGGCAGACTTTACACGTCTCCAAGCTTTCTCTACCAACACCTTATCGGCTAGACGACGAGATTCTGTATCAGTACTCTCTGCGTAAGCCCGATCGTGATCGAGACACGCTGAATCTAACCCGTTCACCGGTAAGTCACCTCTCTGCAAGCGTTTATGTAGTTTCGTTCCGGGACCGCAGAAACGATAACCCGGTAAATGTGCCTCAAATGGTAATGAATTAATCAAGGAATTAAGAATTCCCGAACCTTTGCGTGCACGTGTAGAGCGCATGTCTCACTATGAAATAAAAAAGGCAAAACGTGTGCTTTATAAGTATACGATTCCTATGACGATTGGCTAAATCCAGTAAAGACATAGATTGCCCTTATCACGAACGAAATAAAAGACAAAACTTATGCTTTATAAGTATTAGTCGCGATATGGAGATAGTAAAGCAAAAGTGTACGCTACCCATACAGGTGTTAGATTTCGAGGATGACATTCGCAAAGGACGACACGGTACGTTGTTTCCGAGTAACGTTAGAGCGCTCATACTTGGCAGTTCAAATGCTGGAAAAACGAACGTTTTACTCAACCTGCTTATTCACGAGAATGGTCTGAGATTCGAAAACCTCTACATATACTCGAAATCGTTGCAACAACCTAAATATCGATATTTACTCAGGTTACTGAAAACTATACCCGATATAGGTGTATTTACGTTCGATGATGGTGATAAAGTAATTCAAACGTCGGATGCTAGAGAAAATTCGATATTCGTATTTGATGATGTGATAAATGAAAAACAGGGTAAGATAGCTTCATATTACAGTATGGGTAGACATCGTAATGTCGATGCTATATATTTAGCACAATCATATGCTAAAGTACCTAAACATTTAATTAGAGATAATGCAAATATGATTATATTCTTTAGACAGGATAATCTCAATTTAAAACATATATACGAAGATTATGTAAATACCGATATGTCCTATGATGAATTTAAGAATATGTGTAAACATATATGGGAGAGTGATGAACGATCCTTTGTTGTTATAGTACCAGAATATCCACTGAACGAGGGACGCTACCGTCACGGTTTTGATCGCTTTATCAGAATGAATAAATAGAATAATCCATCACTTAAGCAATGAGTATCGACAGGTTCGGATCCCGAAGAATCATACCCTCTAGGGGTGTGTTCAATCGATATATCATAACTAGAGATGGATCGGGAAACTATCGATTCAAGGGAAAGCGGTTGTGCAATATTCACGACCCTGAAGAAGGTGACGATGCATCGACTAAACGTTATGTGGATACGCATACGGCTGACGTCGAGAATCGAATGCAGATCTTCAGCGAGCAGACCTCGTATCAGCGTATGGGCGAGTTTGAAGCTATGCTTAGGGATCACATACAAAAATCGCTCGACATCCAATACAACAATTTAACGGAGTACTTAAGTAAATATGCATTTAAACGTGATTCCGAAAATAATGTCATTATAGATGGTATAAGAATGAAAACGCTGTTGGACCCCCTTCACGAACACGACGTTCCTAATAAAAAATATGTAGATGATAGGATTCCAATTCACGACTCTAATGAAACTCTATCATTTCGAATGAAGAGATTGAAGGATTTAGCCGACCCGATAGATGATAGTGATGCAGTCACCATGAGTTATGTTAATCATTTCTTTATACAGAAACATAATGAATTGCAAACGGGTTTAACTGAGACTATAACAAACATTGTCGATACTATTACACGGAAACAGAATGAATTACAAAGTCAGTTAACTAGAACAATCACCTCCGCTAGCGAGACTATTACTACAGCTGTAGAAAAAGAAGTGAAAGAACTAACCGCACGACAAACGGAACTTGATAATAAACTAATCACTATAAATAATGATATTCATACTATGAAAACACGAATGAGAAATGTTGTAAACACTATGTTACAACAATTGAAAGCACAACTCATAATTTCATTGCAAACACGTCCGTTTCGAGGTCCCTCTTTAAGGTATACGTTAACATCGGGACTCGAATACTATAAAGTTCCTGGAAATGGAAGTGTACTCTCGTGTTCCATCGTATCATCGGTACATCCGCATGCTGTAAATGATACATTGTTTGCAATAAACGGAAGATTAGTTGAAAGATATCCTGTAAGAGTTGAAACTGGCGATATTCTATCGTTTACAGCGCCAGTCGGACGTGCTAAAGATGGTCATATATTAAGTATAGAACTGATAGTTTCATATAAATTAGCAGTAGCTGATTAATTATACATTCATTTCGATATGGATGCTGAAGCTATAAGACTTAAGGAATCCATTGCCCGTCACAGTAGGGCAATAAGAGAAAAGTTACGTTCTCTCAAAGGAATGAAATTCGAAACGCAACGAGTCATGTCTGAAGTTCTTCAACCTGTAACCGAACCACTGAAAGTAATAGCGAAAGCACACCAAGACAACAACGACGACGAAACTACAGATGATGCTAACGGATCTGATCTCGTGTCAAAGTATCTACACAAGGTTCGAACTGCTAGTTCGAGTGACATGGACAATACTTACGGCATACGTTACGAGGATAATGAGTATAAATTGGGTAACAAGACAGTTGTGTTTAAATCTGATGGTGTTCAGATAGGAACAGAAACGTATGAACCCACAGCAGGCTTATATGAATTATTATTTAAACGTTTACCTCGCAAGACATCGTACACAGATGATGATTTAGACGTGTATTCGCAAATCTTACAGAATACTCAAGTTTACAGACACGGTTATTCAAGAGATGGACGTTTAAGAGCAAATCGAGGGTTCAAGTATCGTCATATCATTCGTGACCTTGTTAGTAATCGAACTGGATTTGGTTTACGTTGGAAAGAACATGTACCGCAGAGAAAATTAGATTACGTCTACTGGAACGATCCGAATGAAATAATAAACAGATTAAGATTATTAGTTGCGTCGAGGGATGCAGGTAATTTGAATCACTCACCCGAGATAGAAGAAATTATTACAGAACTTAAAACATCAAAAATTATAGCATGATAAAACGTCGCATTGCAACCGAGTTACATGCACCAGCTAGAAGACGATTTTTACGTCGTAACATCATAAGCAAAGGAATGAACGATTTAGTACAAATAGATCTTATGGACATGTCTAATTATGCAAGAGACAATAGGAATTATAAGTATATTCTTCTTGCATGCAATTTTTATTCCAAGATGGCTTATGCACGACCATTACGTGATAAAAGTGGTATTAACGTTTCGACTGCTATGGAGGAGATATTGAATGAAATGGAATCGTTTACGAAGAATGTTCAATCTGATAAAGGAAGGGAGTTTTACAATAAACATTTCCGCGAACTAATGAATCGTAATAATATTAATCATTACAGTACATTCACACACGTTAAGGCTGCTGCAGTGGAACGTTTAATAAGAACGATCAAACTGATTTTGCATAAGGAATTTATTGTTCAAGGCTCATATCAATGGATAAACATACTACCTAGAATTATTCATACCTACAATAATACTTACCATCGAACGATTCGTATGAAGCCTGTAGAAGTTCGTGATAATTCTCTCCTGCTCAGCGTCTACAAATATGATAGAAGTCTGCGTGAGAAGCGAAGATCTAGGCTTCATCGTGTTGGTGACTACGTGAGGATTTCTAAGCATAAAGGTGTTATGGAGAAAGGTTATCTACCAAATTGGAGTGTTGAAGTCTTTAGGATACGTACAGTGCAAAGGACACATCCATTGACCTATCTCATCGAGGATCTGGAGGGTAAACTGATTGAAGGAGCATTCTACGGTTATGAATTACAGAAAACTCAATATCCAGACACGTATTTAGTTGAAAGGATCATCAGACGTCGTGGTGATAGGATTCTGGTGAAATGGTTAGGATTTCCTACCCGTGAATGGATTAATGAGGTGGACATTGTATAAATAAAAAAACACACAACTCAATAAAGAAATATAATTTTAATGATATATTGTGTTTGATTTTTTTTTTTTGTTCACATTGATTCCTGACATCTTCTGTAACTGCTAATTCACATCTCCTTAACTTAAACATGATAATAACATTTTTATACTTTTTTAAAAATCTTCTGTAACTGCTAATTCACATCTCCTTAACTTAAACATGATAATAACATTTTTATACTTAAAAAAAATCATACATGATTATAGTTGAATTAACATTTAATTGTAGAGATTTTAACATAACGTACATGCTAGTTCACATTGAGTATATATATATTCACCTACCCTTAACGTAAACATGATAATTACAATTTGAAGTAATTAGTAATATACGTTAAACAAACATCATACATGATTATAGCTGAAATAAGAGCCTTTGTACATGCTAGTTCACATTGATATATATAAATCTCCCCTCACCCCTTAACGGAGACATGATAATAACATTTTGATATAATTAGTAAATATATTTTAATAAAAAATCATACATGATTATAGTTGAGTTAACATTTCATTGATTTCTGCTATCTAACATTTCAAAACGACATGAATAGGAAAAAATATTCCTTCACCCCTAACATAAACATAAAAAAAGCAACACGTTATCTTTCAAATGAAGTAAATATGTTATTATCATGTAATTAGTAACACACTTTACAAATATACTTGATTACTCAATTATTTCGTTTTTTGAAATACAGTAATATGTTATTATCATGTGCCTAGTAATACCTTTTAACTCAGTTGTAACACACTTTACAATTATACTTGAAACTCAATTATTTTATTTTTTGAAATACAGTAATATGTTATTATCGTGGCCTAGTAATACCTTTTAACTCAGTTGAATCTATGCTTTATTGAGAAAAGAAAAAGAAATTTACACTTGACAATTTTCTATAGCATAATATCCCCATGCTAATGTTGAAAATGAATTATTGGGAATGTATCGTTTTGTATCGATACCACTTAAAGCTATCTTATTAGATTCAATAGTATGAACATCATGTTTATAACTTCTGAAACATGTCTGCATGCTTCGATGTATAGTGTCAGGATGTGTAATACATGAGAGATATTGTTCAAAGGTTATGAATCTCATCGAATCTTTTGTTACACCTTTTGATTTTTTAATCACTTCAGTATCATATCGATAACTATATAATTTCGATTTCAGCCCTACATATTCAGTCATCACTCTACCGGCTAGCTCATCCTTGAATAATCCTGAAATTTTCTTATTTGCTAACGGAATACCATACACATTATCCATTGGATAATTAGATGTATCGAATAAATGTATATTGGTTTTAATAAATTCATATATATCGCAGCTAGATTCAAAGAGAAAAGCATCCGTGTCCGTATAGATTAAAGTTACATCTTTCAATTTTTTCTTCAGAATTTCATAATAAAAATCATACATTTTATGTTTGGATAGATCCAGGATTGCTTGTCCTATGTATATTGGCTTATTCATCAATATTTCATCTCTGACCAATTCTATACCTATTAAATTTTCATCAAAAATCACGTACCTTATACATGTCTGTCGAGCTAACAATTTACGCGCTCGTTTCCAGCTGGTAGCTAAATGAAATGAATTATAACGTTTTACATTCTCTATAAATTTTCCATAAACACAATTATTCATTAACTTCCATAGATTTTGACCAAATTTCGTCTTATCTTCAATACGTTTACGAGCGTTGAGTTCAATGTAAGGATTTATCCAGTTAGATTGTTTGTAACCTATTACTCTATGTATACGCGATGGAATCAAACCAAGTTTAACACATTGTTGAAAATTGAGATAATGTAATACGTATTTATTTTTATCATTCAATGTTGTTAGCAATTTTGTATACTTATCACCTGGCGCGATTTCATTCAAAGGGCATAATGGCAAATCATTTTGTATATCATGAAGTTCCTGTGGATATTTAAAGTCTACTTCCAACACATATCCCACGTCAGAATCACTTGTAATAGACATAAAATCTATTGATTTAATTTCAGCATCAGCTAGCCACCTTATATCAGTGTATGGTAAGCTATTATTTTCCATTGTATATCCATATAAAGAATTGCAGTCAACGTACATTAAATAATTAGTTGGTTGAGTGTTATCATAGCTAGTCATGTATCTGTTATTCGCCTTTGCATACCGTTTGGACACAGTGCAAATTCCACCTCGTATTCCTTTTTCGAAGAAATCTAGCATAGTCTTATCTGTTAATAATGAAATCTGTACACTAGTCGTTCTTAACATTGCATCATAGGCTAACCCGGGAAGTGTGTAATACTGACACGGGTCGAGTCCGTACAAACCGATACTTAATTCACGGAAGCGTTCAAACACGTCCGTTAGTATTAATGTATCGCACTTAAGATATATATTTAAATATTCACCCAGATTTTTAACATTGAATTCATTCCATACCGTTCTAGCATGACTATAATCCTCATCGCTTACATGATCAAACTGATGTTTGGATGGTAGACTATTCTCGTATAATTTTTCTATAGAATCCACATACGTGTACGGGAAGACACCTTTACGTTTCATCAGTTGTCTATGCAAAGGATTCGTGTACATATTATTGGTATAATGAAAATCATCTGCTTCTAACATATCCGAAAGGTTACTAAGTTTTGAATCCAAAAAACGATAGCTATCCAGAAATCTTAGATATATACTCATTCCATTCGAATTTGTATATCTTTTGCTAAAGGATAAGTAATTTTCAGAGGTTTGTGCAATACAGTTGATAGGTTCCGTATGGTAACCTAGTTTCTTTACTATGAAATGAGCATCGTATTTTGACAAGCAATGAAAGAATATTGGTATGAATCCTGGCATTTTCCTATTTAAATTGCAGTGCTTATGAGCTGGGCCAACGTAACTTCCAGTCAAATGACAATGATCACGAACCTTTATACACGAGTTAAGAAATTCACGTTTGCATATGTGACATCGTGTTGCATTTTGATATTCTAGCTCATCCACATCTCTCATACTTATTTCAATTTTATTAGCATATATATTAATGACCTGATTTGCAATTAACGTTAATTCTTTAAGAAAATTTTCAATTGCATATGGACCTTCAAATGATTTGAAACGTGTTAAATTTTTATCATAACTACAGACCAAATGTAATGCAATTGCATACGCTTCATGTTTATGAATGCTACGTGTCCAGCTTTTACTCGATACATCTTGACACGAATCTACCTTACGTAAGATACATTCTATGTCTGCATAAACCACGAATGGAACTTTTAGACATTTCGAATATGCGTTAAATTCAACGAGATCAGTTTTACCAGCCTCGGGCATTCTGATAATTTGATTCATCATACACCTCTTTTTATGGCTATTTAAACGTGATTCTGATGTGAAATACAAGTTACAATTGTTACATAACCATTTTCGCCCATTATGTTTAGTTAGCTGCTTTCCTAGCAAACGTGATAAGTCTGTTATCAGACAATAATGTCTTTTATACATTAAAAGATTAACATGATGTGATTTTATCTCTCTTGGTTGATATAAGAGAATAATCGATTTATTTTCAACACCGTATATCGTTATTGAAATATTTGAATTTTGATTCTCGAATTTTTCTACATCTTTCAATGATACGGGGAATGTTATATTCTCAAAGTTAAATTCGTTACGAAAATCATATCTTTTATAGGAGGTGGGTCGATTCTTGTTACGTTCTACTGGGTATTTGGATGCTAACAGACAGTATGCAAAGCAATATTTATCAGTATTACGAATGTTAATAACAGCTCTCTTCGATTTTATAAAGTCGGGTAATTCAGTATACATCCCTGCATTCAATGAATCGTATTGTGTCACATATATTGTTAATTTCTCAATACTGTATAAAGCTTTTGAACTGGTACGCGATTCAAAATTATCCATATGATCTAGTATAGGTTGTACAATCTTCTCTTCATACCATATAGATTTATCTGTAGATTGCAATATCACCTCAAGTTTACTGTTAAAGTTAAATGTATGAATATTATCGCTCTCTTGTGATATTATGACATATTGACAGGATAAACAGGATCCTATCTTAAGACCTGATTTATACATGTTTAAGCCCTTATCAATTTCATTCAAAATTAAAGGTTTGCATTCTGCTAAGAATATAACGGGGTCAAGTATATTAACACAGTTGTGAATTTCGTAGGTGGTTAATCGTTTTTTGAAAGCAGACTCACTGTGAATACATCGTAATCGTTCAGCCTGGGTCACGTTCGAACGGGTTTCATCTTGCTGAATCGAGGGTTGTCCAGTGGCAGTATCGGAGCATCTTGTCGTCGTTTCTGAAAAAAGCAATTACAACATTCGATTAACTTTACATACGGGAACATTGATTTACATGTATGTAAGGTGGTAACAGAAATAACATACATGTTAATAACTTTTACATGTATGAATCTCAATTTTACGTAAACTCTATACTTTACGTAGAACGTAACATGCATGTAACTTTTACATATGAAAATAGTTACATAATGATTATGTATTTTACAATTATTGCTATCATCACGTAACTACAATATTCAGATAGTATGTAACTGTTTTACGTAATGCTCTCTCCCTTACATAAATGATAAAAACACACAACGTAAACCATATAGATGTAAAATACCGTAACTGAACTACGATATTCACATGTACGTTTTACACATATAAATTAACGTTCTTTTTTCACCTACAACGTTACTTTTACGTGTAACAAACAAACGTAACTAACATGCATGTGAAATAACGTAACTGAACTACGATATTCACATGTACGTAATTATTACACATGAAAATTAACCCTACAACGTTCACTCTCAATTACTAATACTACATGACGTGCGATAATTAACACTTTACGTTCTAATACAACATGTACGTACATGCAAGTAACTACATTCAATTACTAATACTACATGACGTGCGATAATTAACACTTTAAGTTCTAATACAACATGTACGATTTCACATTTACATGCAAGTAACTACATTATCACTTTTTTTATGAAATTTTATTCAATAATTGTACTCACCTTTTGACGACATTACGGGCTGCTTAAAAAAGACAATTTATGTCGTTTGAAACCACTTTCTAGTGTTTCCTCGCCATGGTATTGGAGTATGCAGTCACCACGATTTAGTAGATCTTTCTGCGCTGCGGTCATATGTTTGAATCTCTCCGGGAGGAAGACTTGGAAATCTGATGTTTCGACGACGATCCGTTCACCATATCTGGTCTTCACGGTTTTGACGGATCGAATGATGTGTTGAACGGACTGATCTAATTCACGTAGTTTCTTTGTGGGAAGATGTGTTCCACCTTCAGCTAGTTGATTTAGCTGTAGCACCTCATGATCTGAAACATACATATTAGCACACACGAATCAGTATTACTTCAACATTCTTCGTAAACAGAGATAAAAAATGACTTACAATATACAACTTTTCTATCTTACCTGTAGGATCCATATTTCCAGAGAATCGACTGCCTCCTCACTCATCCGTGCCGCTGTATTTATTAACAGATGCTCCGCCCCCCCCCCCCTCCGTCCGGGAGAGGTGTTACTGTCTACATATTACGCTATGTGTTTAAAGTAGTTGTGACTACGTTATAAGTTAGAAGGTAATACTAGTAACTTTATTATCATAGTTTAAACTTTATATAGATTCATCATTTTTTACACCCCCTCCAACCGTATCTCTCCTTCCCAAACACCATGTTGCGTGCGCACACTAACTGTGATTCGTTCCCTACATCTTGGAGGGGGGATATAATTACACATTTCTTTACACACACATACTTGTACAAAATATATTTTTCTGAACATTTGATTTTTTTACATTTGGTATACTAACACATTCATAGTATTGTTTCATCATTCATACAAATATATAGATTCATTCGTTTAATTTTAAAATATATTCTTTTTTTCCTAACGTTATTTGACAAAGTTAGACTTCGCTACAGCAATAAGAATGTTTTGACCACCCCTACCACCAGTCTGGAGAGATTAACTCTTTTTTTCTCTGACCCACATACCAAAAGGGATGACGTTCAGTGGAGTATTCGTAATACTGAGGGGAGATTTTCTAGACAATTTTTTATATGGAGGGTGATATCTTACCATGGATAGTTAGGATATCTACACTATAGATCCCTAGTTGCGTATATATATTATCATGTTGATTGATCAGTTTTGTATTACTCATATATATTTAAAGATGAGATACTTTTCTCTCGTTATCTTAATCATTTTTTAATAGATGGTTAGTGCTTTTATTTTATTTTCGATGTTATGTTCCACTTTTATCATGCTTAGAGGGAATATTCTTTTTAAGTTATCGTGCTTAGAGGGTGCGTTCCTTTATCATGAAACCCCTTTCAAACAGCTTTACATTTGCATTCTTATACTTTTCTCTCAATATTTTTTTATCATTCTTAAAGAGATGGGTAGTGCTTTTATTTTTATTTGCATTTGCTATGTACCACTTTTATCATGCTTAGAGGGGACATTTCTTTGTCATGCGACCCTCTCACATAGATTTACATTTCCATTATTATACTTCATCAATGTGGAATAGATTTATATTTTCTCGTACCTCGATGTGGGAATGGAATTTAACCTTTTCTTAACCTTTACATCGCTCTTGGATACAATAGCTCAAGGAGAGATTCTGCATAGGGAACACCCCTTACCAGAATGTCTTATTACATTTATTTTCATAAATTTCTCCCAGTAAACATACCTAATCATTCTCTCGATATTCTTTTATCTAAAGAATAACGATACTACATCATATATCATACACTAAACGTAATAGATATCAAACCCTACACTCGATATTCATACATGAGAGTTCAAGCACAGACATCGAAGCACTGAACGTAATAGATATCAAACCCTCCACTCGATATTCATACATGAGAGTTCAAGCACAGTCATCGAAGAATTACTATCAATACATTTAATTCAAGCATCCCCGGAACCCCCGTTACCCACCCCGCCCCATCACAATATCGAACCCTAGACTTCGATATTCATACATGAGAGTTCAAGCACACACACATCGAAAAGAATTCACATTTAATTCAAACATCCCCGGAACCCCCCCGCCCCCGTTACCCATCCCACCCATCACACATTACACATCACACACACACACACACACACACACAATCATCATCATCATCATCATCATCATCACCCCAACCCTCAAACACATCTCACTGCACAGGGGAGAACGGCACTACGCCAACACTCCCCTTCTTTTACAACTCGATTTTCATATAGGAGAGTTCTAAATCAATGAGCATTCTACATCACTCATATATTAACACAGAGGAGAGTTCAACATCTTATCTACACTGTGCTGATTCTCTCAATTCTATACTACTGACGATGAATGAATTGATGCTCAAATGAGTACAGGGTACATAGAGCTTAGAGTTACTAGACATTCATCTTTCAGGATAAGAGAAAACCTAGAAACGTTAAGTCATATCGGACGACGAATGAAATGATGTTCAAATAAGTACAGAGTACATAGAGCTTAGAGTTACCAGACATTCATTTTTAAGGATAAGAGAAAGCCTCTAACGTTAAGTCATATCAGACGATGAATGAATTGATGCCCAAATGAGTACAGGGTACATAGAGCTTAGAGTTACTAGACATTCATCTTTCAGGATAAGAGAAAACCTCCAACGTTAAGTCATATCGGACGATGAATGAAATGATGTTCAGATAAGTACAGAGTACATAGAGCTTAGAGTTACCAGACATTCATTTTTCAGGATAAGAGAAAACCTCCAACGTTAAGTCATATCAGACGATGAATGAAATGATATTCAAATGAGTACAGGATACACGGAGCTTAGAGTTACCAGACATTCATCTTTAAGGTAAGAGAAAACCTCCAACATTAAGTCATATCGGACGATGAATTGAAATGATGTACAAATGAGTACAGGGTACATAGAGCTTAGAGTTACCTGACATTAACCTTTCAGGGTAAGAGAAAACCTCCAATGTTAAGTCATATCGGAGGATGCATGAAATGATGTTCAAATAAGTACAGGGTACATAGAGCTTAGAGTTACCAGACATTCATTTTTCAGGATAAGAGAAAACCTCCAACGTTAAGTCATATTAGACGATGAATGAAATGATATTCAAATGAGTACAGGATACACGGAGCTTAGAGTTACCCGACATTCATCTTTCAGGATAAGAGAAAACCTCCAACATTAAGTTATATCGGACGATGAATTGAAATGATGTACAAATGAGTACAGGGTACATAGAGCTTAGAGTTACCTGACATTCATCTTTCAGGATAAGAGAAAACCTCCAATGTTAAGTCATATCGGACGATGCATGAAATGATGTTCAAATAAGTACAGGGTACATAGAGCTTAGAGTTACCTGGCATTCATCTTTCAGGATAAGAGAAAACCTCCAATGTTAAGTCATATCGGACGATGAATGAAATGATGTTCAAATAAGTACAGGGTACATAGAGCTTAGAGTTTCCAGACATTCATTCATCCTTCAGGATTAGAGAAAACCTCCAACATTAAGTCATATCGGACGATGTATGAAATGATGTTCAATAAAGTACAGGGTACATAGAGATTAGGGTTACCAGCCATTCATCTTTCAGGATAAGAGAAAACTTCCAACATTAAGTCATATCGGACGATGAATGAAATGATGTTCAAATAAGTACATGATGCATAGAGCTTAGAGTTACCAGACATTCATCTTTCAGGATAAGAGAAAACCTCCAACATTAAGTCATATCAGACGATGAATGAAATGATGTTCAAATAAGTACAGGGTACATAGAGCTTAGAGTTACCAGACATTCATCTTTCAGGATAAGAGAAAACCTCCAACATTAAGTCATATCGGACGATGAATGAAATGATGTTCAAATAAGTACAGGGTACATAGAGCTTAGAGTTACCAGACATTCATCTTTCAGGATAAGAGAAAACCTCCAACGTTAAGTCATATCGGACGATGAATGAAATGATGTTCAAATAAGTACAGGATACATAGAGCTTAGAGTTACCAGACATTCATCTTTCAGGATAAGAGAAAGTCTCCAACGTTAAGTCATATCAGACGATGAATGAATTGATCTCAAATGAGTACAGGGTACATAGAGCTTAGAATTACCAGACATTCATCTTTCAGGATTAGAGAAAACCTCCAACATTAAGTCATATCGGACGATGAATGAAATGATGTTCAAATAAGTATAGGGTACATAGAGGTTAGGGTTACCAGACATTCATCTTTCAGGATATGAGAAAACCTCCAACGTTAAGTCATATCAGACGATGAATGAAATGATGTTCAAATAAGTACAGGGTACATAGAGCTTAGAGTTACCAGACATTCATCTTTCAGGATAAGAGAAAACCTCCAACGTTAAGTCATATCGGACGATGAATGAAATGATGTTCAAATAAGTACAGGATACATAGAGCTTAGAGTTACCAGACATTCATCTTTCAGGATAAGAGAAAGTCTCCAACGTTAAGTCATATCAGACGATGAATGAATTGATGCTCAAATGAGTACAGGGTACATAGAGCTTAGAATTACCAGACATTCATCTTTCAGGATAAGATAAAACCTCCAACGTTTCCATATCGGACGATGAATGAAATGACGTTCAAATGTGTACAGGCTACATAGAGCTTAGAGTTATCAGACATTCATCTTTCAGGATAAGAGAAAACCTCCAACGCTAAGTCATATCGGTCAGGGTGAGTTACCTGGATAAGGTTTTTCCGGGGTTTTCCCTTATCCTGAAAGACGAATGTCTGGTAACACTAAGCTCTATGTATCCTGTACTTATTTGAACATCATTTCATTCATCGTCCGATATGACTTAACGTTGGAGGTTTTCTCTTATCCTGAAAGATGTATGTCGTGTAACTCTAAGCTCTATGGACCCTGATATCATTTGAGCATCATTTCACCCATTCCATTCATCGTCCGATATGACTTAAGAAACTTAAAGGACGTAATAAAAAATAAAAAACACTCCAAACGATTCAGAATTGCTATCTCGAAAACTTTCGAAATAGTAGGAAGGAGACTAATGGGTCAGCTTCCATATACAGGGCACTGTAGCGTCTTTCCACTCAAGTAACCTAGAGTTAGACCCATTTTGAAAGCATAAGTCGGGAAGAGCATGGCGTTGAAGAGAAAAGACGTAGCTTGAGAGGTCCAGTCGCCTTTGTGGGTTTCAGACGCCGGTATGCACCGTGGATTTCACTGGAATGGACAACAGGAAGTGGATCCGCATCCTCGGGAGGTCAGCGAAAGAATCGAGGCACCTCTCTTTGGACAACGTTCCGAAAAGATTTTATCCTAACCGTCTTCTCTTGGGCACAGGGTACGGTAGAAGTAGTGTGCCTTGGATGTAGCATCATAGGCCATCCCCCAGTGGGGAGGTGGGCGATTACTGAGAGCCATAGCAAACCTCCACACGTCCACACCTGTTCTCCCACACCTGTACTCCGTGCTCCCGTGGTCGTCTGAGTAGAGCGCGACTATATGGCGTGTGGTGACGCTCCAACAGTCCAGTTAACCTTTATGAGTATTTCCTCAAAGGTAACAATTTATTAACAAATACACTGTAAAGTCTGTTTAGTTAAGGCGTGTGCAGTTCGGAGTCAAAGAAACCTGACTCTACCGCCCACTAATGACCGTTATAAATCTATCTCCACACTTCAGAAATGGAACATTGTCGTTGAGCACCAATAGCAACCCTGATTTTCTGGAAATGACAGTGGCATGTTTACTCCACGTGGAGTCTCAGTTGCCAAAGTTCCAACTTTCAGTTGATCTGTTTCATTACGTGCAGAAATTCGTTGTGTGTCACGATGTGGAGACCGTGGGAGGGTCAAATTCAAGCGCTTGCTTTCAACACATATAAATATTTGCTGACAAATAATCTTGGTAAAGAGTCATGTAATGAACCTGATTATATATTCTGGGTATTCTCAGAAATACAGTAAGAAATATTGTGACGAAAGAAATGCCAAAGACGCCAATCAAGTGTGAAAACAAAAGGAAACGTTTCTCTAAAGTAGATAATTTCACATGCGATTTAATTCGTCGAGAAATATAAAAGGGAGACCGCTCACCTTAGACGAATTGGTTGCACATTTGCAAGAAATATGTGATTTTCCTTATGGGCACTGCACTTTGCGCGGTCTCCTAAAGGAGCTGAGTTTCAAGTACTGCACATTGCATACTTTAAGGGTTATTATGGAATCCAGTAGAATTGTAGCTTGGCGATATATATCGTCAAAACTAAGAAAGTTTTGCAGTAATGGACATAATTTATTTAGACGAAATCTCGTACGATACCCATGACGTGACGAGAAAGGTGGCAACCTTGCACAAAGGGTTCGTCAAAGTCAGCGGCCGACTGCACATGAGTTAACTAAACAGCCTTTACATAATATAAAGAATAACATTCATATACTGTTCGACAGAACATCATAAAATATGTACCCAGCTTTCAGGTGTCAGATTTTTATTTTGAGTTTCATGGCCTGGTACCGGTAGAAAGGGGCCCGGCTTACATGCTAAAATTTTCATTTAGGTTATAGTTAGGGGTTACATGCTTATTGTCTACGTGGGTACATATAAAACCCATACGGTGACATTTCTTAGTCCACCGAGAACAGTTTTATTAAGTTAGTGTGTCTCAGTGTCCTTTTTGGGGGGGGGGGTTCACTTCACTATTTACACTGGTCCGTGCGCCAGCGTGCTGCTGTCTCCTGGGCTGCTGTGACGGCGGCCTCTGCATATAGGGAAAGCTCTGGGCTGGAAGGACTTGGGCGCCCATTGTGGTATAACGGTGGCATTACGTAGAATAGTTTTATGGGTGCATGCATGGTGTTTTGGTTCACCTTTCCCAATGTTGTTAATTTTTTTATTGCTGTGTTGCCGTATGCGCGCCCAGAAGGAAGAGGCTCGTTTTACAACGGCCTCGGAGATGTACTGGGTATGGACATTTTTTACCCCATGGACAGAGAGAGCGGAGTTTCAAAGACGTCACCTAGACAACCAGTTTTAAGACATTTGTCTATCACTTAAAATCTACTGTATTCCCATATCCCCTTGTACCTTCATTTTTTATCTCTTTTACACACAAAGAGAGCGGAATTTCAAAGACGTTACCTAGACAACCAGTTTTAAAACAATTGACTATCAGTTAAAGTCTACTGTATTCCAATATTCCCTTGTACCTTCATACTTTTATCTCTTGTACCTGCAAAGGGAACGGAATTTGAAAGACGTCACCTAGAAAACCAGTTTTTAGACAGTTGAAAATCACTTAAAGTCTACTGTATTCCCATATTCCCTTGTACCTTCGTTTTTTATCTCTTGGACATACAAAGAGAACAGAATTACATAGACGTTACCTAGACAACCAGTTTTAAAACAATTGACTATCACTTAAAGTCTACTGTATTCCCATATTCCCTTGTACCTTCATACTTCTAGACAACCAGTTTTCAAACATTTGACTATCACTTAAAGTCTACTGTATTCCCATATTCCCTTGTACCTTCATTTTTTATCTCTTGGACATACAAAGAGAACTTAATTACAAAGAACTCACCTAGACAACCTGTTTTTAAATATTTGACTATCACTTAAAGTCTACTGTATTCCCATATTCCTTTGTGCTTTCATTTTTTTATCTCTTGGACATACAAAGACAACGGAATTTCAAACAAGTCACCTAGACAACCAGTTTTAAAACATTTGGCTATCACTTAAAGTCTACTGTTATCCCGTATTACTTTGTACCTTCATTTTTTTATCTCTTGGACTTACAAAGAGAACAGAATTTCAAAGACATTACCTAGACAACCAGTTTTAAAACATTTGACTATGACTTAAAGTCTACTGTATTTTGTTGTACTTACTATAAGGTAATGTTTGTCTTGAAGTAGAGGACTATGTGGTTGTGCAAGAGTGGGGAAAGTCATCTAAGGCACTTTTTGTATTAACCTCACGTTAGTTTCTTTGTCTTTCTTTAAAAATAGAATTAAAGCATGGTATTCCTCTATTCATTGGGAATTCCTACGTAAATTGATAGTGAAATGTTTCCTGTGCCATTGTAACAAATTTTAAAGTTTGAATACATATTTCAGTGTAGTAACCTAAGTACCGGGGCTCGATGTCCCTTCCTTCTTTCATTTTTCTGTATTTTTCCTGCTTACTTTCCGTTTTTCCCCCTTCGTTCCCCTAGTTTGTGTTTGACGCGTATTTTGCTATGTACTTACTGTAAATCAAGAATGGAAAAGGTTCCAGCTTTAACGCTGCATGGCTATAGATACAAAAGACTGCAAAGGTTTTAAGCTCGTTTTTGTTTGCCTTGTAGTAATGGAGACTAAACAAAAGAAATGAGAGGTTTCAGACAATTTTTATGCAAGCTATGATTTAAATATAACGTGGAACGTTTTAGAAATGTTGATATTATCAACAAATTTGTTTTAAGAACAATATTTCAATTGATAGTGAAATGTTTCCTGTGCCATTGTAATAAATTTTCAAGTTTGAACACATATTTCAGTGTAGTAACCTGAGTACCGGGGCTCGATATACCTTCTTTCCTTCTTTTTTCTGCTTACCTTCTTTTTTTTCATTTCCATAGTTTATGTTTGCTATCCACTTACAGTAAATCAAGAATGGAAATGATTGCATCTTTAACGCTGCATGGTTATATATACAAAAAGACAGCAAATTTTTAAGCTCGTTTTTGTTTGTCTTGTAGACATGGAGACTAAACAAAGGAAATGAGAGGTTTCAGACTACCTTTATGCAACAGGAAATAAGCTATAAGTAAAATGTAACCTGAAATATTTTATGAATATCATTGTTTTAAGAACAATATTTTTTTAATGTTGTTAAAAATTCCTTATAATAAATGTTATCAGTCATTAACTGCGGCATCCAAAGATTGTGATGAAGGTCCAAAGAGAAAGTTATACATTAGGAATGAACACATTATCGACGTCCTGTAAAACCTGCCGAACTGCATTGCCAGAAATTAATTCATGAGGAGGCACCTTTCACAAAAGTCGAGAGAAAAGAAACGCCCGAAGTTTAAGATAAGAAATTCAGACGCTGCGGAAGTAACAAAGGCAGAAGGCCATCTTCAGGGAATGTGGTGAAACAAAAGAGAGTTCTGAGCGCGTGCTGTAGAAGTTACAAGAACTAATTATTGTTCTCTAAGACATTTAAGTAAACTTTCACAAATTTATTAAACTGGCTTAAAGTTCTGCCATTCGTAAAAACATTATTTATATTTATTAAATAATTCTACATACTGGGATTGCTTATTAGGATCTTTATACGCTTAGAGTAACAAACAAAACTAAACATATCTGGTTTATTCTGCGCTGTTTACAGTAAATAGGGAACCAACTGAATTCCGCTTAAAAATTAGACACTGAAGCCACAGAAGTTTCCTTTAAGACGACTTGAAGAGAAAAGTGGTTAGAAAAGGTGTGTCTGGAAACTAATTATAAACCATGTGAGGGTGGTCTGAAAAGCTTCGGACCTCACATGAAGATGGCAGCACTTGTAAATAAAAGCTAGTGAATTTCGTTGTTCATCTGTTGACAGTTACTCACCAAACTTGCAACCATTTTGGACGCTCATTTCTTATGTAACAGTCCTTTGAGTGAGTTGATGTGAGCGCTATTATGAAAATGGACAAAATCGAGTATTGAGTAGTCATTAAATATTTGTTTTCGAAAGGCAATACACTTACACAAATCAAAGATGTGTTGGAATCTGTGTATGGAGACTCTGCGCCATCATTTACCGCAGTGAAATTTTGGGCAGCTGAATTTAAACGTGGTCGTAAGAGCTTGGGAGACGATGAACGTTTGGGACGTCCAAACACTGCAATTACTGACGAAAACATCGCCATAGTTCACCAAAATGTGATAGACGACCACCAAAATGAAGTGAGAGAGACAACAGAGGCTATGAACATGTCAAAAGAACGTGTATGTCACATATTAAATCAACATTTAGACATGAGAAAGTTGTCCGCACGTTGGATGCCGAGTTTGCTCACGTTAGACCAAAAACGTGTACGAATGAACATTTCCAACGCTCTGTTAGCGCAGTTTAGGCACAATAAATTCCAGTTTTGGCACCGATCAATTATTGTAGATGAAACTTGGATACACAATTATACGCCCGAAACAAAAATACAGTCCAAACAGTGGACTGCAAATGGGGAAGTGACTCCAACAAAAGCAAAAACTGTTTGTTCTTTTTTTCATGTGGGAAAGTAATGGCGACTGTTTTTGGGATAGTCATTGAGTTATTTTAATCTTCAAGAAGAAAACCCATTACAGGAGCATACTACCATCATTACTTGACAAGCTGAAGGCAGAACTTGCGGTAAAACGGCCACATTTACAGAAATGGAAAACCGTGTTTCACCAAGACTACGCACCGTCTGACACCTCAGCGGTTGCAATGGTGAAAATCCAGGAATTACGGTTTGAAGTGCTTGATTCACCAGATCTAGCTCAAAGCGACTTCTTTTTGTTACCTCATCTGAAAATCGCACTCGAGGACAGAGATTTTGGTCAAATGAGGAGGCAATCCACATTCGTGAACAATTATTTTGTATAGAAAAACGCCGAGTGCTATTTGGACGTATTACACAGTTAGGAGCGTCGCTGGGAGAAGTGTGTAGAGTTACAAGGAGACTATGTTGAAAAACGTCGAGTACTATTTGGTCGGGTTACAGAGATGGGAACATCGCTGGGAGAGGTGTATAGAGTTACAAGGAGACTATGTTGAAAAACACCGAGTACTATTTGGACGGGTTATAGAGATGGGAACATCGCTGGGAGAGGTGTGTAGAGTTACAAGGAGACTATGTTGAAAAACGCCGAGTACTATTTGGATGGGTTACAGAGATGAGACATCGCTGGGAGAAGTGTGTAGAGTTACAAGGAGACTATGTTGAAAAACACCGAGTACTATTTGGACGGGTTATAGAGATGGGAACATCGCTGGGAGAGGTGTGTAGAGTTACAAGGAGACTATGTTGAAAAACGCCGAGTACTATTTGGATGGGTTACAGAGATGAGACATCGCTGGGAGAAGTGTGTAGAGTTACAAGGAGACTATGTTGAAAAACGCCGAGTACTATGTGGACGGGTTACAGATATGGGAACATCGCTGGGAGAAGTGTGTAGAGTTACAAGGAGACTATGTTGAAAAACGCCGAGTACTATTTGGACGGGTTACAGAGATGAGAACATCGCTGGGAGAAGTGTGTAGAGTTACAAGGAGACTATGTTGAAAAACGCCGAGTACTATTTGGACGGGTTACAGAGATGAGAACATCGCTGGGAGAAGTGTGTAGAGTTACAAGGAGACTATGTTGTAAAACGTCGAGTACTATTTGGACGGGTTACAGAGATGAGAACATCGCTGGGAGAAGTGTGTAAAGAGTTACAAGGAGACTATGTTCAAAAACGCCGAGTACTATGTGGACGGGTTACAGAGATGGGAACATCGCTGGGAGAAGTATATAGAGTTACAAGGAGACTATGTTGAAAAACGTCGAGTACTATGTGGACGGGTTACAGAGATGGGAACATCGCTGGGATAGGTGTGTAGAGTTACAAGGAGACTATGTTGAAAAACGCCGAGTGCTATTTGGACGGGTTACAGAGATGGGAACATTGCTGGGAGAAGTGTGTAAAGAGTTACAAAGAGTCTATGTTAAAAAAAACCGAGTACTATTTGGACGGGCTACAGAGATGGGAGCATCGCTGGGAGAAGTGTGTAGAGTTACAAGGAGACTATGTTGAAAAACGTCGAGTACTGTTTGGACGGGTTACAGAGATGGGAACATTGCTGGGAGAAGTGTGTAAAGAGTTACAAAGAGTCTATGTTAAAAAAAAACCGAGTACTATTTGGACGGGCTACAGAGATGGGAGCATCGCTGGGAGAAGTGTGTAGAGTTACAAGGAGCCTATGTTAAAAAACCCCGAGTACTATTTGGACGTGTTACAGAGATGGGAGCATCGCTGGGAAGGTGTGTAGAATTACAGAGAGAATATGTTGAAAAAAAAATCAAAAAGGCAGACATCGTCTCCAAAATTTTCATTTCCATGGTATCTGTGCACACAATCCTCCATGAAGATTTGAAAATGCTCAGTCGGCGATCCTCCAAAACAACGTTCTACACTCAGAACGGCTGGTGCGAGGCCGTGACTATCTTGGTTGGTTGTCACACGATGTTCTGCTTTCATTGAACTGTCGCAACCAGGAACGTGCATTAGACACACCTATGGTACCATCACTACATGCCTCACTCAACTGGCGATGACTTTCAATAGATATCACACCACGAAAATGGAGAAAACGAATGATTACACGCTGTTCTTGTAATGAAAAAGTCAAAAACATCATAGCTATCACAAGAGTTCTATGCACTTTACAGTGCTGCCACTTCTCTCACGCATTCAAAAAGAGTTCATGTGTATTTAAAAAAAGCAGAAGTTCTTATCTGGTCCCAGTACTGAAAAAATAGCAGCTGTTATAACTTGAACTGGTAAACTGTAAGAGATAGACAAAATATCACTACAAAACAAACTAAGATCTGAAAGGGTACAGCCAGACTGAAAAATTTAATACCATAGCCGGCGTATGACCACGGATCTTCTGGTGCCCGTCCAGCCGCTCTAACCATTTGAGCTACAATGGCCAACGTGCCAACATGACATTAAATTCTCCAACTGACTCTTGTTTTCCCCGGTAAGCCACTAGGAGTTCTCATAAACACATGAGACAACTACCTTAATGGCGACTTACTATGCTGTACGTACTTTAATGCCCGGGTATGACAATAAATTCTCCAACTGACTCGTGTTTATCCCGGTAAACCACTAGGAGTTCTCATAAACACATGACACAACTGCCTTAATGACGACTTACTATGCTTCAAGTATTTTAAGGTCCGGGTATCACATTAAAATCCCCAACTGACACGTGTTTTTCCCAGTAAACCACTAGGAGTTCTCATAAACACATGAGACAACTACCTTAATGGTGACTTACTATGCTGTAAGTACTTTAAGACCCAGGTATGACATTAAATTCTCCAACTGACTCGTGTTCTCCCGTTAAACCACTAGGAGTTCTCATAAACACATAAGACATCTACCTTAATGACGACTTACTATGCCGTAAGTACTTTAAGACCCGGGTATGACATTAAATTCTCCAACTGACTCGTGTTTTTCCCAGTAAACCACTAGGAGTTCTCATAAACACATGAGACAACTACCTTAGTGACGACTTACTATGCTGTAAGTACTTTAAGACCCGGGTATGACATTAAATTCTCCAACTGACTCGTGTTTTTCCGGGTAAACCACTAGGAGTTCTCATAAACACATGAGACAACTACCTTAATGGCGACTTACTATGCTGTAAGTACTTTAAGGTCCGGGTATGACATTAAATTCTCCAACTGACTCGTGTTTTTCCCGGTAAACCACTAGGAGTTCTCATAAACACATGAGACAACTACCTTAATGGCGACTTACTATGCTGTAAGTACTTTAAGGCCCGGGTGTGACATTAAATTCTCCAACTGACTCGTGTTTTTCCCGGTAAACCACTAGGAGTTCTCATAAACACATGAGACAACTACCTTAATGGCGACTTACTATGCTGTAAGTACTTTAAGGACCGGGTATGACATTAAATTCTCCAACTGACTCGTGTTTTTCCCGGTAAACCACTAGGAGTTCTCATAAACACATGAGACAACTACCTTAATGACGACTTACTATGCTGTAAGTACTTTAAGGCTCGGGTATGACATTAAATTCACCAACTGACTCGTGTATTTCCCGATAAACCAATAGGAGCTCTCATAAACACATGAGACAACTAACTTAATGACGACTTACTATGCTGTAAGTATTTTAAGGCCCGGGTATGACATTAAATTCACCAACTGACTCGTGTATTTTCCGATAAACCAATAGGAGCTCTCATAAACACATGAGACAACTACCTTAATGACGACTTACTATGCTGTAAGTACTTTAAGACCCGGGTATGACATTAAATTCACCAACCGACTCGTGTATTTCCCGATAAACCAATAGGAGCTCTCATAAACACATGAGACAACTAACTTAATGCCGACTTACTATGCTGTAAGTATTTTAAGGCCCGGGTATGACATTAAATTCACCAACTGACTCGTGTATTTTCCGATAAACCAATAGGAGCTCTCATAAACACATGAGACAACTACCTTAATGACGACTTACTATGCTGTAAGTACTTTAAGGCCCGGGTATGACATTAAATTCTCCAACTGACTCGTGTTTTTCCCGGTAAACCACTAGGAGTTCTCATAAACACATGAGACAACTACCTTAATGGCGACTCACTATGCTGTAAGTACTTTAAGTCCCGAGTATGACATTAAATTCTCCAACTGACTCGTGTTTTTTCCGGTAAACCACTAGGAGTTCTCATAAACACATGAGACAACTACCTTAATGACGACTTACTATGCTGTAAGTACTTTAAGGCCCGGGTGTGACATTAAATTCACCAACTGACTCGTGTTTTTCCCGGTAAACCACTAGGAGTTCTCATAAACACATGAGACAACTACCTTAATGGCGACTCACTATGCTGTAAGTACTTTAAGTCCCGAGTATGACATTAAATTCTCCAACTGACTCGTGTTTTTCCCGGTAAACCACTAGGAGTTCTCATAAACACATGAGACAACTACCTTAATGACGACTTACTATGCTGTAAGTACTTTAAGTCCCGAGTATGACATTAAATTCTCCAACTGACTCGTGTTTTCCCCCGTAAACCACTAGGAGTTCTCATAAACACATGAGACAACTACCTTAATGACGACTTACTATGCTGTAAGTACTTTAAGACCCGGGTATGACATTAAATTCTGCAACTGACTCGTGTTTGTCCCGGTAAACCACTAGGAGTTCTCATAAACACATGAGACAACAACCTTAATGACGACTTACTATGCTGTAAGTACTTTAAGAGCCGGGCTTTATAGTTCGAACCACTATTAGGTCAATTAGTGGAAATTAATTATTCTTTCACACAAGCCGTGTGTTGGACGCACTATGAAAGAGTAGAGCCAGACTGAAAAATCCAGTGCCATAGCAGGGATTTTAACCACGGATTTTCTGGTCTCCGTCCAGCCGCTCTTAACCATTCTCCAATGCTCCAGTGTGGCACGTTGGCCAAAGTAGCTCAATGGTTTAGAGCGGAGACCAGAAGATCCGTGATTCAAATCCCGGCTATAGCATTGAATTTTGCAGTGCGTACTACGCACTGCTAGTGTGAAAGAACAATTAATTTCCAAATTAAGAGAAAAAATACAATTTAAGTCAAATATTTTTTGTGTGTTATTCCTTGTTAGTCGTTTAAGTATTCCAGTATCTCCAATTTTCTGAAGTGTTCCTCTACCCACACATGTAAAAAAAATAATTTCAATGCAATAGAAAACATATATTTGCGGTTCTATTTCCATGTCTGGTATCTTCATATCAGGTAGAATTTAGTTGCCCGAAACAGACGTGCCTGATGACATCATTAGAGGCTGTACCGCCTTTGGCGTAAGTAAGCGTGGAATTCCTGATGCGCTTTTTCACTTGGGCAAACAAGTGAGTGCTTTATAAACTAATAAATGGAGGGGAGGAAGAGAGAGAGAGCTAATGAGAACTTTCTCATTGTTCCTTTCTGGTGATCTCAAACATTTACGTATGCAGCCGTAACAGGCCACTCGTACCACTTCATAACCGGTACACATATAGCGTGCACTTAAGGAACATGCCAATAAATGTAGAGAATACTCTTACACAACTAAAAAACTGCCTTCTATGTTGTACTTACATGACTTCCTCTACTCTTTAATGTACAAACACTTATTCCTCTATCTACTTCTAGATAAACATTACCTTCTCGTTGATGCAAGAGAACACAGTAGATTTTATGTGACAGTCCAATGTTTCAAAACTGGTTGCCCAGGCGACGCATTTGAAATTCCATTCTCTTGAATCTCCAAGAGATAAAAAAAAAACGAATAACGAAATGATGTTGGTGACTTCTATAGCGTAGTGCTATCTTATGAAGAAATCCCAAGTTCAAATGTTTGTCAGGTTGATAAGTATTTGCCTCATTCTAAAAAATGAATGTCTGTTAACTATCAGCTCTATGTACCCTGTACATATTTGAACATCATTTCATTCATCGTCCGATATGACTAACGTTTGAAGTTTTCCCTTATCCAGGAAGATGAATGTCTGGTAACTCTAAGCTCTATGTACCCTGTACTTATTTGAACATCATTTCATTCATCGTCCGATATGACTTAATGCTGGAGGTTTTCTCTTATCCTGAAAGATTAAAGTTTGGTAACTCTAAGCTCTGTGTACCCTGTACTTATTTGAGCATCATTTCATTCGTCGTCCGATATGGCTTAACGTTGGAGGTTTTCTCTTATCCTGAAAGATGAATGTCTGGTAACTCTAAGCTCTATGTACCCTGTACTTATTTGAACACCATTTCATTCATCGTCCGATATGACTTAACGTTGGAGGCTTTCTCTCATCCTGAAAGATGAATGTCTTGTAATCTATGTAATCTGTATTCATCTGAACATTATTTCATTCATCGTCTGATATGACTTAACCTTGGAGGTTTTGTCTTATCCTGAAAGATGAATGTCTGGTAACTCTAAGCTCTATGTACCCTGTACTTATTTGAACATTATTTCATTCATCATCTGATATGACTTAACCTTGGAGGTTTTGTCTTATCCTGAAAGACGAATGTCTGGTAACTCTAAGCTCTATGTACCCTGTACTTATTTGAACATCATTTCTTTCATCGTCCAATATGACAAAAGAGACAAAATCCATGAGCATGGAATGAAAACATGCCGATTCCCCCTCCCAAAAAGTCAAAGGTACAAAAGTCACCTGGGTAGGTCATGCTTACAGTTTTCTGGAACTGTCGTGGAGTCATCCTTACAGATTATCTTGCCAAGGGTCAAACCATCACTGGCAGATACTACTGCAATCTTCTGGACAAGTTAGGAGCAGCTCTGATTAAGAAACGACGCGGTATGCTCTCCAAAGTTGTTCGTCTTCTGTCTGACGTACGCGGAAGTGACGTACGCACAAGTAGCATCAAAACCAAAGCTGTCAGAGACCGTGGAAAAGGTAAATCGTGCTGCACAGAGGCAGACACATGTAGTATTTATAAAATCAACAAAGGGCAAAAGTACCAAGGAGATCCAACAAATAGTGACTCAGAATTTGAAGCCGAATAAGGAAGGAATTAAAATAAATAATTTAAGAATATCAGAGAATTCATTAATAATTGAGACTGAATCTAAAGAAGATGCTCAAAAAATTATGAATAGTGAAAATCTAAAAGAAAAAGATATTGTGATAGAAGAATTAAAAAAGAGAAATCCCTTGATGATTTTATACGATGTAATAGCAACTGAAAAGGAAGAAGATATTATAAGTAACATATATGAACAAAATTTTAAGGATATAATAAGTTGGGAGAATTTTGAAAAAGAAGTGAAATTCAGATTTAGAACTGGACCAAGAGAGAGGAGAACTGTCCACATTGTAATTGAAGTGACATCAAAAATAAGGAAAATAATCCTAAATAGTGGTAAATTATATATTGGCTTTCAGTCTGTAAGTGCAAAAGATTACTTGGTTGTGGCTAAATGTTTAAGGTGTCAACAACTGGGACATGTATCAAAATATTGTAGAACCACTATGAATATTTGCTCACATTGTGGAGAGCAGGATCACACTAAAGCTTAATGTGAAAAGAAAGATCAACTTGCCATATGTATACCCTGCAGTAACAAAAAAATTAACAAAGAATGTGGGAAAAAAGGGTATTGTAAAGACCGACAGCAATGTGCAACGTATCAAATGTTTTGGAACAGACTAGTTAATAGAATTGATTATGGACAGTAGGATAAATAAAGAAATAGAAACTGAGTGGATACGTTCGCTGCGTATCGGCCAAATAAATGCACAAAGATCAAGAGTTGTCATGCTAGAAATAAGAAAGTTAATCGATGAAATGAAGCTAGATATAATCTGTATACAAGAACCTTATGTGATAAATCAAAAACCCATACACTTTCCAGTTACTGCAAGGGTAATAATGCAAGGGGAAGATCCCAAGGCTTTAATTGTAATTGTAAACAAAGATTTACAAATAGTTAAAATCACTCAGTTATGTGACGAACATGTAAGTTGCATTGAAATAGCAACGTCAGAATTGTCCTTTATATTGTGTAATCAATATTTCCAATATATGGACGATATTCAGGAACATATAAACAGAATGATAACGGTATTGGAAGCATTTACACACAAGGCTATTATTTTTACAATGGATGCTAATGCTAAATCTGAATGGTGGTGGAGTAAAAACCCCGATGAAAAGGGAGAAAAAATGGAAGAAGTAATTATCAACTATGACTTACAGATTGAAAATAGACCACATAATCCATATACATTTCACAACAGACTGGGTGCAATGGAGAATATAGATCTGACTTTAACTAAAGGATATATTGGAGATAGAATTATTAAGTGGAAAGTAACACAAGGATTAACTTGTAGTGATCATAATATGATCTATTTCGAGATTGTCACACAATGGAAAGGGGAAACTTGTGTGCGCAGAAATAGAAAAATGAGATACCAAATGAAGCATGCTGATTGGGATAAACTAAGAACTAATTATACAGCGCCAAACATGAATATGATGGATGATATTAACACCAAAGCACATGCTTTGACGGAAAAGATCCAAAAAGCAATGGAAGTGGCCCTAAAGAAGAGTATTGTAACAGATAATAATTATAACATTTGGAATGAAGATCTACAGAAACTAAGGAGTAAAATGCGTAAGGCCAGAAGGAGATATCAAAACAGTATAACGGCGCAAGAAACTTTGGAGAACTTAGAAAAATACAGGGAAATTAAGACACAGTACAAAAGCAAATTAGAAGAAAACAGGATCAAATCGTGGAATAGATTTATTGAAGAGAACTTATTAGATGATAAATGGGGTGTTCCTTATAAAATAATAATGGAGAAGATCTCAGCTCCTGAAGTGATATCTACCATACAAAAAGAAGATGGAACATATACTAAAACATGGTTAGAGTCAATGAATCGATTACTGGAAAAGTTACTACCATCAGATAACAAGGATGATGATGGAGAAATACATCAAACAAAACGACAAGAACTGGAGATGGATTATAAAAACGATGCAAGCAACTCTTCTGTCATCTACCCTTTTGATATATCTGAAGTCTCTTTGGCAATAAGACAGTTAAAAATAAAGAAAGCCCTGGGACCTGATCATATAACAGCAGAAGTTTTACAGAATTTGGAAAAGGAAATTTTGGGGCAATTGTGTGATCTACTTAATCATTGTTTAATATCTGGGAAAGTGCCATACTGTTGGAAGGAAGCAACAATAGTCATATTGAAAAAAGATAAAGACAGAGATCCAACAAATCCAAAGACGTATCGGCCGATTTGCCTGTTGAATACATTGGGAAAGGTGCAAGAAATATTACTGCATAAAAGGATTAATGAACACAGAATTATGAAAGGTATGACAGAAAAGCAATTCGGTTTTAGAAAGTTCTTTTCAACAGAGGATGCTATAAATCAAGCAATTAAGAAGGTGAATACATCCAATAAGAAATACGTAGTTGCAATGTTTGTTGATATAGCAGGCGCTTTCGATAATCTATGGTGGCCCCAGTTATTCAAGACTTTGAGAGATAAGCAATATCCCAAAAGCCTGTACAATATTTTAAGAGATTACTGTAAGGACAGACGTGTATACATATATGGTGAAAATAAAATGATAACTAAGGAGATATCGAAAGGCTGCCCTCAGGGATCAATTTTAGGTCCGACATTTTGGGACATATTAACCAAGCCTATGTTAGAATATATGAGTAAACTCCCATATGAGCTTGATATAATAGCATATGCAGATGACCTATTAATATTAGTCGAAGCAAACAGTAGATCAGAACTAGAAGAAAAGGCTAACAACACTTTTGGCGTTTGGATAGTTGGTGTAAGGAAGTTAAATTGCAAGTTGCGCCACAAAAGTCGATGTTCATGATAATGAAAGGGACGCTAAAAAGGGATCCAATAATTAAACTGGCTGGAGTTAAAGTATGCAGGAAAAAGGTAGTGAAATATTTGGGGATTCACATAGATGAAAAACAGTTTTATAATACACATATAAATGAGGTTAAAAATAAAGCTAATAATGTGATGATGAAATTATCTAATCTTACGACCAGAAAATTCAAGCTACCAACGGAGATAGTCAGTGTTTATCACATGAGTTTTATGGTGGGCATAACCACATATGGAGCTGGAATCTGGGCACATAGATTGAGTAATACCAAAAATATAAAAGTACTTAGATCAACACAGAGAAGAGCTTTGCTTAGGATGACCGGTGCAGCTTCTACTACGGGAACAATGGCTCTGTTGGTGATTATGGCCATTTGGCCAATAGACTTATTAATTCTGATGAGAGCGGCATACTTTTGGTTGAAGAAAAAAGATCTAAAAAGAGTAGAGGATATCATTGGAGAATGTTATAGAACCAAAACAGAAGTACGATGGTGTTTAATACGACGATGGCAACAAGAATGGAATGAGATGACAATTAGCAGACGAACATACAATCTATTTCCAAACATAAAAGAAAGGTTGAATCTCAAAAACATACTGCCCGGAAAGGGTGGCATATTATATATAGCAGGACACGGTCCATTTAACACATATTTTAAGAAGATAGGGAAGCTACCTAGCGATATCTGTGATGTATGTCAAGTGCAAGACTCACCAGAACATGTCATTTTTTAATGTATTAAATATAAGGAGACTTTACAGGAATATAGAGAGTTACTAGCTGGGAAACAAGTATATAACATCATTAGATATGAATACGATCTTAAAATCTTAGAGAAGATGGTTCTCACAGTTTCTGACGTAGTAATGGAACAATATAAGATCAATAGACTTCAGAATCAGCCAAGACGCATACGTCAGCATAGACCCAATGGTGAACAGTCCGCAACTAGAAGTTCCAGTAGATTAAGACGACATCGGGAACTAGAAGTAGATAGGACACAGCTACAAGTATCTCAGGAAGAAGGATTAGACACAAATCAGGAAACTGTTTCGGATATAGAATGAAGACAGGTAGACGGAGACGCAGTTATCAGAATCAGGAACAGGAAGTCAATATAGAGGAGACAGGTCAACAAACTAACAACTTAATGAATTTTGTAACTTCCCTTGTGGAGGATATTATATTAAAACATGTAATATAGGATTGTATCTGCAAAGATTATAATTTGTTATTGTTAAATCATATTAAATCATTAAATAAATCAAATAAAATTATAAATAATCGTGTCCAGGTTTAGCATCTAGATGCCTGGACAATAGATTAGCAGATAATATTTTTTTTTATATTTTTTATATATATTTTGTCTGACAATGCTCCAGCTCATTCATCTCAAGTTGCTGTTGACAAAACAAGAGAATGTGGCTTAGAGACCTTACAACATTTACCTTATTCGCCCGATCTCTCATCAAGTGACCTTTTCTTGTTCTCGGAAGCGAATCCGTTGCGTGGTCGCCGATTTGACAACAAATGACGTTGTTAATGAAGTGGAAGTGTGGTTTAAAGCGAATTCTACAGATTTCTACAATCAGGTATTCGGAAGGTCAAGAAACGCTGGGAAAAATGTGTAAATCTGGATGGTGCCTAATATATTAACACAAACTCTCTATTACATTTTAAAGAGTGATAATTAAAACTTTACAGCACCCCTGGTAGGTGTAACGGCTAAAGAAGACGCCGGCGTTGTAGCTACTGGACGGTGGATAGGCAATTCCGCGTGCCTAATTGCAACGGTTATTCTAAAACTTACTGTCAGTTCACTTCAATAGCTATACCTCCTCTTGCTAAGATACAGAAACACTTGACTTCTACGTCCTCAAACAACTGACAACTCACTTCTCGCAGCTCATTTGTTCACAGGTATACCCTAAGAGGCATCCCATCGTTCGTTACTATAGCAACAGCCACCACATTCATCAAACACAGACACATTAGAGAAATTTTAAACCTGTATGCCATCACCATATGTCAAATTCTATGCACATCCAGCTTTTCCTATAATTCTATATCATGTATATAACTATTGCACACAAATTTGGTTTAGTAGCTTTGGTTCATTAATTTTTAAGTGCAGAAACTTCTAGGCTTTCTCAACTTTTATATTATTTTAAAAATTAGTAACTCAATATATATATATATATTTGATTGCCAGAATATTTGAATAAAGCTGCACATAACTAATAACAAAAATAAAAATTCCTTTTGGATTTATGTACCCTAGGAATACTTAAAGTCGATCATTGCAAGATGTTTTCCAGTTCTTATTACTGTAATGGAATTTCAAATTAACATCTGTGACATTCATTACGAGGATTGTTCAATAAAGAATGATCACATTTTTTTTACAACGTGCCTTTACTCATCCTCATAATTTTGATGATCCTTTTCAAAACAGTCTCCCCTGAATGCGATGTACTTGTCCCAGCGTTTCTGCCAGTCTTCAAAGACATGCTGGAAACCATTTTTTGAGAGATCCTTCAAAATCGCCTCCGCAGCCTTCACCACTGCTTCTGATGATGGATAATGCCTGCCACGAAGGCGTTTCTTCAAGTTAGGGAATTGAAAGTGTCACATGTGGCTAAATCCGGACCATAGGGAGGGTGAGGGATTCACTTCACGTTGATTTTTGCAAGATATTCAGCAACAACATGGACAATATGCGGCCGCGCATTATCGTGGTGCATCATCCAGCCTGCTTCATGGAAATGTGGTCTTTTGCGCCTGATATGGACTTGCAATGTTTTCAGGACATCCTTGTAGTATTGTCCAGTTACTGATGTGTGTGCAGGTACAACATGCTGATAAACCATTCCATGAATATCAAAGAATGAGGGGACCATAACTTTCACAGCAGAAGCAACCACTTTTGCTGTTTTGGGGGTTGGTGATGAAGGAGATTTCCACACTGAGCTTTGCTGTTTGCTCTCAGAATCAAAATGATGTAGCCAAGTTTCATCAGCAGTGATTGCGTTTGAAAGAAACTCCGGATCTTCCTCTAACATCAACTTTAACTGCAAGCAGACATGCATGCGAATGTCCTTTTGTTCGGGAATCAACAGTCTTGGAACCCACCGCGCACAAACGCGTCTCATGTGTAATGTTTCTGTCACCAACGTGTGGGTGGCAACCAATGAAATGTTCAGGATTTCAGAAAGTGATCTTAAGGTAATTCGTCGATCCTCTCTCGCAATGGTAGCAGCAGTGTTGATGTTTTCTTCCGTAAGAGCAGCAACTGGAGCACCGGGTCCACCTTCCTTTGAAATTGATTGTCTCCACTCTTTAAACATTTTAAACCATCTTCGAGTTGTGCTGTAGGGTAGAAAAGACTCTCCATAGGCCTCCTGTAACATCGTACAGGCCTCAACTGAAGATTTGTTGAGGCGAAAGCAGAATTTCAAAGTCGCATATTGTTTCTCGCGTGTTACCTCCATTGCAGTGGTAGGCGATACTGAACATGTATGAACTTGCCTGGTTCTCACAGGCGGGAACCAGGAGTACCAACAATGAAACTACTATGTCGTGTATGTTTCACATTAAAATAACAGAATATAATAAGTTTGAATTTTAGTGCGAAAAATTATGACCGTAAAAAAATTATGATCATTTTTTATTGAACAGCCCTCGTATATAACAAACGTATTTATGTCTGGTGCTCGTAACAAAGTCAGTGACAGGTGTGTCTATTTCTGTTGTGAGTGATTATGACACAGAAGTTCGTAGAATAATTTTGTGCTTAACAATTTTTTTAGAATAGCAAACAATGCAGCACTAGTGCCAACAGCTACAACCAGGAATGCACACCTAAAGGCCAGAATTTGCATACAAGTGCAAGGTTCGCTTTAGATGCATATTTTGATCCAGATAAACTTGCAACTGTAATCACCCATACAAATCTGATTTGTTCTACCCATACGACCTTCCTTACTCTTTTACAGACACTTACTCGTCTATCTACTTCAAGATAAACATTACGTTACAAGAGAATACAGTAGACTTTAAGTGATGGTCAAATGTTTTAAAACTGGTTGTCCAGGTGACGTCTTTGTAATACCGTTCTCTTTTTATGTCCAAGAGATAAAAAATGAAGGTACAAGGGAATATGGGAATACAGTAGACTTTAACTGATAGTCCAATGTGACAAAATCTGTTAGTGCTCCCTAAATACCGAAGAGTGGTGATTGTTTCCGGAAACCTACGAAGTATAGTATTCCAGGTAACGAATGCGTAAATACAGTATTTAGTGAGCTCGCGGAACGGGTCGGTCGAATCTAAGTAGCTGTCAAATTGTCCGCAGCACCGCGGATGTTCGGGAATGAATTTTGAAAATAAATCCAGGGCAAATTAAACATTGTTTGGCATGAATTTTCTTGTTTTTCTTCAGAAATTGTGGGGGAAGTGGCGTTGCCGCTGTCGGTAAGCATGCAGCATTCAAGACAAAGCCTATAAGCTAAGATATTCCTTGTTATTTGCTTGAATATTCAAATACTTACTCTTCTCAAACAGGAAGTCATCCGTTTGTTTATCTCTTGGCAGTATAAAGAGAATTCATCACCTAGACAACCAGTTTTAAAACATTTGACTATCACTTAAAATCTGCTAAATTCCCTTATAACTACAATAAGATAATGTTTATCTTGAAGTAGATAGAGCAATAAGTGTTGGTACAAGAGTAGAGAAAGTCATCACATTCTCTGTTATTCCTCGCCCACTACTGATGCTCTCCAGGTACTTGGGGTTAGGAAACACCCAATACATTTCAAAATGCCATTTCTGGAGTACCATCAATCACTTACTTTCTCTGTGTTAATGAGTTTTGTTTTTGACATATGACTCACCGCCACTTTCCTTGTCGGAAGTTACTTCTGCCAAACCCGGGTTCTCCATAGCAACCGCACTTTGCTTCCCACTCCACTGACCGATCGTCTTTTGTTCTTTGTGTGGACCGCCTCGAAACAGATTTATAATTCTTGCGCTTTATAAGTTCTGGAGGGCCGATCGACTCAGGAGGCTTTCAGACGGTTTGAAACAACCTGCACAGACAACTTGATCCTCCCCTGCTGTTACACTCTCGTACGTGTTGGTCCATTTTTAGGGCATTCTTTCCTAAGTGAATGCAGTGGGTTTATATGTTCAATTTGTAAGAAAGGAGGGAAGGAAAGAAGGCAAGAAAGAAAGAGATAGAAAAGAGAAAGAAAGAAAGAAGAATGGAAAGAAGGAAGGAAGGAAACAAAGGAAGGGTGGGAGAGGGAGGGAAGGAGGGAAGGAGGGAGAGAGAAAGACAGAAAGAAGAAGAAAGAGAGAAAGAAGAAGAAGAAGAAGAAGAAAGACAGAAAGAAGAAGAAAGAGAGAAAGAAGAAGAAGAAGAAGAAGAAGAAGAAGGAGAAAGAAGAAGAAGAAGAAAGAGAGAAAGAAGAAGAAGAAGAAGAAGAAGGAGAAAGAAGAAGAAGAAGAAAGAGAGAAAGAAGAAGAAGAAGAAGAAGGAGAAGAGAAGAAGAAGGAAGAAAGAAGAGAGAAAGAAGAAGAAGAAGAAGAAGAAGAAGGAGAAAGAAGAAGAAGAAGAAAGAGAGAGAAGAGAAGAAGAAGAAGAAGGAGAAGAAGAAGAAGAAGAAGAAGAAGAGAGAAAGAAGAAGAAGGAGAAGGAGAAGAAGAAGAAGAAGAAGAAGAAGAAGAAAGAGAGAAAGAAGAAGAAGGAGAAGGAGAAGAAGAAGAAGAAGAAGAAGAAGAAAGAGAGAAAGAAGAAGAAGGAGAAGGAGAAGAAGAAGAAGAAGAAGAAGAAGAAAGAGAGAAAGAAGAAGAAGGAGAAGGAGAAGAAGAAGAAGAAGAAGAAAGAGAGAAAGAAGAAGAAGGAGAAGGAGAAGAAGAAGAAGAAGAAAGAGAGAAAGAAGAAGAAGGAGAAGGAGAAGAAGAAGAAGAAGAAGAAAGAGAGAAAGAAGAAGAAGGAGAAGGAGAAGAAGAAGAAGAAGAAGAAAGAGAGAAAGAAGAAGAAGGAGAAGGAGAAGAAGAAGAAGAAGAAGAAGAAAGAGAGAAAGAAGAAGAAGGAGAAGGAGAAGAAGAAGAAGAAGAAGAAAGAGAGAAAGAAAGAAGAAGAAGAAAGAGAGAAAGAAAGAAGAAGAAGAAGGAGAAGAAGGAGAAGAAGAAGAAGAAGAAGAAAGAGAGAAAGAAAGAAGGAGAAGAAGGAGAAGAAGAAGAAGAAGAAGAAGAGAGAAAGAGAGAAAGAAAGAAGAAGAAGAAGGAGAAGAAGAAGAAGAAGAAGAAGAAGAAAGAGAGAAAGAAAGAAGAAGAAGAAGAAGAAGAAGAAGAAGAAGAAGAAGAAAGAGAGAAAGAAAGAAGAAGAAGAAGGAGAAGAAGAAGAAGAAGAAGAAGAAGAAGAAGAAAGAGAGAAAGAAGAAGAAGAAGAAGGAGAAGAAGAAGAAGAAGAAGAAGAAGAAGAAAGAGAGAAAGAAAGAAGAAGAAGAAGGAGAAGAAGAAGAAGAAGAAGAAGAAGAAGAAGAAAGGAGAGAAAGAAAGAAGAAGAAGAAGGAGAAGAAGAAGAAGAAGAAGAAGAAGAAGAAGAAGAAAGAGGAGAAAGAAAGAAGAAGAAGGAGAAGAAGAAGAAGAAGAAGAAGAAGAAGAAGAAGAAGAAGAAGAAGAAGAAGAGAGAAAGAAAGAAGAAGAAGGAGAAGAAGAAGAAGAAGAAGAAGAAAGAGAGAAAGAAAGAAGAAGAAGAGAAGAAGAAGAAGAAGAAGGAGAAGAAGAAGAAGAAGAAGAAGAAGAAGAAGAAGAAAGAAGAAAGAGAGAAAGAAAGAAGAAGAAGGAGAAGAAGAAAGAGAGAAAGAAAGAAGAAGAAGAAGAAGAAGAAGAAGAAGAAGAAGAAGAAGAAGAAGAAGAAAGAAGAAAGAGAGAAAGAAAGAAGAAGAAGAAGAAGAAGAAGAAGAAGAAGAAGAAGAAGATGAAGAAGAAGAAGAAGAAAGAGAGAAAGAAAGAAGAGAAGGAGAAGAAGAAGAAGAAGAAGAAAGAGAGAAAGAAAGAAGAAGAAGGAGAAGAAGAAGAAGAAGAAATAGAGAAAGAAGAAGAAGAAGAAGAAGAATAGAGAAGAAGAAGAAGAAGGAGAAGAAGAGAGAAAGAAGAAAGAGAGAAAGAAGAGGGAGAGAAGAAGAAAGAGGAGAAAGAAG